>OX336366.1:49779731-50379731 GCA_946902895.1 Fragum fragum
GAAAATTCAAAGTAGATTTAATTTGAAAAACAATCATCCAGTAGGGTAGAAAACATTGTAGAAAAAGAAGAAATTGCTTGTGACAAGCAATTTCTTCTTTTTCTACAATGTTTTCTCAATTATAAAATCACAGGGACGTATAAACCAGGGATTGAACAGGAAAGGGTTAATCCATTACCAGTTTTAGACTTACCCCATCGAAAATTATTGCAGATTATAGTTAAAAGTTTGTTTAAATTGAACTGCTACAGACTGCCACAGAGTGTAGGTAATAGGTGTGAGACAAGAGTTGTCCATTGACAACATAGCTCGTATCCATACCGATGGTTACTTTTCACAAAAAGTATGCTACTAAAGCAATGAGTTAATGTCAAGGTCAATCTGTGACTGACCTACGCTTAATTCTATCTCAATCTCTCAATTTTGTTTTCGGAGAGTTCCTGTTAGGTCCGCTAGACGTACGTGTCACATGTATTTCATAAAGGGTTCAGATCCAGTAATGATCAATCAGAAGGGATGCCTGGATCATGAAATCACTTTGAGGTAGGAAGACATTCCTTCACTCGGAAAATTTACAAAATTTTTAAAGGCTTTGTTGTTGGTGGAATTCTATTCTCTCTCTCATTAAATTGTCTGGACATGCGTTTATAAACTACCAAGAGATGATCTTCCGGGGGTCAATATATCCGGAACCCAGTTTAAGAGTGCTTTTTGGACGACATATTTCATGACACTCTCAAAGGTGAAGTAATTACAGAATACATTTCGAATTATTTACCCGTTCCCACACAGTGACGCTTTTGACGCCCCCTAGAAAAACAATAGAGAAACATTGTGAAAAATGAAGAAATTGCTTGCCACAAGCAATTTCTTCATTTTCCACAATGTTTTCTACCCAGATATCTTAAAATTCATAAACTTTAAATTATCATCTGCAACTTCTTTGAATTTGGACCAATCTAAAATTTTGACATCTGGTAATGGGTAAATATATGTAAACTCCTCTGAGAATTTAGTGCATTGGGTGCAATTTTACATAAAACCATCCGATGTGGTATTAAATATTGTGGGAAAAGAAGAAATTGCTTGTTACAAGTAATTTCTTTTTTATGATATTTTCTTAAATATAAACTCACATCTACGTAAAATCCTTGGTTGTTTTATTTCTTTACACACAGAGTGCTTTGTTTTGATATCCTAACGCGGCTCATCAAATACACGTAACTGCCTGACTGCCTCGATTGTCGAGTGGTATTGACTCATGATCTGAAGGTCATGGGTTCGAGCCTCACCATCGTCGGGGTGTATTCATAAAAAAACAATACACTGCAGCTCCACTATAACGCTGTTGGTGGGGTCCAAGAAATGAAACAGCAGAAGAAGTGGAGTTATAATGCTATAACGCTGCCCCCCCACCCCCACCCGATTAACTTGACCGTCGGATAAAAAATCATGATAACACCACCACTTCTGGTAATTATCGATTTTTATGTGTAACCCTTCTTTTTCGAGCAGGCCAAAGATGGGATGAAAAAAATCGTGGTTAAATCAGCAACAACGTCGTATCTCAACAACAGTAACCCAAAATGTCCCTCCCAAATTTTGGGAGCCAAGCGGACCCCGTGTAATAATGGAAATTGGG
The DNA here is from genome assembly GCA_946902895.1 of Fragum fragum. Lineage (NCBI taxonomy): Eukaryota > Metazoa > Mollusca > Bivalvia > Cardiida > Cardiidae > Fragum > Fragum fragum. Next base: position 49,781,374 of record OX336366.1, read on the forward strand.
AAAACATTGTCGAAAATGAAGAAATTGCTTGTCCAAGTAATTTCTTCATTTTCCACAGTGTTGTCTGCCATAAAAGTTGAAGAAAATGTATAAAAATCCCCACATTTAAATTGTCGTCTGCAACTCTTTTGAATTTAACCAATCTAAAATTTTGTCGTGTGGGAGTAATAAATAATGTTGATGAACAAACATAGTTCAGTTGCTTCATCATTTATTGCAAAAGAACTAACGGTCCCCACAGTTTCTTTAATTATCCTTTAATATTAGTAATAGAGCACTAAAATAAATAATTCATTTTTTTGAAAATGGTTATCAGATAGAACGCTCTATATCAAAAGTAAAATACATGTAACTATTTTATTGGTATATCGTGGGTACGCGAGAAGAATGTCGTAGCTTCAGCTTTAATAAAGCTGTAATTACGACATTTTGCTCTCCCACCGACGACAGAATTGATCAGTTATCCTGGAAAATCTGCCTAGACGACAAAAAACTTTTTTCCTCTTTTTTCTTAAATTTAGGAAAATAAATATCTATGATTCACAGAATGAAAAAAAGCAAATACATGGTGATTCACAAAAACGACAAAGCTACAAACTGTTTTTTTACATTACATGTACCAATAACAATGCCATTAATTTTTAGATTGGTCAGAATTCAAAGAGGTATCAAGCGACATTGTTTGATAATGAAGTTTTTGAAATATGTATTTTTAGGTAGAAAATATTGCGGATAGTGAATACACTCCTTGTAACAAGCAATTTCTTCTCTTTTATTCATAATGTTTTCCTTCATTTGGGCAGATTTTCCTGGATATGGGATCGAATATTGATTTAACCCCACACAACAAAATTTTGAATTGGTCCAATTGAAAATAGATGCAGACGACAATTTAAAGTGGATGTAATTATTTATTTATTTGTTTGTTTGTCCTTTTCGAGAGAAACATTGTGGATAATGAAGGAATTGCTTTGGACAAGCGATTTGTTCATTTTCCACAATGTTTTTCAAAGCTTTTTTTTTTTTTTCATTTAGGGGCGAAAAAGGGAAGGTGTGCGTTGGAATGGTTTAATATGTAATTATTTCCCTTCTTACAGTAAACAAATTCATGTAATACATATGATAAATACGAAAACTTGAAATATCTGGAATTGGCATATCTTTTAATTTCGACCTTACAGCAGGTCTGACAGGCTGTGCTAAAATACTTAACGTTTCTTTCCTAATATTCTTTTGCTAGATTTTTCGAGTAAAAATATAGCGGGACAAATAGTCGCTCAATGGTCGACAGACTGATCCTATTCTATTCTTTTGAGATGCATGGTTTTCGACTGGGATTATCCCATTCCAAACCAATCCCTCCTTTTACGCCCCTCAAGAAAAAAGCTTTTGTAAAAACTTTGAAAAGTGAAGAAATTGTTTGTATCAATCAATTTCTTCATAACCCACAATGTTTTCTTTCCAAAAGGACGGAAAAAAATTCAATCAACTTGAAATTGTCGTCTGCAGCTTATTTCAAGTTGGACGAGTCTTAACCCTTTCCTGTACAATTCCTTGCTTTCACGTCCCCTGTGACTTTACACTTCAGAAAACATTGTGGGAAAGAAGAAATTGCTTATAACAAGCAATTTCTCCTTTTCCCACAATATTTTATTGCCTGTGCCTTGTTTACTTTTCTAAATGTACTCGCATTTAACTGTCGTCTGCAACTTCTTTCAAATTGGACCAGTCTAAAATTGTGAAAACAGGAAAGGGTTAAACTTTTTGTGTGAGAATGGGTTAAGGCGACACAAGCTATTTATCATACTGCACTTGTATAGTTCAGTTTATTTTAAGTCAAGCCGTACCGTTCAATATAAATTGTTCGGGTAGAATACACACAAAAAGAATGAACTCAAAAGCGTATTCAAATACCTTTCAATCAAAGCGGCAGGATTTCGTTTTATTCAAAATAAAGGGGTATTGCGCAAAAAATGTCTCGGTTGTTGTTATTTTGTTTTGACGTGGGAAGTTGACATGAAACAAACATAATCTCGTGGTGATAGCATTTTATCCTAGTGGAATGTTGTACATGGCTCGAATGTCGGTGTATTTGCTATAATAAGGGTAATTATTTATCTTTTTTCTTCTGCTTGTTCAACTTGTATGTACATGTATAATAACACGTTGTATTTCAACAATACGTTATACAATGTACTTCATTTATTGGTTAAACTAATTACTACAGGACAATATTCTAGATTGGTCCTAATCTACAGGAGCTGCAGACGACATTTTAGATATAATCTTTTTTTCTTCAAATTTTAGTGTACCAAATAGGATAGATTGATTAATTGATTGATTGAATGAGGTTTAACGCCTCTTTTAACAGTATTTCAGTCATATCGCGGCGGCTGGAGCACCTAACAATATATTCTTGGTATTTCTCACACCAATGCTACCACTACATCCTTTCCTAGCCTCCAGCTGCTATCCAACTTAGGTTTACGATTATCCAAATAGGATAGAAAAGCGTGATGAGATAAGAAAAAAACACGCTGATATTCAACGTTTTCTTCTTTCCCCACTATTCTTTCCTTGGTTATTTTTCTTCGATTCCGCGTAAAGAATGACAAAAAGTTTTAGAAAATGATATGCAAGTTTCCATATTCACTGTAAATATCTAGTAGAATTTAATCATATCTGAAAACCCTATAGTAGGCCTATATGGACCTGTGCATCAGTTGGTCGGCTAGTATCGTACGAGTACATACGGTTTGTTTATCACCTTATATGTATGTTCTTCATCATTAGAATCTAGTCAAATATTTATACCAGGTCTTTCTGCATAGGGATACGATTTGAAAAATACAATGGCTAAAGTTTCTTCAAATACCATAAATTCCCGAATGACATGCTGAATATATAGGCCTACATCAAATGACGTTTCACTGCTGTCAATCAAAGAATCAATCGACCAATCAAATTGGTTATTTAGACCGGAAGTAAACTTTGAACTCCAACATTGTCCGACGTTAACATCAAACTTTTTTGTTGGTTTGTCGACTCAAACGTCGTAACTACAGCTTATTACAGCCAAACTGAAGTTACGACGTTTTGGTCGGTAACCAAACATTTTGCTGTTTTGTTACATGTTACTGGCTATCAGTTTTGAAAAATGTAATATAGCTTGTTTAACTGATAAAGATTTCATTTCATGAAATACCCAAAGCTAAATTTCCGGTCGCGCATTTGCTTTTGTTGTCAAGGTCGACCATCAATATGATACCAGCAGGATGATCTTACTCTACGCATTGCGATATTGATAAAGCTTGTTTAATTAGGATCGGCGTAGAAAGGGTTCTACAACATAAGCCGTGGATTATTCAATCGGTCAATATCGCTAACATATCCATTTGTGAACGCTTTCGTTTAATCTCCGTGTTTACAAACGGATTTATCTGTATACTTCATGAAAAACACACTTTGATTTTCTTCTGGCTGTAAATCTGTCAACTTCATTTAAACTTTGAAAAGCCTAACCCATTCCCAATTAATCCTTCCTTTTTACGCCTCTCTGGAAAAGGGCTTTAAAAACATTGTGGAAAATGAAGAAATTGCTTGTATCAAGCAATTTCTTCATTGTCCACAATGTTGTTTTTTTCCAAACAGCAAAAAAAAACCCCATTAACTTGAAATAGTCGTGTGTAGTTTATTTCAATTTGGACCAGTCTAAAATTTTATTGTGTTTGAATGGGTTAATTGAGCTTGTTTTGGGCATTTCACGCAATGTATGGATCGCTGGACATTGACCTCTAACATGGCAGTTCGACAGAGGTAATAAACGGAATTATTGTGTGAGATATGTGGTCAGGGACATAAATGAAAAACAAAAGGTTGGTTTGTCTCTAAAACATCGTAACTAGAGCTTGAATAAGATGTAGTTACGACGTTAAAGTAAGAAACCCCCCAATAGAAAAGCCAAACATTTATGTCGGAATTCAAAATCCACGTCCCTTCAAAATTAATTATTAATTGGTCAATCGGTTTCTAATGACGGCGGTGCTCTACCATTTATATATGTGCGCATAATAAAGTATTGAATCGACTGAGGCAGTCTGATCAGAGTCTTCACTGTGCTCTCAATGAATAGCATCGTCGGACCCCAAGTGTAGTATGCTCGCCGTTAATATGAAAGGAATGACGTAACGTCATACCGTGGGTAACTGACGATACAAAGAAAGATGCTGATCTCAAGCTTCCTTAGGGGACCTTCGAATCTCATGAAGGCACCGAATGACTGTTCAGACTGCTCATTGTCTGTGATTCACGTTCTTGTGATGTCGATGGAAATGTCACGCATAGGCCCTATTTAACTTTTTTTTTTATCTCGAAAATTATGTAAGTTTTCAATCACGATCTCTCATTTATAATCTTATAATTTAATTGTTAGTTTCGTCTATCAAAAACGAGCGATCTGATTGGTCGAAAAATTTAACTCATACCTCCATGAACAAAATTTTGAGTACGCAACCATTTTGAATGCTTCCGCACAAAATAGTTCACTACAAAAAGGTATCAAAATTTGTTAAGTTGTTGCAATTTTCGCTCGATGCTATTAAATTATAAGAAATAAAGATAATATTTTTTGTTTTCATGGAGGTATGAACCGAAAAACCTAATCACACAATGTATGAATCCGCTTCGCGGATTCATACATTGTGTGATTAGGTTTTTCGGTTCATACCTCCATGAAAACAAAAAATATTATCTTCATTCCTTTAATGACATTAACCTCTGAATATATGATCTTGAAACCCTCATCTCTGAATAAATCATCTTTATAGATTCATCTCTGAATATAAGCGTTGCCGGGGTCCAAGGGCAGATTTTATTCTCTTGATGACAAATATTACTTGTCACATGTCCGACAAAATAGCGGATGTTTGTCCATAATAAAAAATCTTACAAAAGAAAAAAAGAAAAGAATTACGAATGCAGTAAAAAGGCCGTTGTATGAGGATTCGAACCTAGGAGGGGGTGCTAAAAAGCGATGGAATCCAAACGCAACCGAGATGGCCCGTAATACGATACACGCATTACAGATATCACATAACGATACTTGTCCTTTTGGGGTAAAAAAGAAGAAGGATTTTTGTCCCATTTTCAGTTTCATAAATTTCATATTATTTCCGAAACCCTTCTCTGACTCAAGATATAACATATCTAATCTGATAATGCAGGTTAGTCAGAAGTGCATTTTTATTTATGTTACGCGTCAGGCAAAAAGGAGCATTCTAAGGGTTCCGTAAAAAAATACTGAAAAAGAGGTTAGATCCTGCACAGATTAATCGGAGATTGTATTCCGAAAATATTTTTATAGTAGGGTAGAGTAATCAATTTTGATTCAGAAAATCTTGAAAGAGTGGAAAGTTTAGATCCTTGTAAGCCAGTGGAATCTGCTCAGTCTAGCTAGATTTTTAGCTAGCAAGCGTCAGCTTTGATAGCTTAAGTTAACAGACGGAATTTGAGGTCGTCTCGAAGTTCAACGAGTGCAAACTACCACTGGAGGCTTAACCACTAAATCCGGTAAATGCCTACGCCATTAAAAGTAGTTCTCGTGTATTTCAGGAATATTGCAAACTCTATTGAAATTAAAGAGAACTCTGTCAAAAGCACGCTATTTAACTCATCCTCAAACAATTCCGCTTTTTAAGCATTTGGGAAAAAAAGCTTTGGAAAACATTGTGGACAATGAAGAAATTGCTTGTACAAGCAATTTCTTCAATGTCCACAATGTTTTCTACCCAACAAGGGGAAGTTTTATAAATTTAACCATGCTTTGCTAGCTTACATTACTTTTAGTACTTTGATTTATACTTTGCGCATTTCCTAGGAGGTCCATTTTCGCCTGACGAGACACAAATATATACCGATGGCTTAGTGAAAAAACATCGTAAGTGTACGTATAATGTATAGACACTTACGTTATATTACACTAAGCCATCGATACAAATGACGGATCGTCTCTGTCAAACAATCAATTGACCAATAAAATCGTTCATGTTGACCATAAGTATTTGAACTCGATATTTATGTCCAGCATTTTGGTTGGGTTTGGAAACCTTAAAGTCGTAACTGCAGCTTCTTCACACTGAAGTTATAAGGGTGATCTCGCCAACCAACTATTTACTTTTCGTGTAAAGATCTTTACCATGAATTATTGAAACTAACGTTGTCTGATATCTCAGTCGAGGCTGCTATGTCGGGACCAGCAAACCGCTAATCATCATTTGGACCAGGGAATATGAGATTTGTATCTGTCGTATTGCTCTGCTTTAATTTCAGACTAGTCAAAAATCACATGATTTTTAGATCTCCAGTACAGATGTTCTGACATTTCTCTAAAGGTCAGGCGTTGTTGAAGTGATAAAATGAAATGTTCCCTCTTCCGCAATGGTGTACAGTTTATCCATCTCTTTCATAAAAAATTACACGAAACTTATTAATCAGGAAGTCTGAATTCCTTTCTGCTATCGTGTCATTAGCCATGATATGTCATCTAAGACGTTCAATGCTCGTAAGTACCTTTCACTTGAAACCCGTATTTGACGTGGTTTAAAAAAATGTGAATCGGTTTATCCATTCCCTCACAGTGACGAATTCGACGCATTCTGAAGAAAAACAATTGGGAAATATTGTGTCATATGAAGAAATTGCTTGCAACAAGCTACTTCTCCATTATACACAATATTTTCTACCCAGAACGTCGAAAAATCTAAAGTTTCATAAACTTTAGATTGTCGCTTGCAACTCCTTTAAATTTACACCAGTCTAAAATTTTGCTGTTCAGAAATGGGTTAAGCCTATGCATGTCTGATCAGAATCTTCTCCGTACGGTTTCACGAATCGTTACTTAGTGCTTTTCAATCCCGAACGCAAGTCTCTTTTGATAATGTTACTTACAAGTCCTTGAGTATAATACTTATTAACAGTATTGTTTTCCAAAACATGTTCTTTTCAATATTGATAAGAAGATTATTTTCTCTATTTTCTAGCTTACTTTTTGTTCATTTTTATCCCTTTGTAAACTGTCGTAGATTTCTGTCTACTTCTTGCAAAACTGAATTGCGTAATTCATAGAAAATTGTAAATGTAATAATAGTATTCATCAAAAATAATTGTAATGATGCACGAATAATAATGAAAACAATACTCAGAACTGGAAATACCGTACTTTAGATTTAAGTTCGACAGGACGAAAGTTTGAAACACTCGTTGTTGTCTAATTGAATGGGATGTTGGACAGGGTGTTGGCCTAAATCAATGTGACAAAGGAAATGTACCTCTCTTTAAAGAATGAATATAATTATTACAACTAATTGTCAAGTAATACATCTCATTAACCCTTTCTCTCATACAGTCTTCAGTTTTCATTACTTTGTGATATTCTTTTGAGGAAATCTTTTTCTAAAGACAAGTTATTTCTACTTTTGCTCCCTAAAGGATGCGTGTTCAGAATTGTCGTTTGCGCTCCCCCTTGTCTACCAGTATTAACCTTTCCAATTCCTTTTCGTTTGTTTGGCTTTATTTTTTATATTTTTACTTTCTACTTTGAAAGATTAAGTTACAGGCAACAATTTAAAAAAAATCTTATTTGTAGGGTAGGAAAAATTGTCGGAAAAGAAGAAAATGCTTGTTTCAAGCAATTTCTTCTTTTCACGCAATGTTTTCTCAAGTATAAAAAATCAGGGATTGTGGAAAAAATGGTGTATGTAAGACGGAACGGGTTGGAGCTATATCGTTACGCCAAGAATACCGTTTTATATACCCGTTTTGACGTTCTACTATTCATTTTGAACTATTAGATAATTTTGTTGTCCTGTAAAGGTTAGAATTTACCTAAAAATGCGCCTCTTTCTGACCGACTGCTAGCGACCCTTTATACAAAGGATAGAATTTTCCAATTGGTAGGTGGACGATCAAAATCTCGTTACGGCAGCAAAATTAGTGGTAGTAAGAACGTTTCGGTCACCAATCGACGATATTGTTTAAAATTCCTTTAAAGCTGTTTATTTACATACATTTGACTATTTGTAAACAAGAAGAGGCGCTTGCGAAATGCACAAGATGAGCCTTAAGTAACAAAGGTCATAAGGTCAAATCTAATACATGAGTGTTTTAGTATAAGTACTATTCTATAGATCGACCTTTTCCGGAATCACAAACGATATGATATGTAACATTTAATAGTGCGTGTTTTTTTCGGAAAATTTCAAATATCAAAAAACTGAGTAAGTTGATTTAAATAATTCTCTCGATAATTCATTTATCTCAAATAATTCTTTTTTCTCTTAGTGAAGTATTTTTGTTGCAGCTCTCTTTTTTTTAGGGGGGGGGGGGGGTTAGAATTTTCAGGACTAATTCAAAATTAATTATTATCTTTCTAGTTATTTTTAGAGGCTGATATTTTGTTTTCTAAAAGGATTTCCTTGTTGATTGAAAGGTTGGTACTTTCTTCACATTTTGTGAAAATCCTCTTCTCGATTTTCTTGTTTTGTTGTTTGTCTATTTGATTTTACGTGCACATAGATAATTTACTGCGAGCAAAAATGGGAAAAAGAATAAGGTATGGTGACTTTGAAAGTACCGTAATGGAGGTGGAATTGGAGGAATTCGTACCTGTACCGATACACTGACCTTACGAAATATTTACCCTTTGGGAGAAGGAATATTGAGGGAAATGAAGAAATTGATTAGTACTAATTTCTTCACTGTCCGCTATGTTTTAAAAAAACTTTTCTTCTCGGGTTAATTAGGCATAGAAAACAGAGACAAGAAAATGTAAAACACATTTAAAATGGCCAAAGGATTATCCTTAAAAACGTCTATCAAGAGCTTATATAGGCAGTTTTATTTTTACTTTTTTTTTTGTTTTTGTGATTGAACTATAAATATCTTTAGTAGATTTAGTTTGATTTTGATTGGTTTACCTCGTTTACGATCAATATAATTTTCAAAAGTAAATTGAACCTGGTCACATCTATTGTAATTACCTTTTCCTATTTATCGATTTATCAACGTGATGATGTACTTTAAAATTCGCCCCGTCATGCCAAAATGTGTTTTGGTAACATGCAACAGGATGCATTTTGCGTCAGAGAACAGGCGAAGTCGGGTTTTTGTTCACCAACACTAGGCCTTAGACTAAATAGACCAATCGCGGCTGTCAATTAAAGAATCATCGACCATTCCAACAATTCATTTAGACCTAAAGTGAAAATTGAACTCCAACATCGGCCGATATTTTTGTTAAGCATTTTAGTTAGTTTATCGAGTTAAATGTCACAACTACAGCTTAAATAAGCTTTAAATTACGACGTTTAGGTCGCCAACCAACTATTTAACTTTTTTGTTGCGTGATGTTGGCCATAAATTCGGCAAAATAACGCCGTTTAATATTGAAGTTAAACTTCCTGTCACAGTCAGTGGATGGGGATAGCGATCCGAATTATAAAAGAGTCTACATGACAGCTTTGTTGATGTTGGTTTGGTTTTTCCCCAGATTTTCTCTACGAATAAACGGCTTGACTGAAAAACCCATATGTTCTTAAACTTATTTATTGAGGAATGATATTTACACGGAAATACGCAATCGAAGTTCAATTGTTATCGGCGATTTGGAGGTTCAGGAAATTTGTAGAAAGCAATAAGAAGTGTCTCGTTTGTTTGTATTTTTGAATTTAACCCTTTCCTGTTTTGCAAAATTTTAGACCCACCCAAATTCAAGGGTTTTGCAGACGAAAATTAAAAGTTGATTTTATTTGAAGAATAACCATTGAGTAGGGTAGAAAATATTGTGGAAAAAGAAGAAATTGCTTGTTACAAGCAATTTCTTCTTTTTCCACAATGTTTTCTCAGGTATGAAAACTAAGGGACGTAAAAACAGGGATTGAACGGGAAAGGGTTAAGATAACGTGCGATATAGTAACGTCCGGGGGAAATAAATAATTTTCCAAACTTTTGAGTTTTCGTTCAATTTTTCGTAAAGAATAGTGTGAATTACAGTGAAGTCATTGTTGAATTATCCGTTGTCAGAGTTTCTTTTTCGACTGTGATAAAAAGGCGTTGTAATTTTAGAGAGTTTGAATATTAGTTTAGTGCCTTAAGGTAACGAGTTTAACGTTGATGGTCTAGCTGATCTCATTTCATATAGATATTAGCATTTGTTGTCATCATCATTGTCATGATAATTATCATCATCAATATTTGAAATAATTTGTGTTATTCTCATTCAAATACCTTGTTTATATTCAATTTCTTATAAGCTTGCTCGAGTCTTATTTTTTTTCAACAAATAATTTGTTTTAGACGTTATTTTTCTATATGGAATTAAGAATCGAATTTAACATCCTATGTTTTGGCTTTTTTAAGGAAGGATTCCAACTGACGTAACCAACTCCTGACGTCATAAAAATATCACAACAATGAGACCAGAAGTAATGGAGAAGATGATATCCACTATTTCATTGAACACTACAAATAATGGAACCGAGGATGTGTTCAGCGAGTCAGAAAAGGAAGCCATCATACTGAAACTAAACAAAGACAAGGTTATTCTGTTAAGTCCCGTTATTGCTTACGTCATGGTATCTGTGGTGGTTGGATTATTCGGCAACTCTCTGGTGTGTTACATCTACAACTTTAGATTGCTCCGTTCACCGTCAAGATACTTCATTTTATTTCTGGCAGTGTTGGACCTGATATCGTGTGTCGTTGGTGCAGGATCCGAGCTAACTGATCTGTTTCAACCATACACATTCACCACACCATGGTCTTGTAAAGTATTACGGTTTGGATTGTCGTTCACTATCATAGCTGCTAGCTTTACTCTAATTTGTGTAGCGTTCGATCGTTATTACAAAGTTTGTAGACCGCTGAAAGCGTTTCCGGTTAAAAAAGTGAAGACTCTATGTGTAGCTGTTGCATTACTTAGTTTATTTCTTTCTAGTCCGGCTTTAATCATATTTGGTAAGAAAACTGTGGAGACAGACTACAAAAGCGTGATTGGATCGGAATGTTCGACAGCTGATCACGTGAGGAAAACGCCGTTACCCATTGTTTATTACATCATACTTTTCCTTGCGTTCTTAATACTCCTTGGATCGTTAGTTCTGCTCTATGTAAGGATAGGTCGAGAAATATGGCGTAGAAAAAGACTGACAATTGGTGAAACTCTACCGGAGCTGGTGAAAGATACAAAGGACTGTGGTGGGATGAAATTCTCTCGAGCAAATAAATGTGGTTCGCCAGTAGAAGCAGACGATACGACTGGTCCTTCCTTTCCGACAGAAGAAGATTCTCGTATCTACTGTGACAACCCCGTGGTAAGTGAAACGGAAAACTCGGACAACGCCAACACCGATGGAAGCAAACAATGCACAAATGATGATGACAAACGAGAAACGAATGACGGTGTTCAAAATGGTGGTACTAAAAGGTTCCCACTTATCAGGAAACGTTCGAATCTGGGTCGAATGTCTATAAGGACTGTGCGAACCACCAGTATTTTCTTTGTTGTATCCGTGGCATTTGTTTTAAGTTTCCTTCCGTACTTAACAGCAAACATCCTCAAGTTTACCAAAGCTGTGTTCTACGACATGAACTCTCCTGCGGAGGAGATAGTTTACAACTTTTGTGTACGGTCGTACTTCATTAGTAACTTTATAAATCCGATCATCTACAGTGCCTTAAATAGAAATTTCCGTAAGGAATGCAGAAAATTATTTAAACGTTGTGTTGGGAGACTAAAAGCGATTTGTTGTTGTTGCTGTGACAAAACTAGTTGAAATTTTGTAATGGTCATAGATGTAAGAGAAGTAAAAGCTTATTTCAGTTTTCCATCTCCGACCATTCAACGGATGCAATAATGTTTAAAAAATGCACTTGATCAAACTTGGTGGAATCCAGCTGATGTCAGATCAAATACAGTCCATACCAAACTCATTCTTTCCTGGAATGAGAAGGTCAATGGAGAAAATTTAAAAGCAGGATACCAGAAAACCTCCGTGAATATACTAGAAAGGGCATTTTTCCGTTCTTTTCTTTGTATTGCAGTATTTCATAAGAGCGAAAGTTTACCACGGGACATGACCTTGAACTATAAACTAGAGAAAGGGTTGCCGCTGAATATATTTATGGTATAAATGTTTATCACTTACCATGCAAGTATAATGAAAAACCAAACTTAAATAGCAACGTTACCCTTGAAATATTCTCTTAAGTAGCATCAATTCCTAACAAGGAATGCATATCACAGAACAACATTATACTATTTGCTACGAAACGGCTCAAGCTTTTGGAACGCGTGTCGAAGATTCGAATCAAACTAAATTCGGAACCTAGCCATGCTTTATCAGAATCAATATCTAATGCTACAAGGGGTAATCTAGAAATTTGATGATAAATGTCCTAAAAACAATACATATTAATGGATTCGTCTGAATATTTTGATTATTTGATAATACCTTACTGCGACTGGCACTTCGATTTTCATAGAATGAACTAGAAAATGTCAATATCAATTTGTAAACAGAAGGCCTCTGGTCCATAATAATTTCGAAACTTTAAAGAATTATTCCCCATTAATGTAACGAAATCTAAAGACAGTCGGTTGATTTTTGGAAAATATAGAATAATGCAGGTATGGTATCTGCATTTAACAAGCGCCGTTATATTGACCGTAACTTCTGCATAGTTAAATGAAAGTATTTCATTTGGCAAAAATGTAACTTCGCAATTGACGTCATTTCAAACGAAATTTCTTTATGCTTGCAGCGATATACAAAAGAAATATCTAACTTGTCAAAAAATTTCTACACCACCCCTCGATTGATTATCTAGAATACAACGCGTGCACGCGTTCTTAAGTGCACGAATTTATCGTTACACCCGTCACTTGATAATGGGTTATCCGGGAGTAACATATATTAACTTACACATTTGAAGATATAGTGGGAATAGGTAGAAGTCAATAGTAATCGATTTAAGAAATCCGACCAAGATAAATTCTGTTCGCGAGAGGGTCCTTTTTAGCGGGAGGGACAGGGGTGTTGTCAGGCGGAAGCCTTGAAGCTGTAACTTCTTCATGAAAGAAAGAAGCCCAACATTAAAGAATTTTCTTCTTTTTTACAAATGTTTTCTACAAAATCTAAATCGTCGTTAGACGAGCAAAATGTCGTAAATACAGCTTTATTCAAGCTGTATTTACGGCACTTTGATCGCCGAACAACATGTTGATAATGATCACCTTAATATAGGGATTGTCCCGGCTACATCCTAATGTTGAGACCAAAATGTATTTCGGTGTGAAATGAAGGACAAAATGTCTTTTGTTACATCACTGGATGGGTAGGATTCAAAAAATTGAAGCTATATGTTACAGCCTTAGGTCACCAAATTACGCTGTTGTGAAACGTTAGCATTCTAGCACCAGGAATAAACGAACAGAATATAACCAGCCAAGTACAATACATCTTTTTAAAGTTGGACGCCTTAACTGTCGCCGACGTCGCGGGTTTGTCTCGTGTCAACAACTATATACCCGTGGATCGGCTTGAGCAAGTACACAAGTTTCGATAGGAATAGTATTGTTTAGTTTTGTAAAAAATAGCGCAAAAAGACTTCCCATTTCTTATGGGAAAGGGGGATTTTCCCGTCCTCTATATACATAGGTCAATAAACGATTTCCGAATGATCTTTGAAACAATGTATAAGTAGAGTGGGACCCTTTATCCTACTTGAGATAAGCTCTTTTTGTTTAGAATTCTTCGTTCAGAAAAATTGCGAACAAGGTACGGCGATTTTCTCAATATTACAAAATATATGTAATTTAGTTTTAGTTCCGTCTATCAAGATTCAAGAGTTTTGATAGGCTGATTTTTTTTTTTCTTTCTATAATTCCATAAACACAATTTTGAGCAAGCAACTATTTTGTTTGCTTGCGCACAAAGAAGATACATAAAATTTTACGCAAAACTAGTATAATATTTCTTTGATGGCATTAAATGATAAGAAATGAAGGGAATATTTCTGTTGTCATTAGGGATCGAACCTAAAAACTTAATCACACTAAGTATGAATGCGCTTCGAAATCGTACATAAGTGTGATTGAGTTTTTAGGGACATACCTCAATAAAAACAAAAATTATTTCCTCATTTATTAGATGTCACCCGTTTCGCAAAAAGGTGCCACCAATGACATGCTGTGCGTATGCCACGATCTGTCAACCCTGACACACCAGGATTACAACTTTTCGCTTTTGGAACACTCCTTTAATTCAAAAAGGGCCTATATATAGCCAATTACATTTTTTTTTCATTTTCAAATACTTGTTTAGCCCTTTCCTACAGAGTCATGTTTTCACGCCCCTCAACTGGTAACAAGCTATTTCTCCGTTGTCTTTAATAATTTCTAAAGATAGAGTTTTAAAATTTCACAATTCTAAATTTGTTGTCTGTAAATTATTTTAATTTTGACCAGTCTGATAATTTGTCATTTTGTAACTGATTAACTTTATCATCCTATGGTCCTGTTTTGCGTAGCGGGAACAGAGTTTGAAATCGGTGATTTCCCCACCCATCATCAAAAAGCAGTCCAAAATGTTAACATTTGCGTATGTATCACGGTTTGGAGGTGTTAACCCATTTCCACATGGCAAAATTTTAGACTGGTCCAATTTGAAAGGAGTTGCAGACGATAATTTATCGGTAATGATATTAATGGTTTTTTTTCAACTTTCTGGGTAGAAAACATTGTGTAAAATGAAGAAATTGCTTGTAACAAGCAATTTCTTCATTTTACACAATGTTTTCTCAACTGTTTTTTCTGGGGGGGGGGGGGGGTCCAAAAGCGTCACTGTATGGGAATGGGTTTAGGGAGAATAACATAATTCCTTTGAGTATCAAAACCTCCATTTTGACTTGGAGTTTTGGTTAAAACACAATGACAGAATTCGGAGTCAGTCTTCACTTAACCTAAACAACAAAATTTTAGAATGGTTCAAATTAAAAGAAGCTGCAAACGACAATTTAAAAGTTATAGAATTTTTAATACGTTCGTCTTTTTGGATAGAAAACATTGTGGATAACGAAGAAATTGCTTGATTCAAGCCATTTCTTCAATTTTTACACTGTTTCCCGAAGCTTTTTTTTCTTGTGTGTGACGTAAAAAGGAGTGATTGGTTGGGAATGGATTAAACAATATAACACTCAATGACAAAATGGTAAGCTGTCTGCAACTCCTTTGAATTTGGACAAGTAAATTCTATTTCTAATATATATTTTACTAAATTTTACCTGTATATATATTGTACCAAGCATGGTCCAGATGGCAGCAAAAATATCATATGAATTTTTTTATTAATTTAAGTAGAAGGTTCTCGGCCCTTGGTACAACAAGATGTGTGGGATTGCGTTAAAACCATTCTTGTGATAATCAGTTTACAGAACTACTCAAATGTTGATAGAGCGTTTCTACATTTTGCAATGCCTTGATCTTTAAATTATACAAAGCCATCACGACGAATAATGCTACCGTTCTATGCTATTTTCAATAAATTTCTATGGTGTCGTGTTAGCATGAAGAACGCGTACTGGTGTGTCCATAAAAATTGTAGTTCGCGCACAGAAAATCGAGCGTGCACGCGTTAAATTAACGCGTGCACTCTAGATATTTTGACCGCGAATTAAAAAGCAAACACCTTCATTTTGTGCCTGCACTTGTAATTCTATGCACTCGTGCATATTTTATATGCCTACTGTCTGAGGCACGCCTGAATGCTATGGCTTGACCTATATCATGTACTTGTGGATGCTTTCTTTTAGAGTGCACGTTTTAAAATTGACTTTTGAACCATTTAGTGTGTCATAATTTTCATATTAAAGAGATGTCACATGCTAGGCTGTATGACATATCAAAGCATGCCAAGTGGGGCACTGAAATGAAGATTATTAGACATGCTCACAGTAGCTTCGCATCTACTCTATTATTCTTCACATGGGATACTTATGCAATGCAAGTATACGGAAATACCTTTACCCAACTCCCATACAACTCCACTTTTTTAAGGTACCTCATGACAATGTCTCGGAAAATATTACGGAAAATGAAGAAATCGCTTGCGACAGGAAATTTCTTCATTTCCGACAAGGTTTTCTACCCAAAAGACAATGATTTTTTATTAAAATTAAACCAACTAATAGTTGTCCTCTTCAAA
Organism: Fragum fragum; assembly: GCA_946902895.1. Taxonomy (NCBI): domain Eukaryota; kingdom Metazoa; phylum Mollusca; class Bivalvia; order Cardiida; family Cardiidae; genus Fragum; species Fragum fragum. Next base: position 49,797,630 of record OX336366.1, read on the forward strand.
TTATTTCAATTTTGACAAGTCTAAATTTTGTGGTGTGAGTTAATCTCTGCCCAAACATTTGAAATGCTACTTTTGGCCTTATCGAAAAATATTACTTCTCATCAAACGATTCTCTCATTCAACAGAAATACATGCAACAATCAGACAAGTTAAAATGTCTCGAACTATCCACGTGCCCTCATATTTATAAAGGCCAATGACTTCTGCTAGTCCTATTAACATAACTCAGAAGTTTGGTATGTATTAATGACAAGAATACCTTTGATTAATATCACATAATTCTTTAATCTTCGTAATCATAGATAATCGTACAATGAGTAATAGGTTAGTGGCCGATGTACATTCAGATCTTTATTGTTATATATCCCATCGTTTTACTTGTTAAACCTTGTAACTATAATGTAGAACAAAATGTTTTTACAATATTTTCTAAAAAAAAATAACGAACCATGTTTTACATAACATAGAGTGATCTACATGAAATATAGGATACACTTTCTAAATGTGAAATTTCAAATAATCATCAATAAATGTTTAAAGAACAAAGTTAAACAAGAGCAGCGCCCACAAGTGCCAACGCTCGGCTGCAGGTGCTTGATAATGCAAAAGTTCTACATCGAAAAAAGGGCATAACTCTTACAAAAACGCTTTTAGAGTTCCCCCTTGATAGTCTAGATAGTTCTTGTGATGGTCAATACACATGCCAAGTTTCATGAGGATATCTTCAATAACAACAGAGAAATGACCAAGGTTAAAGTTAGTCACGCCAACGCCAACACCAACACCAACGCCAACGCCGACGTGAACGACGCCAAGGTGATCACAATACCTCGGGTTTTCTCCGAAAACAGCCGAGCTAATTAAAAAAATGCAATGATCGGAATAAGAGTTTGGCCAGTTACTATCTAATTAGTTACCTCACAAGTCTACGTTTTCATAAAGTGCTACAATTTTCAATATCTACTAGTCTAAAATTTCATTGTCTAGTAATGAGTTAATACAATACACGTATTTATGGGAACCTAAAAATTACCTATTAACCCATTCCCACTTAATCCCTCACGCCCCTCAAGTAGGAAGCTTTGGAAAACATTGTGGAAAATGAAGAAATTGCTTGTGTCAAGCAATTTCTTCTTTATCCACAATGTTTTCTACCCCAAAAGGACCCAAAAAAAAAAAAAAAAATTCACGAAGTAAAAAAAGTTGTTTGCAGCCTCTTTCAATTTGGACTACTCTACAATTTTGTTAAGTGGGAATTGGTTGAATGGTAGACTTAAAGCGTGCACAAATCTTATTCAATTTTTTTCTATCAAAGTAACACATCATATATAATACGTTATCACAGAGTGCTTGTGAGATCAAATAATAATACATTATACACAAAAATTTATCAAAATGTGTTTAACAAAAGAATGTTGCCATTACTAGCTTGGCTGTTTACAATCTTCCCACGCAATGACGCTTTTTGACGCCTCCTAAGAAAATAAGCTTTTGAAAACATTGTGGTAAATGAAGAAATTGATTGTTACACGAAATTTCTTCATTATCAAGAATGTTTTCTACCCCAATATGCATAAAAATCCAAAATTTCATCACCTTAGATTTTCGTCTGCAACATCTTTAATTGATTGATAGATTGGGGTTTAACACTACTTTTAACAGTATTTCAGTCATATCGCGGCAGCTTGAGCACCTTACAATGGATTCCCGGTATTTCTCACACCTGGACTACCACTACATCCTTTCCTAGCCTCCAGCGTTATCCCTCATAGGTTTACAATTATCCACCCATTGGTGTCGCACCATTCTAAAATTTTGTCATCTGGTAATGCGTTAAGCCTGTTTTCCAACAAAACACAGATGTTATGATATTACAGGAAACAAAATTTCTATGAAAGTCACTTTTAGGTAGATAACTGTAAATACATTTTTTGTAATCACACATATCTTTTTAGCTAGCAAAGCATCTACTTTGATAGTTTAAGTAACAGACAAAATTTTGAGGTCTTCTCAGAGTTCAACGAATCCATTTGCCATGAAAAATAGTTCTTATGCATTTCAAGAATATTGCAAACTCTACCTGAGCACATCATGTTCAAAATGGCTCTGATCAGAGTCTTCAATATTCGATATTGTCTCTATGGATAGAAAACAATGTGGAAAATGAAGAAAATGCTTGCAGCGAGCAATTTCTTCATTTTTTGCTTTGTCTTCCAGAACTATTTTCTTATGGGGCGTAAAAGGGTGGGATCCTGTGAGAATGGGTTAACTCCTTGGTTACTGTAACCATGTTAATTTATCATGATGAACTTTGACAAAGACTTAAAAAAAACACACTTTGCTAGCATACAGTTCTTTCAGTACTTTGATTTCACTATCTGTCATCTGAGGTTTATGGCACTAGCATGCAGTGTTCTAGTTCATTTCATTTTCATTTACCAAACATTTGATTGATCAACGCTGTCAACCATAAAATCAATTGAACAATCAAATTATTCATTTAGACAAATGTTTTCACCATAACAATCTCACCTTTTTACAACCCAAATAAGAAACTTTGGAAATATTATGAACAAGAGTGCCACAGTCACAATATACGCTGCCAACCAGCTAGGACAAAAGTTTTGCATTTAGCCCCCCTTTTTCTGTGAAACAGCCTTAGATGACAAAACCCGATAATCTACCCAGGGTCAGGTGATGAGGAACATTTTGTTTAAATTTCTTTCAAATCTGTCCATAAATGTAGGAGGAGATTTGTTAAAAAGAAATTTTTTATTACACCCCCTTTTTCTTTGACACAGCCTAAAATGGTGAAACACCAATAATATGCGCAAGGTCAGTTGGCTAAGGATATTACATGTATATGAAAAATCTATTAAAGTCCATCCATAATGTAGAAGGAGATATGTTAAAAAGAAATTAAACAGAAAGAAGGATGTCAGAAGAAGATACCAATATATGACCACCTTTTGCGGTGTGTAGAAGTGAATAAATTGCATACATATACATGTAATTTTTCATTTTCCACACGATCTTTTACCCCAAAGGACAAACATTCTTAAAATTTTATTGATTTGTTTGAATTGGGTTTTACGTTGCTTTCAACAATCTTTCAGTTATATCAAGGCGCTTGGAGCACCTAGCAATGGATTCCTGGTATTTCTCACACCAGTACTACCATTACATCCTTTCTTAGCCTCCAGCTGCTATCCCACATAGGTCTACGATTATCGACCCATTGGTTAGAGCCAACTCAAATTTTATTGATAAAAAATTATTGTCTGCAACTCTTTTGAATTTGGCAAAGTCTAAAATTTAAGTCATGGGTTATATCCAGCATTTAAACTTGAAGAAAGCCTGTAATTCTGGGTCTTCAACATCACGCCCATTAACACCAGCATACACTGTCTTCAGAGTCTCGTTCTTATACTTTTCTTCCAAAATCTTTACATACTTCTCTAAGGCACCTGAATCATAAATAAGAAAAACTGCTTTCTTAATAAACCCTTTCCCATTTTTAAAATTTTAGACTGGTCCAAATTAAAAAAGTTGCAGACAACATTCAAATTTGGATGCAATTTGAAATAAAAACATCCTATGTGTTAGAAAATACATGTAATATGGAAAAGAAAAAAGTGCTTGTTACAAGCAATTTCCTCTTTTCCCATAATGTTTTCTCAAGCATAAAATCACAGTGACATAAAACTCCAGGTTTATATAGGAATGGGTTAAAAGTGTTCATAATGAATTAAAGAGATAACAAGGAATTAACAGATTAACTCCATCAAAAATCCATGGGCTGTAACAAAAATAAAATATCCACATCTCTGCTTGATACTAAATCAGTGAAATTTGAATAAAATCCGTCCAATAGGTGTCAAGAAATTGAGTGGATACGAAAAAGCTACAGACGGACGGACCGACCGACCGACTGACTCCTACATACCCCCCAAACATTCTAGGTGACGACATTTGGAATCTTACTATTCAGGATAAATTAGATATTTCTGCGCATCAAAAGGTTTAAAGAATCCATCTAGAAATGATAAGAATATATCCACTTAATTCTGTCAGTACAAACCCAGGATTTTTCAACTTGGTGATTTTTTACTTAGAAAACATAGTGAAACAAGGTGCCAAATTGTCACAAGATATGCCCGTCACACTGCTTAATATTAACTGGGGGTTTGAATAGAACTGATGTTATTTTGAATGAAAATATTTTTTGTCAAACAAAGTATGAAAAACAACGGCCATGAAAAACAACAAAGGGCAATAACTCAAAAAGTAGGCCAGGTAGAGTTATGGTTCTTGTACACTGCACTCCCCCTTGGTGAGATCTATACACCCATGAAGTTTCATAATCCTAGCTATTATACTTTTAGAGATATACTCCGGACAAGATTCAAGTATGGAAAACAACAAAGGGCAATAACTCAAAAAATAGGCCAGGTAGAGTTATGGTTCTTGTACACTGCACTCCCACTTGGTGAGCTCTATCCATCCATGAAATTTCATGATTCTAGCTATTATACTTTTAGTGATAAACTCCGGACAAGATTCAAGTATGAAAAACAACAAAGGGCAATAACTCAAAAAAATAGGCCAGGTAGAGTTATTGTTTTTGTGCACTGCACTCCCCCTTGGTGAGATCTATACACCCATGAAGTTTCATGATCCTAGCTATAATACTTTTAGAGCTATACTCCGGACAAGATTCTAGTATGAAAAACAACAAAGGGCAATAACTCAAAAAGTAGGCCAGGTAGAGTTATGGTTCTTGTGGATTGCACTCTGTATTGATCCCATAATACGTCCTGTCTTCGACGGGCGTATAAAAAGAAGAAATTGCTTTTAACAAGCAATTTCTCCTTTTTCCACAATATTTTCTACCATATAGGATGGTTTCATTTCAAATTGTATCAAACTATCTTTGTTATCTGCAACTTATTTCAATATGAACCAGTCTAAAATATAAAAAAAAAACAAAAAAAAACAGAAAAGGATTAATACCATTTATCCTTAAAATTCCTAAACTATTTAAACCTGGAATTATGGAAATAGTTGAAAAATGTTGATTTTTGTTCAAAGCATCAAGTGGAAAAAGACAAAAAACACAATACAAATGTATTTTATATAATTTTATGAATTCAATTATCAAAATACTTCAAAATTGGTAATTGCAGCAGGCATAGAGCTCAATTAGGAAATGTGTCTGCAAAAAGTTTAGAGTCTACTTTGAACAAGATCAAACAAGAATTCTTATTTTGCCATGCTAGATTCCCAGATCCGTCTAGATTTCAATCTTGGCTATCACACATCCATTCTATTGTCAAACAAATAAATGCAATGCTTAACAAAGGGTGCTAACAATACAATTTACTTAATCCATTCCCACACAATCCCTCCTTTTTATGCCCCTCAAGATAAAAAGCTTTGGAAAACATTGTGGAAAATGAAGAAATTGCTTGTATCAAGCAATTTCTGAATTATCCACAATGTTTTCTATCAAAAAAGACGAAAGAATTTAAAATGCCATCAACTTGAAATTGTTGTCTGCAGCTTCTTTCAATTTGGTCCAGTCTCAAATTTTCTTGTGTTGGAATGGGTTAAGAGATTGACAAATGACTTGTTATATGAGATCACTTTTCATTTATTATTTCTTCTATAATAAATTCGTGAACTGTCATAAAATTGATTGAACAATCAAATCATTCAATGAGACAAGAAGTTGTTCGACCTCCAACATATATGTCAAGGATTTTTTATTGGCTTGTCAACTTAACCCATTCCCACTCAATGACGCTTTTAAACGCCCTGTCAATACGAACTTTTTGAAATCAATTTCTTCATTATACACAATGTTTTCTACCCTAAAAGACGAAGATTTTAAAGATTTAGTCAACTCAAAATTGTTGTCTGCAAATTCTTTGAATTTGGACTGGTCTAAAATTTTATTGTGTGGGAATGGGTTAATTACTACATTTTATTCATGCTGTATTTATAATGTTCAGGTCATCGACCAATGATTTGCTATTTGTTCCAAACTTTTAATTTTTTAAACTAATAACATTTGACAGTCAGGCTGCTTTGTTGTAGGTCAGTAGGCATGGCCAGCAACCAATCAAGTCCTCGATAATTAATTTTGTTACTACAAGTCACTTTTTAAATAGAACACCGCCTACAGGTGCCTACGCTTCGCTGTTGGGTGCTGAATAGTGGACAAAATGCATCTAGAGTTATCCCCCTTGATAGCATAGATTGCTCTTTTGATAGTGAACAAGTGCGCCAAGTTTCAAGTGAATACTTTTAGTAGAACCAGGGATTATTCCAAAGTGTCAAAGTTTTCCCACGCCAATGACAACTAACAACGACAACGATGATGACGACACCAAGGCTATAGCAGTACCTCAGATTTTCTCCGAAAAAAGCCAAGCTAAAAATTGTTTATGTCTTACCTAAACCCAAAATCTTCCCATATGTAATCATGTTCGGTGCCAGTCTAGGATCATCAAACTTTTCTGCCTTCATCAGTAGGCGCACAATATCACCAAATATGTATGCATCATCAAAGGATGGTTTATCCGATACAGGAAACTTACAATATACATCAACTGCACCCATAGGATCTGTCTTAACCAACATGTCTGCCATTTCTATATATGCATCATGAACCTAAAATTAATTGGAAGGTGAATTTTGTGTGAAAGTGTTTTGTACAATTTTGGCAATATCCACACACTTTGATCATGACTTCAGAATTTAACTTTGCTCTGATATTGCCCCACAATGATCACAAGAAACAACAGGAAGGTTTAAATTAGGTATTTTCACAACCCATCTTTACAGATAAATCATATATATCATTAACTAAAAGCAAGTAATTCAGCCATAAATTATACTTCACTACATTAAATTGCACAAGTAAGCCACCACCAAAATATTAAAATATGATTATCCTAGGTGAAAGGAATCCTCATATTTGGTCATGGTTAACATCACTGACAGATTCATATCTTAGAACTCTTACCTCAGGTGCCATTGAAATAACTTCATTGTAATATTTCTTTGAATCTTCTATTTCATTGGCTGCTCTATGGGCCCTAGCCAGACCAAGTCTTGGTTGATAAGTCTTTTTGTTAATGGGTGCAGGTGTGGCAGGGGCAGCAGGCTTGGCAGGCTCTGGGGCAGGGGATGGTTCAGGAGCTTTACAAATAAAAGGATAAATTGCTTTTACCAAAATGAAAGAATTAATCCCTACCAACCAAACACAGGCCAACACTTGGTTTCCTGGGTTCTTGATGAGGTAAAAAGACACATATGCCAAAAAAGAGACATATTCCTTACAAATATCAATTCAGAGCTAATCTATTCCTACAAAACTCCCTTTTTTATGACCAACAGATATTATATTCAAGAGAAATTTGCTTTTACAGAGATCTAGATAAGAGGGGATAACAGCATTCTAAAATCCGCATTTCTCAACATTGAGATTATTCAAATATAATTTAATTGTTAGTTACCTTCATGAACAAAATTTTGAGTACGCAGCCATTTTGAATGCTTCCACCCAAAATAGTTCACTACAAAAAGGTATCAAAATGTGTTAAGTTGTTGCATTTTTTGCTCGATGCTATTAAATTATAAGAGATGAAGATAACATTTTTTGTTTTCATGGAGGTATGAACCGAAAAACCTAATCACACACTGTATGAATCCGCTTCGCGTATTCATACAGTGTGATTAGGTTTTTCGGTTCATACCTCCATGAAAACAAAAAATATTCTCTTCATCTCATAAGAGTACCTATAACATAGTGGTTCATGGCAGTATTGGTAAAAAATTTAAATCTAAAATATGAATTACACCCTCTATCTGTAACTCTGTTGTAGTTTTCTACCATTTTTTTCTACATATGAGACAGATTCCTTACAAATATCAATTCAGAGCTAATCTATTCCTACAAAAACTCACTTTTTTATGACCAACATAAATTATATTCAAGAGAAATTTGCTTGTACAGAGATCTAGATAAGAGGGGGTAACAGTATTCTAAAATCCATATTTCTCTATGAAACCCTATGTTTTGGGTACTGATTTGAATTGTCTCATTGAGATGATTCAAATGAGTACCTATAACATAGGGTTCATGGCAATATTTGTGAAATATTCAAATCTAAAATATGAATTACATCCTCTATCTATATCTCTATTGTAGTTTTTCTACCATTTTTTTCTACTATTTAACCCTTTCCTGTTTTGCAATATTTTAGACCTGTCCAAATTCAAAGGTTTTGCAGACGAAAATTTAAAGTTGATTTCATTTGAAAACCAACAATTCAGTAGGGTAGTATAATTGTGGAAAAAGAAGAAATTGCTTGTTACAAGCAATTTCTTCTTTTTTCTACAATGTTTTCTCAAATGTAAAATCACAAGGACGTAAAAACCAGGGATTGAACGGGAAAGGGTTAAGGTGGTTATTTTTCAAATTACAGGCAATAATAGGTTGTCCGTAACCTCTTACAATTTATTGTCAGTTTGAAATTTTGTTGTCTTGTAATGGGTTAGACTTCCAATTTGGATTAATCTAAAATTGTGTTGTCCTGTAATGGGTTAGAGACAAGTATATGATTGTACAAGAGTTGTCTCTTTCTGTAAAATTATCATCAAATAATTCTGTTCTGAAAGCAAGTATGAAGTTGGGGTATGAATCAACATGCAAACACTGTGCAGTGGAGTGCTTGAAAGTATTTTGACAATTTTAAAGAGAACTATAATTCTTACAAATATGAATTTGGATTTAACCCATTCTAACAAAAATTTGCTTTTCACGACCCTCAGGTATCATATTCAAAATAATATTGTTGGGTAGGAAGAAATTGCTCATATGTTTTTCTTTTCCAACAATGTTATCTACCATTTATGATGCTTATTTCCAAATAACAGTCATTTTAAGATGTAGCCTGTAACCCTTTTTTTAGACCAGTCTAAAATGTTGTCTTCTAAGTACCTTAGTTGTTTAACCCTTTCCTGTTTTTGGAAATTTTAGACCAGTCCAAATTGAAAGAAGTTGTAGATGACAATGAAGACTGGATGCCATTTGAAATGAAACCATCCTATGTGGTAGAAAACATTGTGGAAAAGGGAGAAATTGCTTGTCACAAGCAATTACTTCTTTTTCCACAATGTTTTCTCAAGTATAAAATCACAGGAACGTAAAATCCCGTATTTGAACGGGAAATCAAAGGGTTAAAATGCTCCTTTGATAGTGAACGTATATTCAGAATTCCATATATATATCTGAAGTATAAACAGAGATATGATTAAGGTCAACCATACCATCTCACTTTTTTACATGCTAAAGTTGAAGGTTAGAAGAGAGGATAGTAAATTAACAGGCATTCATTTATCAAAGAGTTGCCTATTTTTGCAAAATTATTGTCAGCAGTTTTGCTTCAAAAGCATATTTGAATAAGGAATATGTGGTATTAATTATCAATTGAACATCACTTGTATGTACTTGTGAGGCAATCAAAATGCCATTTAATTCTAAAAATCTAATCTTAGGTAATTAACAAAAACAAGAATTTGAATGAACAAAGCTTTCTCTTGTTTTACTTATGTTATCTTATCAGTTTTACTTCTTTTAATGCATAACAAATTGTTTACTTGTTTCGAGGCCTTAAGAAGTTCATTCAGGTCTAAGGAAAATTGCTAGCAATGAGGAATTTATTTTTATCTAACAATGTTTTCAGCTAAATTAAGTACTAATTTTCAAAGCAAATTTTGTGCAGGTCCTCTCAGTTCAAATAAGTCTAACATTTTGTTAACATTCAACAGGTAAGAATTTTCCATAGGCTGAGTCTTGATATACATTTAAACCCATCACCAAACTATCCCAGAGTTTGGATCACTTAAGAAAAGTAGCTTTAGATAACATTGTTGGCAAAGGACAAATCGATTTATCGTTAAAAGTAATTTCTCCTTTTTGGACTGTTTTCTACCCTTAAAGGTACATATTTTTCAATTTACCTTCACATACTTTAAATTTTCTAGTTTGGCTAGTCTGTTATTTTTGATCTGTCAATAGGTTAACCCATTCCCACTCAGTGATGCTTTTGGAAGCCCCTAAGTAAAAAAGCTTTGGTCTTGCCGCTTCTTTCAATTTGGACTGGTCTAAGATTTTATCCACACAACAAAATTTTAAAGTAGCCAAAATTGAAAGAAGTTGCAGATGACAAATTAAAGTTTATGAAATTTTGGATATTTTTCAACTTTCTGGGTAGAAGACATTGTGGGAAATGAAGAAATTGCTTATAACAAGCAATTTCTTCATTTTCCACAATGTTTTCTACAGTTTTTTTCCTTTTGGGTGTCTTAATGTGTCATTGATTCAGAATGGGCTAAACTATAAATGTTTACCTTTAGCAGGTGGTTCAGCTGGCTTTGCCCCTCCTTTAGCTGCTGGTGCCCCTCGTCCTGCAGGCACTCCCCGGCCTGGAGCCTTTAATGTAAAAAAGCTTATATGAAATAGATTTTATATAACCAGAATTGTTCATGTATTAAAAAATCTAGTCACCTATTTGTACAACCTTGACCTTATCTATCAAAAGTGAATGAATAATCAGAATATAAATAATGCATGTGGGCATCAATGTGATTTAAAAAATAAGAAAGAAAACCTTGATTCACTTCAACTACTACATATTTACCAAAAATGTGACTTTGAAGTTGACCTTGACCTTTAAATATATCCTTGAAAGTGAAATGCTGATAAAACAGCATAAAAGCTTCATCATACAAATGTCTTTGGCGGATGGTGCAATGGCTACAACAGTATGCATGAAAGTATAAACAAGTAGCTAATGTGCTAAAGGAACTAAAGTATGTAAAAATAGTTTTAAAGGGAATACACATATAAAATAAAGAGAAGGTCAAGTCTTGCTGTTATTCAAAGATATCCAACATGTTAAATAAGAGCAAGGCATAAATGCCCTTATGTGCTTGTCAGTGTTCTGATTATATCAGAGAAAGTCAAGATTAGTAATAAAAATGATTGAAGCATAAATCAAAAATAAATGTATACACAAGAAAACTGAGTGAGCAGATTGAGCAGCCACTCTTGCTTAGCAGACAATCTGTGTACAAAGGCCAGTTCAATTCTCAATGTGAATTTTCTTCCTTTGATGTATTTGTACAGCAGAAGTCTGTGTATCGTCAAGTTTATTCTATACATGACACCTAAAAAGCTGTAGCTTTAATAACTCTGTACCAATTTTTATACAAGAAAATTCCTGAACCACTGGAAAACCAAAATGCTGAAGATCTCATGCAAAACGAAACATAATGGAGAATGACTGCATAAAGTTTTAATTAATTGAAGTTAAAACCTGGGGGTGTGGGGGTCACAAAAAAATCTGCAATCTAATGCGATTTCTTTGAGCAAGGAGCAGATAATTCCTTAACTACAGGACAGATCATATGCTAAGCACAACTAGACATCATGGAGAATCATTGTACCAAATTTCCGTTAATTTTGATAAAAGGGAGTTACACACAAAAAGCACCTCAATTGCAAATTCCAGGTACTCAATCAGGTCAAGGGCAGATAAACCTAGAACCACTGGACATTAAATTTCTCCTGCACAACAAGAAATCACATAGATTCACTGTGGCCAGTTACAATTAATTCTGATTTGAACTGGAGAAGGAGTTATCAACATGGTAAGCTATTTTTTAAGTCAAGGACTGATCATTATAAAACCACTTGAGGGGTAAAATAATTATGGTCTCATGCACTACTAAACATTGTGGAGATTCTTAATGGGAAGTTTCAATCCATTCCTTGGAAACTATAGAAGGAAAAACACACACAAACATTGCTAACAAATAGGAATACAAACAACTAGGGTGATGACATAATACAACCCTTTGGGCATATAATAATTGGCAAGACAAAAAGGGTAGACAAATAGTCAATAGATGAAACAACAACTTGATTAATTGGCAAGAGAAAAAGCAACAACTTGATCTAGACCTGCTGAAGCTGTATTATAGTGATTGTGAGGTTACCAATGACCAACATATTACCTTTGCTGCTCCTCCTCTAGCCACTGGAGGTGCTTTTGCACCCCCTCTCGCAGCTGGGGCTGAAAAAGGTAAAATCATGTATGAATGTCATAGTTCCTTCAAGTTTGGAATATCTGACAAGTGAAAAGGAAATTTATTCAATATTCTTGGTAATAGATACACCTTGAAGAAAAGAAAAATCAAATTAGTACAAATCATACATGTATTCAGATCTATTATAATGAATTATATTCTGATGTAATCATTTGGAATGCTGCGTGTAAATCTTTGTAGAAAAAAAAGAAATTGATTGTAACAAGCAATTTCTTCTTTTTCAACAATATTTTCTACCTGACAGAATGATTATCTTCATATAAAATCAACTTTAGATTGTTGTCTGCAAAACCTTTGAATTTGGACAGGTCAAATTTGAACAAGAGCCAAGTCGTAAGGGCTTAATAGTAAACTGAAGCCAGTTAGATTCAGGCTTCTTGTGCACTGCATTTTTTATCAATGAGTTTGTTAATAGCTATTATACTTTTAGAGATAGTACTGCACTGCACTTCTCCTCAACGAGATCTATCTACCTGTGAAGTTTCAAGTTAATAGCTATTATACTTTAGGAGATTTGCTCTGGGCAAAATCTTAGTCTTTAAAACAACAAAGAGCAATAACTCGAAAATTATGCAAGCAAAAGTTGTGGTTCTTGTGCACTGCACTTCTACCTAATGAGGTCTATCAACCTATGAAATTCCAAGTTGATACCATTTATACTCTAGGAGATATGCTCCAGCTGAGCTTAGTGACAGAATGATTGAATGACAGAAGTAGACCATTACGATATCCCCTTCACTAAAACGGCAGGGGATAAAAACAGGATTAAGGCTGTACAGTGCATATAACATTTTCTTACCTCCCCTAGTTGCTGGTGCCCCTCGTCCCCTTGCTGCTGGTGCCCCTCTCCCAGCAGGGACAGCTGGTGTTCCCTTACCAGCAGGGGCTGCAGGTTTTGCAGGAGCTGCCTTGGTGTCCTCAGCTTTCTTCTTGGCTTCTTCTGCTTTAACTCTCTCTTGCCACCATTGTTGACCTATACAGTTTTAGAAAAAACATTATTAATAGAAATATAAATTCAGTGATCAAATTTAGATTTCTGCAAAAATCCATCTCCATATGAGACATGTTTCAGGTTGGGGCTATTAATCTACTATTAATTCTATTAGTTTGTGCATGCTGTATAGTATTATATGATTACTTTTCCTTGTAATATATATATATATGATGTATTAACATAAACTACTGTCTTGCAGGCTACTCATATATATTCTAGATGATTTTAATATCTGTACTGTCTTTAACCCTTTCCATTTCAATCCCTGGCTCGTACGTCCCTGTAATTCTATACTTGAGAAAACATTGTGGAAGAAGAAGAAATTGCTTGTAACAAGCAATTTTTTCTTTTTAATACAATATTTTCTACCCTGTGGGTTGGTTACTTTTCAAATTGCACTCACTTTCAGTTGTCATCATCAACTTCTTTTGAATTGGACAAGTCTAAAATTTTGAAAAACAGGAAAGGGTAAAACCATTCAAACTGAGTCCCGCTTTGGAAAACATTGTTGAAGCAATTTACAAGCGATGTTTAATACCAAATAAGATGAAATATTTCATAATTTCTTTGACTTAAACTTGTCGTCTGTAACTTCTTTTTTGTCATCTGGTAGTTAAAGCAGAAATATTAAATTGTAATGATCAGAAGAAAAAGGGGGTAAATTTGTAGTCTTATTGTGCACCAGCTATATTTACTTGCCTTTGATAGCTTCTGGCATTTCTCCTGAGGCAGGTTTACCCTCTAGAGCAATGCAGGATTGGAATGAAGATTTGACATCATTCAGAAGAGTATTGGCTTCATCTCCTGGTGGCGTATTTTCATAACGTGCAAATTGAGAGCTTCCAAGTAGATACAGGGAGTGACTAGAACAGGGTTGGATTTGTATAAGTTGCTGACAGGTCTGAAGTAAGTTTAGAATTACAGATAAAGATTATACACATAAAACTAACACTATCACTAAAGATGATTTATACCCCACAATGGCTCCAAATTAAGTAAAAAAAATATTTATCACTAGATTAAAGCCTTTTTATCAAATTGAATCCATTTTTTATTGTCGCCTGCAAACCTTTATCAATTTGGACCAGACTAAATTTTCAAAAAACAGGGCAGGGTTAATACAACTTGGGTAATGTTCATTTTTGCTAGATTCAATGATTGTATTCACTGTTGGTATGACCACCATTTTGAACATTTATATTCTTGTCATTTGTACCAATAATTGTTTTCAATATGTGTCCTTTCTCTGAGAAGTATTTCTTATCATTTTTCTATTAGTGAAAGACAAATAAATCAATCACCATACAGCAATAACTGCAACAACCAAAATGTTTCTTAACCTTTTACCTATTACACATTGAAGAAATATAGTTAAGGAAAACATTGCGAGAAAAGGAGAAAGTGCTTGTAACAAGCAATTTCTCATTTTCTCAAAAATATTGCCAAGCTAAATTATATTTTCAATTCAAAACATTTAGATCCCTCCTCTACATCTCCTTTCAATTTTGACTTGTATTTTGTCATCATGTAACTGGTTAACATACCATGCTTAGCCCATTTCCACACAGTGACGCTTTTAGACACCCCTAAAGAAAAACACTTGGGAAAACATTGTGTAAAATGAAGAAATTTCTTGTTACAAGCAACTTCTTCATTTACAACAAGGTTTTTGACTCAGAAAATTGTAAAATCTAGAATTTCATAAAGTTTAAATTGTCGTCTGCAACTCCTTTGAATTTTGACCAGTCTTAAATTTTGTTGACTGGTAATGGATCAAAATAGTATATTTTTGTTGAAATTGTTATTACTTTCCAACCTTCCTAAGATCCTGCACTGGTTTTATGTGTAAAAATGAGAAATACAGTCGAATACCTTTACCTCGAACGTCCCTTAGCCGAAGTTCTCTCTTCGTCAAAGTTATTTTAAAGTCCCGATCTTATTACTCTTTACTTCTATGTATTTGAACCTCCATACGTCGTTCTCTTTATCTCGTAAACTACCCCTACGTCGAATCAATTGCAAAGTCCAATCACTATTGTTTGCACATATTCACACCTCTTTAAGACGAACCTTAATCATTAATTTCGATTTTTGCAACAAACTAATTTTTTCACACATTTCGACGTGTCAACGCAGTTAAGAGATAGTTGCGTTACAGAATTGTTTGTTTGTCTACGATCTGATAATTTGAAAGATTGGGTGAAGTGGAGACAATGTTACAAAAGAATTATACAATGAATAAAGAGGCATCTTACGCCCATACCACGCAGGACTTGTATGGTGCCGGACCTGGTCTACCAAGGGGATGGCCAGCAACTTCGACCGACGTGACGCGCTAAAGGAAGAACCCTGTAACCAATCCAGATGGATACTTGGGTATTTCGACAGGAAAGTGAAAATACGTGTAGTCAAACTACGCAATCGACACGAAGAATAAGCAATAATAGAAGAAGAAAAACAAACAAAACAACAAAAAAGCATAGTCTAAACAAAACTTTAGCTACGAGTGACAATAATAGGAATATTAATAAAAGATATTACGATAAATACATCGTCGTTATATATTTCGTTCGATTAGATAATCATACTAGTACAAATCATTTGTAGCCTTATTTGCCTACGGTATTTCGTCACCATTTTGGTTGTACATAGAAAACATTCGATTATCTACACGTCGAACTATCTCCACGTCGAAGTTTTCTCGTAAGTCCCCTGAACTTCGAGGTATAGGTATTCGACTGTACCAGATGCTTATTTAAAAAGGTAAACAAGACTTTCTTCAAAAATGTTTGTGAAAATTTAGTGATAAAAACAAAATGTAATTATTCCAGGTACAACTTCATACATGTTCTATCATTTATTTGCCAAAGTATATGTGTCAAATACCCACCTTTTCTTGTAGAGCTAAAAGCTGGTCATTCATGGGTATGGTTGACTGGAATATCAATCCTGACAGTCGTTCACATCTCTGTACAATCAACTTTTCATTGCCCTCTTTACTCGCTGATAGAATGTCTAGTAAATTAGCATGAGCATCTAGTATAACCCACTCTAACTGTTTGTACATATCACCTCTAGATATCACTGGTAACATTTGGCTAGCTAAAAGTGCTGCACTGCAATAAAGATAATATTTTTTCGTACTGACTTGTAAAACATTCAATTAGTTCAGTGTTTAGTCTAGCTTTGCAATCAAGGGGAAAATCAGAACTCAGTCTTTAACCATGGGGGTTGTTTTGCCAAATTAAGAGCCATCCAACTCAAGTATCAAAATATGAAATATCACTTTTAAGGATTTTTTTAAAATTACCAAAACAAATTAAAACCCAAAAGTCTTTTCTTCCTGAAGAAAATAGCCACTATATATGAGACTAAAGTTTTTTAAAGCTAAATATGTTAACTGTATCTTTGCCTAGGGGTTGTTGTTATACTCACAAAGGCATATGTAAAGTTTCAGAATTTTAGCATGTGGAGGAATACAGATATGACATTTCCTTTTGGCTTTAATCAAAGTTTTACACTCTCACTCAGGTAACTGTAATAGTCCCCCCTCCATATTTTCCATTCTTTGAAAAGTCTAGCTAAAAAGTGGGAAAAAATAATTGACTGATCTCAGTGACATAAAAGGAGTGCAAATCTACAGTCCTTCAGCTTTGGTGATGTGGGATTTAACCCTCTCCCACACAGTGACGCTTTTGGACGCCCCTAAAGAAAATCATTTGGGAAAACTTTGTGTTACAAGCAATTTCTTCATTTTCCACTATGTTTTCTACTAAGTAAGTGGGAAAAACTGAAATTCCATAAACTTTTGATTGTCGTCTGCAACTCCTTTCAATTTGGACCAGTCTAAAAATTTGCCGTCTGGGAATGGGTTAAAACAAAATTTTGTTGTTCCTTCAACTTACTTGTGGAAGATGTCAACAGGAGACATAGCTTCTTTAAAGTCTGTAGTCTTTCGCAACATTACACCAAGCTGTATAAAACCTCTCATTAAATGTACATTGGTAGGGGTCATGAGATTCTCCGCCCTCAATATTGGTACTATGAAACTGAAATGTTTAGAAACAAGTTATCCCATTACCAGACGGCAATTATTTAGACTTGCCATAATTCAAAGAAGTTGCAGATGACAATTTTAAAGTGATGAGTTTTTAGAAATTGATATATTTTGGTAAGAAAACATTATGAATAATGAAGAAATTGCTTGTAATTAGAAATTTCTTCATTTTCTATAATTTCTTTTAAAAGCACTTGTCTTGAGGGGTGTACAAAAGTGCAATTGTGTTTGAAGGGGTTAAAGAATAAAGAGAAGCTTATCACATCAACCATTACCAGACGACAAAATTTTAGACCAGTCCAAGTTGAAAGAAGTTGCAGGCCATATTTCAAAATCGATTAACCTTTTTTTAGCAGGAATGTGTTGGAATTGGTTAATCTTTTAGCATAAAATAAATCAAGTTCTAAGCATTTTAAGAAAGACACTTTTGATGCAAAAGATATAAGCAATTGTTCATTTTTTTCCCTATCAAAAGATGGCTTGAGCAAAAAAAAAATCTGATGCTTAAAACTATTACCACATGAGAACATTTTAGACTGGTCAAAATTGCAGACAACATTTTCAAGTGGGTAGATTTTGAAAAGTCTTTGCCTCTAAGTTAGAAAACATTGTGGACATTGAAGAAATTGCTTGTCACATGCAATCTCTTGATTGTCAACAATGTTTCCCAAAGCATCTTGAGATGCATAAAAATGGGATTGTGTTGGAATAGATTAAGAAATAATAATTAATCATGCTAACATTCTCTGGTTGAATCTCAAAGTTTGACAACGGTAAAGAATACTTGACCCTTTCCCAATTTCGGAAATTTTAGACCTATCCAAATTCAAAAGTTTTACAGACATAATTTAAAGTGGATTTGATTTGAATAACAACCATTCAATAGGGTAGAAAACATTGTGGAAAAAGAAGAAATTGCTTGTCACAAGCAATTTCTTCTTCTATCATAATGTTTTCTCAAGTATAAAATAACAGCAACATAAAATCCCATGTTTGTACAGGAAAGGGTTAAAAGTCTTTTTGATATTTGTAAAAATCAAAATCATACCTTTCCTGGTCAGGTGACATAGCTTGTTTGGTTCTATCTGTTAAAAGTGCTTCTAATGCTTCCAGTAAAAATGCCACAGCTTCCTTAATTCTAGCACCAGGACCATCTTTCTTCAGAGCTAATGCTAGACCAAGATAAAATCTACAGAGAAAAAGAGTGTATCAAAAATGTTTTGTTTGTTTGAATGGGGTTTAACCCATTCCAACTCAATCCCTCCTTTTTACGCCCCTCTAGAAAAAAACATTGGAAAACATTGTGGAAAATGAAGAAATTGCTTGTATCAAGCAATTTCTTCATTATCCACAATGTTTTCTATCTAAAAAGACGAAAAAATTCAAAATTCCATCAGCATGAAATTGTCGTCTGCAGCTTCTTTCAATTTGGACCAGTCTGAAATTTTGCTGTGTTGGAATGGGTTAATGCCACTTTTAACAGTTTTCAGTCATATCAAGGCAACAGGAGACTTAACCATGGATTCCTTGTATTTCTCATACGTGTACTACCACTACATCCTGTCCGAGTCTCAAAATGCTGATCCCATTCAGGTTTATAATTATCAACCCATTGGTGGGAGACAATTATCAAAAATGAATTGCTAACAACCACATTACTGTATGATTATTTCATTCAGGTTTTCAGATCCATGCCCTAAAATGACATTTTGTACAGCAATCAAAGCAGCTATTACACAATTACAGCTACTGATAATTTAATTTCAACAAATTCAGGAGATGTTAACCCATTACCAGACGACAAAATTTTAGATTGGTCCAAATTGAAAGGAGTTGCAGACGACAATTCAGAGTTTATGAAATTTTAGTTTTTTTCAAATTTCTTGGTAGAAAAAACATTGTGGAAAATAAAGAAATTGCTTGTGACAAGCAATTTCTTTGTTTCCCACAATGTTTTCTCAATTGTTTTTCTTAAGGGGCATCCAAAGGCATCACTGATCTTTGATTGATACATTTTCTTGAAGTCTTCCTGAAATCAGTTCTTGCTTTTTGAAGAAAAAAAACCACCTACCATGAACAACAACAAAGATAAAGATAGACAAATAGTTAAACAATAGAATGTTATTTAACTTTAACACTTTTATTTACCCATTCCAACATAATGACACTTTTTGATGCCCTAAAAAAAGCTTTTGAAAACATTGTGTAAAATGAAGAAATTGCTTGATACAAGCAATTTCTTCATTATCTACAATCTTTTCTACCCCAAAAGATATATCTTTATAATTCCATCAACTAATAATTGTCTTAAAACTTCTTTTGATTTGGACCAGTCTAAATTCTATCATCTGTTAATGGGTTAACAAGCTTGTTCATGATAGTCCATACTGACTTTTTTTATGTCTTTGATTCACAGAAAGTTCTAATTCACAGAACAAGAGCACCGCCTACGGGTGCCTACGCTTGGCTATTGGTTGCTGGATAGTAGGCAAAATGCATCAAGAGTTATCCCCCTTGATAGTATAGGTTGCTCTTTTGAAAGTGAACAAGTGTGCCAAGTTTCAAGTGAATGCCTTTAGTAGAACCAGAGACATCAGGCTATGGCAATACCTCGGGTTTTTTCCGAAAACAGCCGAGCTATAAAAACTCTCAAATAATATAATACATATACTAAATACCTTGACAGTTGATGGTTGGCATTCCAGTTTAGACTGGTCTCAAGTCGTTTGACCGCATCATCGTAATTCCCTTGGACGACCATCATTCTACCCACATGGAAGTTATATAGAGCCTTGGCCTCGTCACAAGACAGAGCATCCATGTACTTCAAAAAGGCTTGACCAAGTGGAGACTCCTCATCTGCAGCTTTTTGAGCAGCTGCACCTTCCTATAACAAGATAACAACATGTGGATGCCAACACCTGGTACTTCAAGTGCTTGATAGTGGGTATAATTTCTAAGTTGAAAAGGGGGCACAATTTGTCTAAAAGTGAATTTAGAGTTTTCCCCTTTGTTGGTATAGATTGCTCTATAGATTGCTCTTTTGATAGTGAACATATATTCTGAGTTTCAAATAAATGCGTTTAGTAATATCAGAGATATTACAAAATGTAAAAGTTTTCTGATGACAATGACAAAGACCAGGCTATAGAAATACCTTTGGGTTTTCTCCATTAACAGCAAAGCTAAAAATGTGAATGTAGACAAATGAAATAAGTTTGCCTAAAACTCAGACCAAGTCATGGGAACCTAATGTTGGTTGTATGTACTGAGGTAGATAAATTTTTGCAGCACAAAAAGGAGTCAGTTGATAAATTAATTGTAAGGGTTTTAATGCAACTTTCAGAAATATTCATTTCAGCTGTGAAAGCTGGTACAACTTATCAAGGCTTCCTGTCATTTCTCACATTCAACCCAACCAGATGCACAACTATTAACTATTACAGTCCCATTGCTGAGAAAAAAATGATAAATCACTATGACTTTTATCAAATGCCTGAGAAGCTTTTGATCAAACTCATGACCCAATCATTCATAGTATTATATTTTATTAACTGGGCTTACTTGGCTAGAGTATAGAAGAAGGGTTTCAAATTCCATTTCTGTCAAAATCTATGTCAAGAAAATTTGTTTATGATGTACATTTACTTGAAACTGAACAAATTCCTTAAGGTCTGTTAAGTTTTCCTTATTATGAAATCATATTTGAAGACTTCTATCTTCCCCCCCCCCCCCCTCTGGACAGAATCCCAACCATGTTTTCTCGCCCATAACTGACTTGATCAACAGTGTAATTGTCGAATTAGGAAAGATATACGAAGGATAGTTAAAGGAGCATCACCCTCCGATATTTTGAAAGATAACAACTGTAGTTACGAGACTTTAGCAGAAACCGACGAAATTCAGCGTGCGGGGAATTATTAAATTCTACCCTTACCTTCCCGGTCTATAGGAATTGAATAATCTGTAAATTTCTACAGGTATCCAAATTCAGGTTCTCTTTTAGTCAGCGCCAATATTTAAAAGCTAGAATTTTTACCCAAAATATGTTTTATTGTTATTGATAGTTGTCAGAATTAATCTAATTGAATTTAGCTTTACATCTGACGTAAACATCTCCATCCTTAGACAAAAGGGATAAAATCTAAGTATCACGCATTGGAGACCGACAAGTTTTTAACACCTGGGGTAACTGACGCATTGAGAAAATGTCACTGGGATCGACCTTTGAACCTCTTTCGCGGTAATGGACTTGGTCTAATTTCTTTACCATTGGAAAAAAATTGTAACAATAAATCAACAAAGAACTCTATTTTACAAATCGGGAATTTACACCAAACAAATGCATGTGTACATTACTGGATTAAACTATGTAGCCAGCAACTTTTAAAATCAGAAGAATGAAGGTTATAATAATCGAAAATCTCTGAGACGGCGGAATGTCTAGTTTCACTTTCGACTATGTCTAAGATCGATGAATCATTGAACACTGGGGCCTACCATACCCATTTTTTGTTAAATGAAATCCGTAATGATGGTAAGTTCAGGCAGTCGACTAAATGATGTCAACTTTTGACATAACAACAAACCCGGAGGATTCCCTCTATCGAGTGGCCTAGAAGCAACCCTGTTTAAGGGTTTATTCCCACATTATCTCCCTCATTTGAAAATATCGATGGAAAATCGATACAGGTAAGGTGTTAGATAATCCCTGCCTGGGGCTAAGTTATCGTTAGGTTCCATAACCCTATTCAACAAGCGTTTCAAATCGAAATAATGGATTTCTTATCATGAATCCATGTTACATGTACTAGGTCCCCTTTTCGATCGAAGAAGAGAAGTGAAATCATTTTGATAAGAGTTACTAACAAAAGATTTCCATTTTTTTCTGACAACATTTCATATGCTATCTGACAGTTAACTTTTTTCACACAACTGCTTTATACATACACTACTTCTCGGGAATGAATCAACAATGACACCGTTAATTGGCAGCCAAAGCCTCTAAAATACAGCTTTATTCCAATTGCAGTTACCAGATTTGGTTGTCATCCGACAATATGTTGTATGGATGCAGAACTTGTTCTACAAAAAATTATGTTTGGCCAATCGGGATTGATTAAGAAGCAAATATAAAGTGGGGTAGAATGACCATTTCATGTTCAATAAAATTTTCAACCCTTGTAATAGTGTGATAATTGAAACGGGATTAGTATAAAAAAAGTGTACAGCAGCAAAACTTATGCCAATTCCATTGCTCTTTCTGGGTGATTCTACCTGACTTTGTCACAGAAAGACTTCTTTGTACATGGTGGACTTCTTTATATATACGGACGGACAACTTTTTGAATTCACAGACGGACAAAATAACCCTTACTTACCGATGCATGGGTTTAAAATTGCACACAAAAAATCAAGACACAATTGTTTTTCCGTATTTCCTTTATTTGGCTTAAAGTAAAATACATCTTATATTATAAATACCCTAAAAACTATGTAGATAGAGTTTATTCCAAATTCCTTTATTTTCTGAAGAATTCATTGGCTCGATTTTTCAAGTATTTCAAGTCATTCCACTATGTTTCTTCAAGATGAGGCTGTATCTTGGCCATATTTGCTTTTCCGTCAGAATAATACATAATTATTTCATATTTTTTCTTTTGACAGATAAAACACTTAAAGATGACCTTTTATTTTGCCGGCTTATAATTGGTTTGATCAGACTTCTCTCTCAAACCGTCATTTCATTAATCTAATTATAACAAACGATCTCTAATACATAATACAGCCAGAATACAATTTGAACCTAACTGTAATCACACATTTTCCCTTACTTCCTTCTTTCAACCAGGTAAATGGTATTATTGGATTTTCAAATGTGGGAGAATCGGGAAGACACCTGTTTAAGATGGTATAATAAAAGTACCTGTAGAGGTTGTGACCTTAAAGACCTAGTTTAAGGAATGTTGTGTATGTTGGACCCCTACTGATAAGCTAATTGCCTTATCTGTAAACCACACCAGGGGGTTAATCATCTTGTATATTCCATTGATGACCAATGGTCAAAATTTGTCAATATTATGCAATAGCTGCACCTTAGCTTTATGCTGATGAGAATTTGATAGAATACAAAGTAAAGTTAGTTTTTTAAATTTTATCTTATCATTTTTTCATTGCCTAGTTTCTTCAAACATTGTGGAAAAGTAAGAATTCTTGTAAAAATACTTTTTTTCACTTTTGATTTATCTCCTGGCCTAGAATATTGAAGTATATTGAAGTTTTTCCTATTTGTTAAAGTAGTTTTACAAACTAAAAAAGTTCGATTTAATAAGAGAGAAAAAGTGTTGAAATATTGAGACGAAAGGGGAAATCAGAGAAATCAATTATTTCTCCTCTTTTCTCAATGTTGTCTATGCAAGTTATTCCTGCGCACATTCAGTGATATAGCTTTTCGCAGTCATTCTTTATGAATTGGCTAACATTTTCAGATAGTATACTACAAGAAATTATTTATTAATTCACGAGCAAGGATAAATTTTTCAGATCGTTGTCAGTTTCCTAGAAGCAAAGAGCGAATTTGGCCGATTCCTAGACTACAATCAGTATCCTGACTGCAATGAAAAACAAAAGATGAATTGCTTACCTGTGATGCTTGTTTTGATTTCCAAGCAAACAGTTCCATGACATGATCTGCCTTAGATGACTGTCCTGAACTAATCAGACTATGATATTCCATATCAATAGCTTTGAGCTGTAAGGGTAATGGAGCTGAGGAATCCACTCCATGTAGTTTACAAATGGCTGCACATTCCTCATCTTTTGAACTCTCAGATGCTTGAAGGTTTAGTGAAGGCATGTCATCTGAACTCTAAGATAGAAAGCAATTTAAGGGTGAGGGGCGTGTCTGTATAAATCCTTCACAATGTATAGAAAGTCTTAAGCCTATGCCATGCAATATGTTAATAGTCTGTGATTGCTTAACAACATTCATTTTCCAAGTTCTTTTAATGTATAGGACATTAAGATTTTTTTTTTGGCTAATTCCAGAATCATGAGCCATCCCTTCAATTCAGCATTTATTTTAAAAGCAAATTACACACTTTGTAATACATATTTTTCTTTCTGAAAAATATAAAACAATTGATACTTGTTAGAATGTTTTAGGAGTAAATACTTCTGAACCACCAAAATGTAGGATAAGATTGTCATATTATGAATTTCTTTGTCTTTCCTTATGACTAGAGCTTAGGTGCTCTGTCATTGTCCATATTGGTATCAAAACTATTTCCTCTTTAACTTCATGACTAACCTCTTTCTTTAACCCAAAGATATCCTCTATGTAATATTTCTCCTCTAGAAGCATGCCAAGTTGTAAATGTAAGTTAGCATCTTTATTTTTCAATTTAACAGCGGTTGCGTAACAGTATATAGCTTGTTGTAGGAAGTCCATGGGTGATTCTCCATCAGGCCATTGGCGTGTCTGATCTGTAATGGAATATCAAATATGCAGATTGTCTTTGTCAGTTACTTATTTGATGGATCTAACCTTGCCATTTTGATATTGGATATTTATTCAGTGCTTCAAATTGATGTCATTAGTAATACCAGAAATACCACAAATGTACAAGTTTTTGCACAATGACAATGTCGATAGCGCAGATGACAAGGTTGACCCATTCCCATAAAATGACGCTTATAAACACTCCTTAATATGAAAGGTTTGGTAAACGTTACGGAGAATGGAGAAATTGCTTGTTACAAGTAATTTCTTAATTATCCACTATGTTTTCTACCCTAAAAGACAAAGATTTTGAAGATTTCATCAACTTAAAATTGTTGTCTGCAACTTCTTTGAATTTGGACTGGTCTAAAATTTTGTTGTGTGGGAATGGGTTATATGCAATAAATCAAAGTTTATCTGAAAGCAACAGTATTTCCATGCAATTTTTGTAAAGTCAAAGGATGTTGCTCAAAGATTTGCCAAGTTTGAATCGAAATGACCAATCATGCTGAAATCAAAAGCACACAAGCCAGTTAAACTCATTTTTTAGATAATTTAATCTTTAGTTTCCTCTATCAAAAACGGGCATTCTGATTGGTCAAAAAATTATTCATAACTCCATGAACAAAATTTTGAGCACGCAGTCATTTTGTATGCTTCCGCACAAAATAGTCCCATACAAAAAGGTATCAAAATTAGTAAAGTTGTTCCTTGTTTCAATCAGTGCTATTAAATTATAAGAAATGAACAGAATATTTTTGTTTTCATGGAGGTATGAGGTATTCATACAGTGTGATTAGGTTTTACGGTTCATACCTCCATGAAAACAAAAAAATGTTTTCATCATCTCTTAAATGAATATGTTACAATAATTCATATGCTCAGATGCAGAACTACGTGTAATACAAGAGGTCCAAAAGGGCCCTTGATCACAACTGCCAATCAAAGTTTGATTGACCAATTCAATCATTCATTTTGACCACAAGTGAATTGTGACATCCAACATCCATATCAAGTATTTTGGCTGTTTGATTACTTAACCCATTCCCACTCAGTGACGCTTTTAGACGCCCCCAAGGTAAAAAGCGTTGGAAAACATTATAGATAATGAAGAAATTGCTTGTTACAATCAATTTCTTCATTATCTACAATGTTGTTTACCCCAAAAGACAATAATACTAAAGGTTTCATCAACCTTAATTGTCGTCTGAATCCTCTTTGAAATTGGACTGGTCTAAAAATTTCTTGTGTGGGAATGGGTTAAGTGTTGTAGCTAAAGCTTCTACAAGCTGCAGTTACACTGGTTAGGTCACAAACCAACAACTTTCCTTTTTTCTCAGTAATTAAGCAAACTAACAATATCTGATGTCTCATATTAATTCTAGACTTCCATACTTTTGTTACATCTGCATTTTTATTCCTTTTTCTATTGGTATTTTTGTAAATGGATGAAATTTTTACTTTCTTTAAAAGTGACTGGCTTCATTTTTTTCAATTAATTATTCTTCACACAATCTTAATTCAATGATTTGTATATTGGTTTCTAAAGTCTTTATAATGATAAATATCTAGTTATTTTGGTATGCTTCCATAGCTGACAGTACTTACTAGGTTTAGGGAGAGATGCAAAATAACTTTTCATTTCTTCCTTGGCTGTGGTCACAAGCTTGTCAACACTAGTTTCACCAAACACCTGCTGTAAGCCTTTCTCCCATTTACGGTCCTAGAATGATTAAATCTAAATAGATTGTTTGAGGAAATTCATTGATTAATCCATTCCCACAATATCCCTCCTTTTTACGCATGTCAAAAAAAAGGCCTGGGAAAACGTTGTGGAAAATGAGAAAATTGCATGTTACAAGCAATTTCTTCATTATCCACAATGTTTTATACCCTAACCGATAAAGAATTTAAAAGTTCCATCTTGTTAAAGTATTGTTGTCTGCAACTTCTTTGAATTTGGACCAGTCTAAAACTTTATTAGTTGGGAATGGTTAAAAGTAGTAACGTAGACCAGTAAATGCCAGTTTTGCAGCTATAATGAAGTGATTGGTACCTCATCATGCATCAAAGCTGTTTCTAAAATAATCACAAGATAACCAAAGACCTAAAGGTAAATGAAATCTAACATATCCAAAATATTCCCTCCAATCAAATACTAAATTTCTAGTACTACTTATATTTAACCAATTACCAGACAGTAAAATTTTAGACTGGTCCAAATTGAAAGAAGTTGCAGACATCATTATTTGAAATTTATGAAATTTTGGAATTTTTTTTCACTCTTGGGGTAGAAAGCGTTGTGGATTATGAAGAAATTGCTTGCAACAAGCAATTTCTTCATTTTCTACAATGTTTTCCAAATCTTTTTTTCTTGAAGGGATTTAAAAGTTTCATTGACTGTGAATGGGTTAAAGAATCTATTGTTCTGTGTAGAATGACTTTTGTTCTGTGTAGCCATAATTGAATGTACTGTATTAACAAAGAAAATTAAAAGTTTATATACCTGGATTTTGTGATTGACTGGGGCATTAATGTCTTTGTATCTGTCTTTTGTGTCCTGAAAGTAAATGGAAGATATTCAAACTACATTCAAACTTGTAGGAATAAATATATACAACTGTCTTTCACTAAATAAAGCTTTTATATCTTATCTTTGGCTTAATGAAAATTGAAGGGAAGGAGGTCTTATCACTTACAGACCAGTCTACAAAGTAAGGGCAATTAAAACCAAATCACATAAGGAACAATGATTCCTTTTTGCTTTCACAGTAGTATGGAAAAAACTTAGATATCTGAGAGACTGCTTAGAAACCATTTTGGGATGGAATTAACCAATTACCAATGAAATTTTAGACTGGCCCAAATTCCAAGAAGCTGCATGCAGATAACAAATTTCACTTGAAGAAAAATGAAAAATCGGTGCATTTTGGTATAAAGAAACATTTTTTTGATGAAGAGTTTGCTTGAAACAAGCTAACAAGAAATTTATTCATTGTCCACAATGCTTTAACAATCTTTTGTCTGGAAGAGAGTTACAAAGGGTCATTGTGTTAAAAAGGGTTAATCCATTCCCACACAAGCCCTCCTTTTTACACTCCTCAATATATAATATAAAAGCTTTGAAAAAGACCGTGGAAAATGAAGAAATTGCATGTATCAAGCAATTTCTTCATTATCTACGTTTTCTATCCAATTGACCAAAAATATAAAGTTCTTGAAACTGTTATCTGCAGCTTCTTTCAATTTTGACCAGTCTAAAATTTTGTTTTGTAGGAATAGGATAAACCTGATCTTTGATTTCAGTGACAGGCTAATATATACAGTTGTAAGTTATTTGATCTCAAGTACTGGCTATCTTGCATAAAATTTATCAGGATAGCAGAGGCTTTAAGCTTTTACGGTTTCTGAAAAAGCAGTAAGGGATAAGAATGACCAAGCTTATCAGAATTAAGCATTTTAGACAAGAGTAAATACAAACTTACATCAACTTTTGGAGGAACATTACACTTGGTGATCAGTGGTCCTAAATCACTGTATTTAACAGTGTCAGATGTGCCTGTATAACCATTCAAAATAAAGACATGTATAATGAATAGAAATGAATTAATTGTCTTAACCCATTCCCACATAATGGCGCTTACTTCACACACACAACAAAAAAGTATTGGGAAAACATTGTGTAAAATGAAGAAATTGCCTGCAGCTAGTCTGCATTTTTTGCTCTCTGGAAATGGGTTAAAGCCAAAAAAGTTGAGCAGATGACAAATCGAAATGAAGGAAAATTTAGAATAAGTACACCTTGGGACAACAAGAGTACTGCCAAGAGAAGACTGATGCTCAGCTGTTGGTTGCTGGATGATGAATGAAAAATCTAAGTTTTTACAAAAATGCATTGAGAGTTATTCCCCCTACTGGCAGAGATATCTCTTTTATAGTGAAGATATATTACAAGTTGCAACTAGAGCTGTCGCCCTCAAGGGCTGACAAGAATACCCCCCACACCGCTAAAAAGGCTTTTCTATGAAGGAGTGGAATTTGAAGCTGTTTAATCACATGCATGTCATGGTGGATGAACATTGCCAACCCTCCACCTCTTTCTGATTTTGTGTTTGTTGCTAGAGTTGACTGATTAGGAAAGGTTGGTCAATATGAGCCTATGTTGAAGAAAACTGTGTGAGGAGATGATGACACAAAATTATATCCACGAAAAGTCAATATGAGCCTATGTTAGATTTTTGACCCCCGGGGGGGCGGGGTCAAATTTGACCTCAGGAAATAAACCGTTCGATATTTTGTAAAGGTCATTAAGATGATGTTATTTACCAAATTTGGTAACTCCCCTTATGGTTACTGAGTTTTGCAATTTTAAATTTTGACTACTCCCCCCCCCCCCATTAAAAAGTTCAAAATGGCATAACTCTGAAACTAACGACTGGATCAAGATGAAAATTGCAGGTGCACAACTTCATATGATAGGAAACAACCTGATAAAATTTCAGCAAAATTGGTCAAAAAATGTAGGAGGAGAAGAGGACACAAAATTATGTCCACGGACGGACGGACAGACGGACGGACGGACAACCTGATTCCAGTATACCCCCCCATAACTTCGTTGTGGGGGGTATAATAATATATCTTCAGTACTAGAAGAGAAATCACAAAATGTCCAAGATTTTTTCAAAATGATAATTGCCACAATCACAAGTCTATGGCAATGCCTCAGGTTTCTAAAAAAGGTATAAAAAGCACATTTATTTTTGGGAAAGAATTTGTGTAGTCTAATGTCTAGTAGAAAGATAAAGGAATATGGAAATAGGTCCACAAGGTTCAAGTCCTGCCATACAGTAATTTTTTTTCAAAATAAAAACACTTTCATTTCTCCTCCTCTTTTCTCTTCTCCACCCAGGTGTGGCTGCTGCTTGGTGCCCCATTCAATAAGACAATTTGAAACGTAATATTTCCAATAATCTACTACCACACAATCCCATATCTAAACTTAAGAGACACTAGAAATGTGTCACAGACATGGATGACCCTGGTTAAGAATTTGTCATATGACCATAAGCTGTGACCTTGAACTTGGGAGTATACCAATGAACTTAAAAACATTTTACTAGAACTAATCAAAGGGAACAACTGTGCCAAGATACTTTGGCAATTAATGTAGAAGATAATGCTCTAGACAAGAAATGGACACACACAAAAACACACCCAATACACACACCTACCCACCAATGCCCACCTACTGACATACGGACAGAGGTATATCTGTATGCCCATTGCCATTACATGACAGGGGCATAAAAAAGAGCTATTGGAAGAGTGTGGTAAAAGGATAAATTGCTTTTCTACCCTTTCAAAATCCTTTCTGCCCTGTATGGCACTTATTCACCAATTCAGACTGAAACTCTTAACTTTAACTTTGAAGATTTTTCTGTTGAGTGACCAAAAGTTCTATCATTTCAGACCCAGTTAGTTTAATGGCTGCAAATAACACTGGATTTAACCCTTTCCAACACAAAGAAGCTTTTTGACACCACCAAGAAAACAAATTGTGTTATACAAAGAAATTGCTTGAACAAAGAAATTTCTTCATTTTCCACTATGTTTTCTGCAAAAAAAGTTGAAAAAATCCAAAATTTCATAAACCTTAAATTGTCCTCTGCAACTTCTTTCAATTTGGACAAGTCTAAAATTTTGCTGCCTGGTAATGAGTTAAAGGATATCAACTGCATTTTGAATATTTTAGTAGCATTGTAACCTATAATCAAAAGTTATTGTTTACCTCCATATGTTAATGGAACACAGACAGTCACTGTACTTATCTTTTTGTCAATTTCAAAATTTTCTACCCTCCACTCAGGCTCTAGTGGATTTTTATTGATTGGATCGAATTTTGAAGTTTTTGTGAGTTCATCTATAATGGGAGCAGAAAATGTGTGTTTTGGGTCGCTGTTTTTGATTGTGACGGGTCTGTAGAGTGTACTCAGTGAGATCGGATCTTCAAACTGTAAAGCGAGCGCTGGATCTGTGATCCGCACATGACGAGGTAGCTGTTTCTTTGTGACACAAATGCAGTATTTCTAAAATGGAAATTCATTTTCAACTCATCTAAAAAAGATAAATGGATAAACTAAAATATTCCCACATTTTGATGTGATGAATAAAAGAGACTAGCTGTATCTTAACCCTTTCCTTCCCAATAGCTTGATTTAACGTCCCTGTGATTTTATACTCAAGAAACATTGTGGAAAAAGAAGAAATTGCTTGTAACAAGCAATTTCTTCTTTTCTCACAAATTTTCTAACCTGTAGAGTGCTTACTTTTCAAATTACACCCAATTTCAATTATTTTCTGCAACTCAATTCAAATTGGACCAGTATAAAATTTTGAAAAACAGTGAGGGTTAAAATAGCTGTAGTAATGATGCTTCACATAAATGTCAACCAATGTCGGAGTTCAAAGTTCACTTCAAGTCTACAAGACTTTTTTGATTGATTCTTTGATTGACAGCCATTTTCAGTCAATTATAAAGTTGCTTGAAGAAAATTTTGTCCATATAGGAGCATTTGCAATGCATGATATTTCAATGCTTTTACAATTATCTTTGCATTTAACCCTTAACCTTAAATATCTAAAGAATTACATTCAATAATATTTGCTAAATATAAAACAAGATGTGTTTGTGAAACACTATGCCCCCGAAACGGGAATTCTTTAGAAACGGGTAAAGGGTTAAAATTTTGACCTTGACCTTGATGAAATGACCTTCCCCAGTTGCGCCTTGTTGAGACCTATCTACATACCAAATATTAGTACTGTAACTTAATCAGGGTTGAAGTTATAGGGAAATGTTTAGTTGGCAGGTTAAGTTTTGCAGACAGACAGACAGACAGACAGACAAACAGACTGACACCGGTAAAACAATATGCCCCCGATCTTATCGATGCGGGGGCATAATTAAAATTCTGTTGATGGTGTATATTAATAAGCAATTGGAAATCCAGTTGACTGTTTGCTAGTCCCACCTTGATATCAAACAGCATTATTTTCAAAATTAATAGTCAGAGGCATGTAGCAAATAACTAAAATGGTTGGTGAGTGACCTAAACATCATAAATACAGCTTGAATAAGCTGGTCAGTTGTAACATACTTTGGCTAACGATGATAAGCTTAACAACATTCCTATGCAACACTTTTTGCATTCGATCTCAACATGATTTACATTTACATAAAATGGGTAAAACCCATACCATAAAGGACATTATCATGGGTATTATATCTCTAAAAATTGATTGCATAACATGTCTATCAAACAAACGGCAATAAGACAAAGAATGTTATATTTTGTTAATGTTCTTCTTTTAAGAATTACTGTGAAATGAGATTTTGGCCTTTCCAGATTACCTCAGCCTTGGTTTCAATGAAAGGTTGTATATTTGTAAAATATTACTAGCCCTTTTCCTACCCCTTGCCTTGCAGAACCAAGATTATTGTTATTGGAGGAGGCATGAATAAACATCAGGCTGAACATAAATGCAGTCTCAGCTTCATCTGCACCACCTGTATGCTTCTATACCTTAGTATTGTTTATAAAATTAGTTTTCAATATAAATGTTTACCCATAATTATGACATTCAAATACTTTCATTCTTTTATTCTAGAAAGGATTTTTATTTGCATGACAAGGGTTATTTATATCCATTGTTGTGGGTTTTCAGCAAACAAATTGACAAGACACATACTAGAATCATATTTTATCAGAGAACTTTCTATCAAATATCTGAAAAAATGTGTCCAGATTTTATTTGCTTGAAGGCAAATGATATTCACCTGATCTGGTTCAAAATCTTGTCAGTAGTGATCTAATGATAATATAAGAGGTCTTCAGGGTTACCTGTTTGTTTGACCCATCTTCTGATGTCACCTCTACAACAATGTTTGTACTTCCCACGTTGAGTACAGAGGCAGCTCCTGGCTTTTGCCCGTCAATCGTAACAGCATTTTTGGCGTCTGGTGGGGTTGCTGTAACTGTAACCTCTTTCACATTGCAGGCCAATAAACCTAGATTTTGAGAAACCCATTATCGTAAGACAAACCCTTTTATCAACTATTAAAAGAAAAGGTTGGAAACATTAAAGAAAAATAGCTTGTTACCAAGCTAAAGCCTGTGGTCTAATAAAGTTCTGCATGAAATATATATGATTTTACATCACAAATTGATGGTTGCCTAAGTCAATGTGGCCGAGGTTAGCCGGTACATGTAATAATAACCTCTGCCATGATGAAAGAGAGAGGTACAAGTTTGTACATAAATTTTCTACGACCCTTTTGCTGTGAAATTACTGGAATAGTCAAATTATGAAAGGAATGGTCCTTATGACAGTGTAATCATTCAATAAAAATTTTAAGAGGAGAAAAATGAAGACAAAGATTGACTGGTCCAAATTGAAAGAAAGTACAGATGATATTTCAAAGTGCCTCATCTCTACAGCTCTTCTTGCCTTCCATCTGCAGAGTTAACAAGAGCACCGCCTATGGGTGCCTACACTAAAAGGGGACAAACAGGAGGTGTAGACCAAGATCAGGCTGCACTTATGTACAAACTGTTCTTTGTCTATACCTCCTGACAAAACTGGAATATTCAGGGTTCTGCAAGACAAGGGTTAGTCAAAAGGAAATAATTCTTTCCTATTTCTGCCTGTTCACTTGTTTTGAAAAAAAGGCAATATGGAAATATGATTTATTTAGTATAACATATTTTAACTGATAAGAGGCTTAACTTTCTCTACATTGCATCACCAAAAATTGAAATAAAAATAAGTAGAACTAATCTTTCTTTTTTTTCACTTAGTACAATCAATTAAATTTCTATTTTACTCACTATGTTTTCTGTAGCAATCTTTATCCTCATAGAAGCAATATTACTCATGGAATGGCTTAACCCATTACCACACAACCAAAATTAGACAGGTACAAATTGAAACAATGGCTACGCCTACAGGTGCCTACGCTAGGCTATTGGGTGCTGGATAGTGGATAAAATGCATCTGGAGTTATCCCTCTTGATGATATAGATTGCTCTTTTGATATTGAACAAGTGTGCCAAGTTTCAAGTGAATGCCTTTAGTAGAACCAGAGATATCACAAAATGTCAAAATTTTCACACAACGACGACACAAAGGCTTTAGCAATACCTAAACAATGCTAAACAATTGCAGACAACAATTTCAAGTTGATGAAATCTTAATTTTTGTTGTCTTTTTGGGTAGACAAATGTTGTAGGAAATGAAGAAATGGCTTGTTACAAACATGGTATTTTCCTAATTCTCTTTTCTTGACAGGTGTCAGAATGCTTTATTGTGCGGTTATGAATTAAATCATTCCCACACAATGACGCTTTTTATGCCCCCAATATAAAAAGAAATTGCTCGTAACAATATAGAAATATAGCTATGGAAAACATTTTGAGAAAAGAAGAAATGGCTTCTGACAAGCAATTTCTTGTTTACTCACAGTATTTTCTACTTCATATAGCCCTGATTTTTCAGTTTAAACCAACTTTGATTTTTCGTCTGCAACCTCTTTGAATTTGGTATTTTGGAAAAGAGATCTGGATTGTGGTCAGTTGACAGAGGGTTATAGATTGAGCAAGCTTTGATTGTTTATATTAACACTTGTCAAGCTAAACCCAGTATATTCCTGTTTGGGCAGGAGGTATTGACAAAGATCAGCCTGCGCATATGTGCAGTCTGATCCTAGCCTCAACCACCTGTTTGTCCCTTTGAAGCCAGAATTCTTTATATAATCAGTTTCCAATTGAAATATTAACCTGAAACTAGCGCTTTTAGTGATTTCAGTCCATTGATTTTGGTGCAATTCTATACAGGATTTTTATTCAGCATGACAAGAGTTAAACTATTATAATTAATCAAGTCAAGATTAACTTACAAGTATACTCAAATGTCCCAACACCAAACTCTGGCACCAGTGTCCCAGGACTTATTTTTAGATTGCTCAGAGTTGCGTCCTTTGTTGATAACCTTTTGACATGTATAACATAGGTCTTGGTTGTTTTACCATCTTCGGCACAAACTTCAATCTTAATGTCTGTAACTGCACCTTCCTTGACCGGAACTTTCTTGCTGCCTCCACTTCCCTGTGGAAAAAAGAAAATCCTATTTTTGTAAGTATTTAACCCATTCCTACACAGTGACACTTTTGGACGCCTCTCAAGAAAAACAAATGGTTAATTTTAACCATGTTCAAACTTGCATGTAAATCAAACGTTTCAAAGCACTAAAAGGTTCTGAGTTTGGGTGAATATTTCTTTTGTTTATTATTTTTATCAATAACTCTGGCTTAGAACATCAACCAGGTAGTATAGACTAAGATCATAGTGCACTTAATATTCAGGGTTCAGCATGACAAGGGATCAAATATGTGGGTCTTTGATAAGTCATTAAGGCTATACTAGATGACAAAATTCTAGACCCATTCAATCTGGCAGAAGTCGATTACAATTAAAAGTGCATCAAATTTAGAAAATAATGATGTGCTAGAATTGTAGAAACTAATGTGTGAAAATGTGAAATTCCTTGGTTAAAGCAATTTCTCCTTTTCAATCTATGTTTTCAATAGCTATTTTTTTTTCTGAGCCTATAAAATTGCAGAATTGTGTGATAATGGGTAATAATAATGATCATAATTTAAATATTTTAATTCTACTTCAATGCTTTCAATCTGCATAGTTAAATGAACAAGCATTCTGAAGTATTGAATAGCAATAACAAGTCCCATACCTTTTTATATAGAGAAAGAGATATCTTTATTGGTGGTTAAGGGGCTCCTTCAAAGTCTTATTGCTATTTTTGACTTTTAGGTGCAATTCTTAAAAAAAAAAAAAAAAAAAAAACACACAGAGGTATCTCTTTTTGATGTTTATGCTCAATTTCTCAAAAAAAGTCTGGAGAAAAGGTACTTTTCTAAATCCAGCATCATGAGTATCTTCTTCAAAATTCAAAGGACGAGAACAAATTCAAACTTGTTCTGTAGCATTTGAATTTAATACAGAAATTTTTCTGTAACACATCAATTTGGGCTCACACACCAAAATTCAGCTCAATACCACCCAGCATTTAGAAAGAAAGTCAAGAAAACTGTAATTTCACAATATTTTTTTAAATCGAGCATCCATATATTCCCTTTGATTTTAATCGTAAAAATTAATATTTTTATTCTATCTTTTCCATTAATTTAAGTAAAATTAAGCTGTTATAACTTTTCACAACAGAACAAGGGCTCTGCAGAGTGGGCGACTCAGGCGAAGAAGTTGCCTGGTTTCATAAAACTTTGCTGGAGTTGCTGATCAAAGCGAAGTTGAAGTCGCCTGGAAAATACAATACAATACAATACAATATTTATTTGCTAAACACATTAACAATAAATGGTCATTGCAAACATGGCAAACAGAAAAATCATTAAATCATTTAAAAAAGAGATAATGAAAAAAACAAAATACTTTTCTGACATGAAGTGACGGTGGAAATGATTCATAATTAGCTTGATTTATAATGAAAGTACTCAAAGTACCTTCAGTAAATATATGTATCAATAGGACAATATGTCTATTTTGGGGTCTGTTTTAGAATGTTTTGTCTAATTTCGAAGCATTCGTCTATGAAAGCGACAAAAAGTTTCAAAATTCTCTGAGATTTGTTATTAAATAGATCAATTACATTATATATTGATAGGTATTTTATTTTTTGGTTGTTTGAATATATTTTGTTGAGTTTATCAATAAATGCTTTCCTTGTGTTCACGAGGGTGTTGCATCTAGTTAAAAAGTGAATTTCATCTTCGATTTCCCCGTTGTTGCAGCAGATGCATAGTCTATTTTGTTTTGGTATGTTGAAGTGTCGACCTTTTTCAATAGATGGTTCATGTGCACTTGTTCTCAATTTGGCAAATGTTGATTGATGAGTTTTAAATTTAAAGAGGTCGACGTAAAAGGGCCTCGTATTTGAACGGTGTAAATTTCTAAAAAAAGATAGTTTATTATTTGTGTTTAATTCATTTTCTAGAGTTTGAAGGGAGATATCATTGATTCTCCTTTCGATATGTTGTAGATTTGTTTTTAATATTAATGGATTGTTGAAATTGTTGGAAAACCCAAGACCATCAAGTGTGTTTTTGATAAGCTTGACCCATGAATTTGTATCTTTTGTTTCAGAGTATAGACTGTTTACAAGTGTTCCATTAGAATCAAGAATGTGAAAATAATACTTGATTGCTCGGATCGTTATTTTGGTATTTAATGGTAATCGATTGACTTCTACTAGGCATGCTGCATTTGAGGTTTTACAGTTTACGCCAAGTATTTCTTTTATGAATTTCAAATGCAGTTTTTCATAAGGGTCTGAGTAATTATAGTTGGTAGAAAATCCCCAAATTTCACTACCATAAAGACAAATTGGGACGACTAGGATGTCATAGAGTTTTTCTATTAGATTGCATGGGTTGTTTAGGCCAATAAGTCTTTTTATTTTAAAGAGGGCTTTTCTCGCTTTTTCCATGAGTAACCTACCAGATATTTTTACGTTCCCTGTATATTTTATAGTTATACCTAAATAGCAGTAGGAAGTTACAGTTTCTAAATGGATATTATTATATTTGAAAAAGTTTTTGTGAGTTTTTCCATAAGAGTTAAAAACGATAACTTTAGATTTATCAAGATTCACTTGTACCGTAATTTGTCCATATATTCGGACACTCCAAGAATTCGGACACCATTAATTATTTCATGAATTAATTAATATTGTGCCTCTAATTTCGGACAAATGGTGTCTGGAATTTATCTATAAATTCGGACACCGAATTTACGAACATAAAATATCAGGTTAACAAATACCGCATCCATTATCGGTAATTTGGAATCTTGGCGATCGGTATCTCCAAACTGTCTGGGTTAAGTGTCAACAGGTGTATATTGTTTATAACAGTGACCGAGAATAGGCCTGCACGCACCTCGATATGCTTAAGCTACGAACCGTGAAGGTGATGCAATTAAAATATCACGCTTGGTTTCTCTCTCTGATTTCCTAATTTTCTATCCCCGACAGGACCTGCTCTGAAAGGATGGCTACGATTAACATGTGCGACCCTATTAAATTAGTCAAATTGACCTGAACCTACTTTCGATTTTACTCCACTTTCCTCGTATCCGGAGCTCATCGAGGGTATTGTCATCGGCCGTATCAAATCAAGAAAAAAAAATGCAATGATATGCTTCGAGAAGAATCAGTCGTAGCAACGACGTTTTCCCTAAATACGGAAAATGCGAGAATTTTACTTGTTAATTTGTCACAAAATTATTAACTTCTCATCCGATATATAATATTGGTAGATTAAAATAAATTACCTTTTTTTATTCCCGCTTCTTTTAATAATCCGAAAATCTAATCTCATACTGTTCAATAAAACACACGTAACAAGTCTCGTTCGACAAATATAAAGTAAAGGTTTTCGGGTAAAGTTTATTTTACTACGAGGGAGGAAAGGTGATCAAAGGCGCCGCCGCCAGATGTTCAGCTATATTTGGGAGAGTTTCCGGAGTTGGCACGTGCCAGACGCGTACCCCGTGAGAATTCTTGGTGACCGAATTTTTACCCTTGTCATTATGCCGAAAGTTTACATGGTTTAATCGACTGTCTGAATACTCTTAAAACATTACGGATATAATTTTTAAAAAAGGATTTTTTCTCACAGGTAGGCCACCGCATTTACTTTAAATTTACGGGGAATATTACGCGATGATTTATGTGAAGCAGATCAGAGAAAAACTGTCGTAATTGACCGATGCCGTGATTTTATTCTGACAAATTACTTCTTATCTCTTGGTGACTTTAATACATGAACAATTAAAATGCGAAGATTTTGTTTAGCTCTCCATATCAATATCCCTTTTTTCAATTCAACCGACGATGATTGTATATAATTGACAGAAAAAAAAAATTACCATACTCTCAAAATCGGACTTTGACTACCGAAACGTCGTAACAATTTTGCCTGAACATGCTGCAGTTACGATCTTGTCGTATTCTTACGGTGATATGTGGGATTCTATCAATCGTTAAAACGAAGAAAAACAACAGTTTAGAAAAGTAAATCGTTTATTAAGGTTTTTAATCAGTGAATGATCATTAAATTCACGTCGTCTTCGCCGGTATCTTGAAACAATCTGAAAAAATAAAATAATAATGAATAAATTTACGAACGTAATGCGTAACACATTTCAAGTTTATTTACTGTTGAAATGAATTCAGTGTCTGAGCAAAACAGTTAGTGACTCATGGAAATCGGCAATGGTTGTTCCCGGCCGCACGACGATTTATCTATAAATTCGGACACTGGCTTGAGTAATTATCATGTATTCGGACATGAAAAAAAATAATTATTTAATTGTGTCCGAATATATGGACAAATTACGGTAATTTCCACGACTCACAAAATTCGTGTAAAATGTCCAATGACTTTTGAAGTCCCTTCTCAGAGTTTGATAGGAGGACTATATCGTCTGCAAATAAAAGTGAATTTATATAATTTCTCCAACAGTAATGGGATCAACGTCAGCTTGTTCCAGGGTACTAACCAAATCATTTATATAAATATTAAAAAGGAGAGGGCTAAGTACATCACCTTGCTTTACCCCACAGTTGGATGAGAACATGTCACTTAATCCACTTGAAAATTTTAGTCTACATGATGTGTTCTGGTACATTGATTTGATTATTTCAAATATCTTAGAAGGTGTTTTTATCTCAAGAAGCTTATAAAATAGACCTGATCTCCAGACAGTATCGAAGGCTTTCCTTAGATCAATAAATGCTGCAAACACTTTTTTGTCATAGTTTTTGTTGTGCTCAATAATTGATTTAATGCTGAAAATGTGATCGGCTGTGCGGGACTTTTGTTTAAAACCTATTTGGTTTGGGTGTAATATTTTATTGGTTTCCACATAGTTTGATAATCTATTAAATATAATTTTGTTAAAGAGTTTACCTAAATTAGATGTTAAAGAAATCCCTCTATAGTTGGCTGGGTCATGTTTATTCCCCTTTTTATGTATAAGTGTTATGATGCTTTCATTCCATATTTTAGGGAATGAACCTTCATTAAAAATCATATTAAAAATTTTTAATAGAGGAGAAATGAGCATTGGCATACCCGATTTAAGCATTTCGTTTGATATTAAGTCTACTGAGGTAGATTTGCCATTTTTTAATGTTTTAACTGCTTTAAGAATTTCGTTTGAAGTAATTGGGTTATTAAAAGATGTGTTTTCATCAGAGAAGTCGCCTCGTTATGATAGGCGATCATCGCATTTTGCCTGGAGGCTGTCAAATCAGGGACAGTAAATCAATTATACAACTGATGATTGGGGGCCCTTTGATCGTAAATCAAGCGTGTATCGATAGACGACATGCTCACTTTATTTGCACCTCGGTAGATTGGATGGTTGCAAACCCTTATGAACTGCCGGAATTTAGGAATTTTTTTATATAAACCCCCCTCCCTTCCGAAGATTCAATCATTTAAGTGGCAAAATGGACTCTTTTTAAATCTATCATTTTAAAGCTTTTTATGCATTTATTGTTACATACAGGTGAAGTTGACAGACTCTAACCCATTACAACACAATTTTTTGATTTTTGAAGAATTTAAATGGAAATCTTGTGAGGAAAAGAGGAAGAGTTTGTAGCAAGCAATTTCTCCTTTTCCTACAATATTTTTTACCTTATCTGGTACTTATTTTCTGTTTTGAGCATATTCTGATTTTAAATGTGGTATGCAACTTTTTTTCTTTTTTTTTTCAGTTTGGACCTGTCTGGAAATTTTGTCTTCTAGTAATGAGTTTGATAAAATAGTAATGTTTTCTTATTTTCTGCCTCAAATTAAACTCTGATCATTTTTGTAAGTTCAGACCACAAATACTCTCTTTTCAAATTATTGATTATTATAACTTTTGATAATTGAGATTATAATACCATCTATATAAAAGATATTCAAGTAAATAATTTCAGAATCAGATTCATATATTCTCGAACCCGAAGAAATAAAACAAAAATTTTTGTTCACAGGAATAAGATCTCTGTAATCAGGACTGAAAGAAAGGATGAGAAATACTTTAGTATTAACTGCATACTATATAAAACAAAATATGCAACTACTTGGTTGTAAAGCTTTTTTTATATTCTTATAGAAATAAGGAATACAGGCAAAAAATTGCTTTTTTTTAACGTAATCCACTTCTCCCTATTTTGAAAAACTTCTCCAAATTCTCAGACCAGAGAGAAGTCACTTCTCTCCAAATTCTTAGAGTCTGCAGAGCCAAGAGAACATTTATTCATTTTCATTGACTTATCTGAATTCTGACATCATGTTGCTGAGGGTGTCAAAACCTATGTCTCAAGGCTATTAAATTGGTGGAATGGACACCCCCCTGGACAAACGTAAACCGGCCATGCAAAACATTTATAACTGTTTCAATGTGTACAGACCTAGATTTTTTTTTTACTTGTGAAAGGGATAACCAATGTCTTTTGTTTTCGACTGTGATCCATGTACTGTGCGATTATCAAACATATTAAATATAATGAGTCCATCGTTGAACTTTTTTTGGTATCGAAACCATTTGAAACGAGACTGAGTTTGTCTCAGATTGCATTTACCGAAATAGTGTAAGATGCACCAGTATCCCTGGTCAAGAGATCAAGAGTGATCTCTGCTGTATTACTTGGAACAGTTGTATTGTATTCAAGTGTATCCTGGTGGAATGCTGGCGCCAACTTTCCTGGCTTTGCAGCAAGTTTTTCAAGGTTGCAATCGTCCATCTTGAAACATAGGACGCTTCAGTGCGGGATTATTTTTAGTGATAAAATTAAAAGGACAAAAATTATGACTTCTGTAAATGAATAATACTTGTAATGAAAACATGAGATAGATTCATGAAAAGGACCTAAAATACATTTGATATTATTTGTCCCTATTTTTCCCCCGGAAGTCAAATCGCCACTTTTCCCGCGAGTTTTCATCGTCGCTTTTCGTACTTTCACTTTAGAAATTCGATATGTCACACGCAGTGTCGGAGGAGGATCTTGCAGAAGAGTTTTCGTTCTTCGGAGTAGAAATAGATAACGAACATGTTATTTCAAAATGTATAGCTTAATATTCTTAAACTGAAATTGAACCATTTTTTGTTTGAAGTGCTCTTTCGTCCCAAAATGAGTTCGTAATTAGAATTCACAATCTTCATTTACATTTACTCAATTTACTTCCAGGCAATCTAAACTGATTAT
This sequence comes from Fragum fragum, assembly GCA_946902895.1. Lineage (NCBI taxonomy): Eukaryota > Metazoa > Mollusca > Bivalvia > Cardiida > Cardiidae > Fragum > Fragum fragum. The sequence goes on from OX336366.1 coordinate 49,839,726, forward strand.
TAATTAACAGTCAATGAGCCTTATTCAATGGGCATTGGATGATTTCCTGCAGATAATACTGTGTCATATGCTCTTATTATGCCCTGGTCTGTCTTAATCTACATGTTTTAGTTTACATTCTTTCTAATCTTGAAGTTTTGTACTACAATGGTACAGGGTTTTAACGGACGCAGAAAACCTGTGTCTCGTACGCAGAATCATGATAGCAGACTCACAAAATTGGTAGACATGTCCCTGGGGACACAGTTTCAAAATCAAAATATGGATTAATGATAACAGAATTCTGATAATTATCAATATTAAATTGTCGATGTTTACGCCAGGTGGTACAAATGTCCTAACTCTATGTCAAGCATCAAATACCAATACGCTACAGTATTTAGGCTTGCGTAACATGCTGATCTTCACAACTTATCGGACAATGCGAAGAATGAAAAACACCAAATATGCCGAATAGCTGTTGGAGTAACTCCAGTCTGTGCGTTTACCGGAGATTATTTATTAAAGTGAACCCCTTAAATGTATTGTTTTCTTTTATTAAATTCATGACAGATAATTTTTGTCATGATTTATCAAGTCAGATATCCAAATGCAACTTCAAAAAAGGATCTTTTGCGCTGCCAATTCGATTTTTTATTTATATTTGATAAGTAAAAAGTAAAAGGAGGGTAACAATTTTTTACATTCTCCGACAGCCAATCAAATTGCTAGGAACTGTTTACAGTGGATACAATGGTCTTGGTGAATATCCCTGCCTTTCATTCACAAAATAATGCACAATCTCTATCTTAAGTTTTGAAGTTGATTGATTAAGAAAAATATTTCTGTAATAGGGTAAATATTCATTTAACTGCTCCAGAGATTTGCTTTTTGTTTATTTTGCCCGAGGCAAAGAAAATCTCGTTTAGTCCATATTTGCGGTGATGACGTGATTTTAATTCTTCGTCTGCAGCAGGAAATAACAAAATGTCGCACCAAAGCGACCTTCATTCCTTCTTCAATAAAGGTTTCAAAAGCCTGTAGACCCTGAACAGAGCCAATCAACATCACTAACAGTACATGTAGTTTAATTGATGATACTCTAGTTATGCTTATTAATCTAATTTGCCAAACAAATGAGGGACCCTCAAAACTTAACCAGGGACTCCCTAAACCAAACATGTTGAGTCCCAGGGACCCCCAAAATTTAAGATGAAACTAAATCCCTGATGGTATTAACTTCCATACCCGGAATGCTTTTTGAAAATCCAATAGTCTGAAAACTTAATTCTCAGTATACAAACATATGGATAAACAGGATATAAGAATTGAACACTGCAGGCCTACCCTATCACATCTGCCATTTCATTTGGCATAACTAAGGTGATAACTAGCATGTCGTTAGAGGTGACTATAAAGTATTAATTTATCAGTATTTGTTTCATCCTTCATCTATCATTTTATGTCTTGCGGTGTATTGCTCTGTATTTTGTATGTTATACTATCCTTAAATATATGGCACACTAAATGACCACAGCTGTTGATGTGCCATGAAACACCAATCTATCAACACACAAACAGATGTCTATGAATACAGTTTTTAACAAATTATATTGGATTTGAATGCACTACCGATGAACCTTGCAATCAAAGTCAATGATTCTAGTGACCCTGTGAAAACCTTCATAATTTTATTTAAAGTCAACAATATCAGAAAGCCTACATTTTACTCAAGTGCATTGTAGGAATGTCACTGTAACAAAATTAATGTTGAGAGTAAAGACTAAAATCAACCTGTAAAAAACTTTGGACCTTATAACTTTGCCTATGAAAAACTCGGCCAGTGTAAAACTTGTCCTATCAACTGGGCTTGCAGCGTTCAATCTAGCTTTGTATCATAGGGGGCCCAATGGGCCCATGGCTCTTGGTCAAGGGGGTCATGCGATATAGATACATAGACAAGCTATTGAATTACAAGGTTTTAAATGTAACAAACCATATCAATTTGATAATAAATATATTGTTTTGACCAAAATAGATCTGCTAGAAAAAGTTAAGACATTATTTCCATGACTTCATTCAGAGAAGTCTTATTGAATGGGTGATTGAAGTGTGCCATTTGGGCCAAGTCTTCTTTTTGAAGGGGGTCATTTTGGGTTTTAGAGGGCCATTTTAGCCATGGCCCCCTCTAGATTGAACACTGGGCTATATACAGTAATTCAACCATATTTAAGGACTCTAATAAATAACTAATTTTTTTGTGTCTGAATTCATGGATAATTACTCAAGCCTGTCTCTGAATTCTTAAATTGTTATACGGAACAACCATTGCTGATTCTGATGAGTCACAAACTGTTTTGCTTTGACATTGATTTCAGTTCAACTTGTGATATGTTTTAGCATTAGGTTTGTATATCTATGTATTTTTTTTTTCCAGATTGTTTCAAGATACCAACAAAGGCAATGTGAAATTAATTATCATTCACTGGAAAAATACTAAATAAATGAGTCACTTTACTAGAATGTTGTTTTTCCTCGTTTTTATTGTTAATAGAATCCCACACATCAACGATAGAATATGTGAAGATCGTAACTGCAGCATATTCAGACTGTTGAAACGTCAATGTCCGATATTGAGAAGATGTTAGATTCTTTTTCTGTTATTACATGTATACAATCATTGTCGGTTAAATTGAAAAAAAAAGAAACACCAGGGGTATTTAGATGGAAAGTTAAACAAAATCCACACCCTTTAATTGTTCGTATATTAAAGTTAAAATGAGATAAGAAGTAATTTGTCAGTTATAATAAAACTTTTGCTATTAAAATTGCCGCATCAGACAATTATGACAGTTATCTGTGGTCTGCTTAACATAAATCATTGTACAATATCTCCCCTACAAAGTTTAAGTTAATGGCCTACCTGCAGTTAGAAAAAAAAAATCCTATTTTTTTTTCAATAATGCAGGCAGTCAATTAAATCATGTAAAATTTCAACATAATGACAAGGGTAAAAATTCTTACAGGGTAAATATCATGTACGTGTCAACTCTGGAAACTCTCCCAAATATAGATGAACATCTGGCGGGGACGCCTTTGATCACCTTTCCTCCGTCATAGTAGGTTCAAGTCAATTTGACTAATTTCATACAGTTACCCATGTTAGTTGCAGCCATTCTTCAGAGCAGGTCCTTCTGGGGAATGAAAGTAAAGAAAGTAGAGAGAGAAACCAAGTGTGATATTTTAATTGTATCACCTTCATGGTTAGTATCTGAAGGTTACCCAGGTGTGTGCCTGTTCTGGGTCACTGTTATAAACAATATACACATGTTGACACTTAGGCCAGACAGTTTGGAGATACTGATCTCTAGAATTTGAAATTGCCGATAATTTCTTATAATATTTTATGTTCATATATTCTGTGTCCAAAATTATATATAAATTCTAGACAACTTTTGTCAAAATTTAGAGGCACAAAATAAATTGTTTAATCAAATAATTACACCTTACTGACTTACGCCAGGCTAGAAATGAGGCCTACCTTATCAAAATGATGTATACAGTATCAATTACCCAAGAGGTCATAGATTGACCATTATCACTCAGTAATGGTACCTGGCCTGTATTTAGTCAGCATTGCAGAATACAGATGGTATCATCTTACAACTGAAGTTACATGATAAAAAAGACATCTTCTTTTAAATCCTGTACACAGATTTCAGTTTCGTTTTAACTGCTTGAGCAATGAGTTATTGGGAGCAGAAAAAAACATGATAATTTAACGGGGAATTTATAATTGATCAATCGCAATTGTCAATCAAGGAATATATGGACCAATCAAATAATTCATTCTACCTGGAATTGAGATTTAAACTCCATCATTGTCCGCCATTTTTGTAAAACATTTTTGTTGATTGGCAACTTTAACATATTCAAGCTGTAGTTGTGACATTTAGGTCACCAACCAAATATTCTTCTTTTTTTTTTTCATACTGCTGGCCATAAGTTTTACAAAATAACGCCATTTAGAATCGAAGTGGGACTTCCTGTCAGAGTCAGTGGGCATGGCCAGTTATTGGTCAATTTAGCCATTGTACTACATTTCATGAACAATTTTACAAGAACATGAAGTGCAGACATTGAGCATCTATTTATAAAGAGGGTATGGTGAAGACTGATCAGACTGTGCACTTGCATAGTCTAGTTTGAGACCATGTAAAATCATTTGAACTGTCATGCACTTGCTCAATTCAATTTGTGTATAGATACCTCTCATTAAATTATCAAACTAGTTTAAATCTTGGATGTCTTCGAAAACTTATTTCCAAGACGACTACAAAACTGGCTACCATTTGACCTATCCTTTGCCAGACAAGAATCATTTCAAATATTTCACAGATTTTCTTCAGATTTATGTGGTTTAATAGAAACACAACTTGGTCACTGTTGTTTATCCTGTTGCTTTGCAGTTGTTTCAGCTTTTAACAGAACTCAAATAAAAGTAATTATCAGATAAGTTACTTGTAGACAGGTAAAAATAGAAAATATAACTTATGCATATCTTGATCACATTTTGAAGCTTTGCAGGACAATTTTGAGGTATCTGCTTTATTTCCGTGTCTTTCCTACATTGATGCATTCATTTTGAAAGCTGAGGATACTTCTTGGTCCCATAGTTGATATGTCCCTTTAACATTGATTTTTGTCATCTTTTCAATACATATACAGCCGCCGTCATAGCGCAGTTTGTTAGTAGCACATCAGACTCCCAAACTTCAATCATGGGGTGTCATGGGTTTCGATCCCCGGCAGCCGCACATATTCTTACCAACAATTGTCACACACCAATGGGTGGATAAATGTAAACTTAAGTCCGCATTAAAACTTGTTAAAGAAAAATATCTTATTTTGTGAGTACCTGTTATCTAAGTGATTGAACTGGTTGTAGAGCTGAATTAACCCTTTGATTTTATGTCGTCGTGATTTTATACTTGGGGGGAAAAACATTGTGGAAGAAAGAAAAATTGCTTGTACCAAGCAATTTCTCCTTTTCCCACAATATTTTCAACCTCATGATGTTTTCATTTCTAATTGCATCTAATTTTCATTGTTGTCTACAACCTCATTAAATTTGGACCAGTCTAAAATTTGAAAAAAAAACAGGGAAGGGTTAAGGTATTTATGAATTCCACTAATATTTTATGGTATACAAGATGGACAGAATAATTGTAAGAGCAATCAAGCAGGTTATTTAAGTCAAATTGAACATTTTGGTAACCAAAATAATTGAATTATCTTCTTTTTCAACTGGTTTCAATTTTGACCAGTCTAAAATTTTGCCATCTTGACACCGTAATCGATAAATACATCTTTATATTCAAGAAATTTCAGGGTTCCCACGCATCAGGGAAAAGTTAGGGATAAATGGAATTTTGTAAAAGTCAGGGAAATGTCAGGGAATTTGATGAGTGCCAGAGAAATTTGAAAAATAAGGCAAAAGTCAGGGAAATGTCAGGGAATTTTGAACAGACTGTCAGGGAATTTTTCATTGGAGTAGTTTTCAAGGCTAAGACAGTTTCTTATGTTTTTGGCTTAAATTGCTAAATGTAACGATTTCCAATTTTGATATTTATTTTAAGAAAAAATAATAGAAACTGAAGGGATTTTTACCCCTTGCCTCCTGAGCAGTATGGTCGTTTCTGTGATAGTTTCAGTTTTGTTGTTCACTGAATTGTGTTCAACATTAATAGAATATCAATGAACTTGTGACCTCTTTAGAAACATGTTATTTACATTTTTTTGTTAGGAATGCAGATAATGAATTTTAGTTTGTTTGTTCAAAATGAGAAGGTTAAAAGCAGCAGTTCTATAACTATTATATGCATAATAGCAATTGTAATTCTTTGATAAAATTGTTAAGGAAGAGGGAAACATCGGTTAAAACGTCGATAAAATGTCAGGGAAAAATCACTTTCTTGTCAGAGAAATGTCGGAATTTCGGAACTGCCGGAGCGTGGGAGCCCTGAATTTTCAATCATCATTCAATTAAACTTAGCTTTGATAGACTTCAAAATTATGATTAACATCTTGTCAGAATTCAAATTGGCTGTTGTTAATCATTAAAACAGAATATAAAATTGATACTAAATATTTGTTATCATTATCACTATGAGACAGAAAAGTTGCTTGCAACAAGCAGAATTCTAGCTTACCTGAACCAAACATGCTCATGGTGAGCTTTTTTGATCCTTGAATGCCTGTTGTACGGTGTCAACAATTTAAGTTTTTACACTCTAGAGGCCACAGTTTTGGCTCAGTCAACATGAAACTTTGACAGAATAATTGGGAGGCCATTAGGATGAACCCTAAGATTATGGGAAGGTTCTTTTGGAAAACACTGGAAAAAGGGGTCATAATTACAATTTTTTTGTCTACGCTTTGGAGGCCACAATTTGAGCTCAATCTTCAAACAACTTGGCCAGAATGATTGTTTCGTCCTAAGGATGAACCTTATTGATTATGGTTCTACTGGAAAACACAGACAGAGGCCTTAACGACAATTTCTTTGTTCACACTATACCACAATCGTGGGGCTAAATCTTCATGACACTTGTCCAGAGTAATTGTTAAGCCATAAGGATGAATCCTATTGATTATGGAAAGGTTCTATTAGAAAACAAGGGCAAAGAGGTCTTAATGACAATTTCTTTGTTTACTCTCTGGAGACCAAAGTTTTGGTTCAATCATCATGAAACTTGATCAGAATAATTGTTAAGCCATAAAGAATGTACCCTTTAGAAAATGGGAAGGTTCTATTTTAAAACATGGGAAAAGGGGGCTTAATGACAATTTCTTTACATTCTTTAAGGGTCACAATTTTGACTCAATCTGTTTTAAACCTGGCCAGAATAACTGTTAGGTCATCAGGATGAACCCTACTGAAAGTGGAAAGGTGCTATTGAAAAACACAGGAAAAGGGTCCGTAGTTGAAATTTCTTTCCTAACACTCTAACAGTCATATTTTTGCCCAATCTTCTTGAAAATTGTTGTTTTATTTTTTTTTTTTTTTTTTGCTCTTATTGCATCTTTTTTCTTAATTGATGACTGGGGTGAGCGATTTAGGACCATCATGGTCCATTTGTTATATCTAAGAGTAAAAAATAGCTAGGGTTGTTGATACAAAATGACTGGGGTGAGCGATTTAGGACCATCATGGTCCATTTGTTATATCTAAGAGTCATAAAAAGCTAGGGTTGTTTGATACAAAATGGATAATCATACTATTATAACGAAGCTTAAAAGAGAAGGCATCTATTTATAAAGGGGTTTCTACCTCTAGTGCCTTATCAGTTTGACAGGAACTCATGGTTTTCTTGCTTTACCTTTCCAGTACAAGAGTTATGTACGCTACACAGACTGGATGCAGGTAGCATGGCAACAGAATGGATTGCATACAAACACTCCAAGAAAGGTGTAGATTTGGGATTAGAAATTCTGGATGCTTTTGAGAGAGAGGTATAACTTCCATCTTTTGTTCAACCCATTACCTGTTAAAAATTTAAGAACTGGTCAAACTTATAAGAGGTTGCAGGAGATCATTTCAAGTAGACAAAATTTTAAGACCTTTGGATGGAGAAAATTCCAGAAAATGAAGAAATTGCTTGTTACAAGTAATTTTTTCATATGGTGCTATGTTTTTCCAAGTTTTAATTTTGAGGGGTAGGATCGTGCGGGAATGGGTAAGGTAATAAGTTGCTGAAAAGATGTCTTTCAGTTTTGAGCTTAGCAATAAAGATTATTGAGCCTTTCCACAATAGTTTCAGCTCACCTTGAAGCTGATTGCCATGACAACTATCATGAAAATTTGAAAATAAGGTTTTATAAAGTGTCGACTCCCAACTTAGAGGGCACAAAGCATTGTTATTTCATAATGGAAAATCAAATTTCGATCACTTCTTCTTAAGAACCCTTGGATGGATTTCAACCAAACTTGGCAGGAAGCATCCTTATGGGAAGGCGCTTCAGATTTGTACATGTCATGGAGTTATCTCCACTTGGGGCTCCATAAGGGGCCAAATAGGGGCCAAGAGGGTACATCTCATCTTTAAAACTCTTCTTTGTCACGAACCGGCTGTCAGATTAGATTCATATTTGGTATTTAGAGTCTTGAGGGCAAGGACTATCAAGTTTGTAAAAAAAAAAAAGCTGTTAAAAAAGGGCCATGCTGGGGGGGGGTGTTTGTGACATCATCTAGTGGACCTTTATCAATGTTGTTTAAATTATATCACCAGGGTCAAAATTAGTCCGTTCCTGGACGTCACAAGTTTAACATAGGCCTATATAGTGAAAATTTCAAAAATCTTCTTCTCCTAAACTAGAGGGCCTAGAGCTTTTATATTTGGTATGTAGCATCATCTCGTGAATTTCTATCAATATTGCATAAATCATGTTCGAGAGACAGAATTAACCCATTCCCTGACATCACAAATTTTACAAAGGGCTTATGTAGTGAGTTTTTTAAAAATCTTCTCCCAATCAGGAGGGCCTAGAACTTTGATATTTGGTATACAGCATCATCTGGTGGAGCTCTATCAAGATTGTACAAATTATTGTCTCAGGATTGAAATTGGCATCAAGATTGTATAAATTATGGCCCCAGGGTCAGAATTAGCCCGTTCCAAGATGTCTCAAGTTTAACATAGGCTTGTTTATTGAAAACTTCAAAAAACTTCTTCTCCCAAACTAAAAGACTTAGAGATTTGATATTTAGTATGTAGCATAATCTGGTGGACTTTTATTTGTTTTTGTGCTCTTTGGACTCAGATGACCGATGAGTCCCTATGGGCCTCTTGTTTCATTCAGTATCTTTTTGTATTTCAAGCGCCTATCAAAAAAGGTTCAGAAAACTCCAAAGGCTGTTAAAAAGGAGAGTGCACCTGTTTACTCAATTGACAGTTTGCCGTAAGTATATTTTACTAGTTATAAAAACAGTGTTTTGATTTTCCTTTTTTGAATGGCTCGATAAAAGTGACCCCATCCTCATGCCAAAAAATGACACTTTTTCTAAATTTAGGAATTCAGTTACAAACAATTTCTTCATTTTCCACAATGGTTTTGCTATGATTTTTCTTCAAGGGCGTAAAAAAGCATCCCTGTGTGTGAATGGATTTAATATGTTGTGTTCAGTTCTAGTCATTATATTTGACTTCAAAATGTATAACTCATTCCCACACAATGATGTTTTTTATGCCTTTCACGAAAAATAGTCAGGAAAACATTGTGTAAAATGTAGAAATTGTATCATGCAATTTTTTTTTACACATTGTTATCCACCCAGAAATATGAACATATCTAAAAGTTCATAAACTTAAATTGTTGTCTGCAACTCATTTTGGACCAGTCTAAAATGTTGCTGCCTGGTAAAGAGTTTAGCACTGTTGTTCTCAATAATTGATGGATTTGGTCTAGTGGTTTGAACACTCGAGTCCAATGTCAGGGTCCATAGTTCAGTTCTATGCTTTGCCAGTCATTCAGATGAGACTTCAACCAAGGCCCCATCTCCATAAGACCTCCATTGTTGAGCAGGACATAAAGGCACCAGTCAATCAACAAAGTTTTGGAAAGCAACGTTACAAATTTTTATTGATTTCAAAATGAATCAAAAAGATTGTTCTTTACTAGGAATAGATGTGCAATGTGAAACAAATTTTTGGATAACTTCAAAGTCATTGGTGAACATCATTTGTTAAAATCAGTGTATATATAATCTGAGCTAAATTCAATGAGTCCCTGTCTTTATTATGCTTGGATATATGAAATTCTTTGGCACATTTGTTCTCCAGCTGCAATACATGTGTCATTTAAAATGAAAAAGTGAAAAACCTGCAATCTTCATTTGCAATGCCCATTTTGATATGGAATCTCCATTGAAAAAGGAAGCTTTTTGTCTTTCAGCTTTATATTTTTCAGATTGTTTGATATGGAATTGTAGTGAAATTGGGGACTACTGAATTCAACTTTCAGCATTTGAGGCCTAACTTACAGAATTTTTACTTGAAATGCAAGAAAACATGATTGATAGTTCTTTATTTGTTATTATTATTTTAGTATGGATGTGGAAGGCGCTGAAGAGCTGTATAATGCCTATGGAGGACAGACACCATCAAAAGTAAGATTATTCAAATTAACAGTGTCTGATCCAGGATTTTAAAAACATGGGGGAAATTCCCCCATTAGTTTTGCAAACATGGGGGATCTGAAATTACTATGGGGGCCTTCAAGTTAGCTTATCCAAACAACAAAACAATTGACTGCCCCGTACTGAAAGAAGTAGACATATTTTCAAAGTTATTTGTTCCAATTGTAAAAGTGTTTGACATATTATTATCAATGCAATAATTGCACTTCATCAGCCCTTCTTAGTACTTTAACCAGGTCCATTCTCCAAGCCATTTACTTTGAAAGTTACAGGGCTTTGACTTTTTTTGTGACACAGAGTCTGAATCTGCGGTGGCGTCGTCAATTTGTGACTCTGATTCTAGCACCGTTTCAGTGTCATCCAAATTTGTTTCATAGAGAGAAATCGGTAATATGGGGTATTTTCCCTGTCTAATCCATTGTTTGTCAACGAGAATGCAGACGATTTGATCATCACTATGACAAAAAACATAAAATTCGAATTTTCCTGTTAATGAAAACAATTGGAAAAGAACTATATTTATTTTTTCAAAAGTGATTATTTTTTATTGTCTATGTTTTTCTCATACAATGAAAATATAAATGAATGTAATCAAATGCTCATTTCAAAAGATTCGTAGAATCATTGGTCGACTTCGACTACTACTAATAGGAATAACTTTAGTTACAAACGCACGGTCTTAGTTGCAATCAAAGTCAACCATAGTAAACAATAAGGGATGTCACTCTTATGATACCGCTCGAAGAAAAAGGTAAACAGTTAGACGCGACTTGCTGTCAAAGGCTAGATTTATTGATATTCCTTTTTAATTTTTTAGCTCTACTGGCCGAAGGCCACTAGAGCTATTGCAATTGCTTTTTCCCGCCCGGCGTCCATGCGTCGGTCTGTCCGTTGTCCGTCCCTTAAACTATTCCTTGTTAACACTCTAGAGTCCACAGTTTTCATCGGATTCTCCTAAAACTTTCAAAGAATGATTGTACCATCATAAGGATCGTTCCTTTTGAAATTGGGTTGGGTATGATCCGTCAAGAAACATGGGAAAAGGGGTCTTATGAAAATTTAATTAAAAATTCCATTAAAAATACTTGTTAACACTCTAAAGTCCAGAATTTTCATCGGATTCTCTTCAAACTTGCTCAGAATGATTGCATTATCATAAGGATCGTTCCTTTTGAAAATGGGTATGATCCATCAAGAAACACGGGAAAAGGGGCCTTATGAAAATTTAATTTAAAAATCCTTGTTAACACTCTAGAGTCCACAGTTTTCATCAGATTCAATTCAAACATTTACAGAATGATTGTACAAACATAAGGATCGTTCCTTTTGAAATTTGGTATGATCCGTCTAGAAACATGGGAAAAGGGGCCTCATGAAAATTTCATTAAAAAGTCAATAAAAAATCATCCTTAACACACTAGAGTCAACAGTTTTCATTGGATTCTCTTCAAACTCTCACAGAATGATTGTACCAACATAAGGATCGTTTCGAAATTTGGTATGATCTGACAAGAAACATGGGAAAAGGGGCCTTATGAAAAATTTGATTAAAAATTCCACTAAAAAACCTCGTTAACACTCTAGAGTCCACAGTTTTCATTGGATTCTTTTCAAATTTTCTCAGAATGATCATACCATCATAAGGATTGTTCCTTTTGGAATCGGATATGATCTGTCAAGAAACTTTGGAAAAGGGGCCTTATTAAAATTTAATTCAAAGATCTTTGCTTACACTCTAGAGTCCACAGTTTTCATCTGATTGATTTCAAACTTTCACAGAATGATTGTACCATCATAGGAATTGTTCCTTTCAAAATTTGGTATGATCAGTCAAGAAACATAGGAAAAAGGGGCCCGATAAAAATTGGATTAAAAAAATCCTCGTAAACACAATAGATTCCACAGCTTTCAACAAATTCTCTTCAAACATTCACAGAACGATTATTACATTAAATTGATTGTTCTTTTCGGAAGTAGGTTTGATCCATCAAGTTTTATGGGAAAAGGGGCCCTATGAAAATTTAATAGAAAAATCTAAGTTAACACATCATGGCCCTAGATTTCACCTGATTGACTTCAAACTTTCACATAATGATTGTACCATCATAAGGATTGTTCCTTTCAAATTGGGTCTGATCCATTGAGAAACATAGGAAAAAAGGGCCTTAGGAAAATTCAATTAAAAAATCTTAATCAATGCTTGTAAGTCCACAGATTTCATGGTGTTGTCTTTATACTCAAACAGAATTATACTTTTGTAAGTAGAGTTCCCTATGGAATTCGTTCAGATCCATCAAGTAACATGGGAAAAGGGGCTATATGAAAATTCAATTATTAAAACCCTGTTAACACAATGAAGCCCACAGCTTTGATCAGATTTTGTTGAAACTTTCACAGAATGATTGGAAGGACATAACGATCATTCTTTTCATAACAGGGTTTGAACTGTCAAGAATCACATGAAAAGGGGCCTTATGAAAATTTCATTTATAAATCCTTGTTACCAAGTCCAGAGCTTTCATCGGAATTTCTTCAAACATTCACAATAATTGTACAATAATAATGATTGTTGATGTTCGCATTACAGGAAAAGGAGCATTATGAAATTTAATTTTAAAATCCTTGTACCACAATTAAGTCATCAGTTTTCATCAGATTCTGTTTAAACTTTCACAGAATCATTGTTCCATCATGAGAATTCTTTCTTTTCAAATTAGGCGTGATCTGTCTAGTATCATGGGAAAAGGGGCCTTTTTAGAATTTTATCTATAATCCTTGTAATCAAGTCCAGAGTTTTCATTGGATTTTCTTCAAACCTTCACAGAATCATTGTACAATAATCACGATTGTTGATGCTGACATGAGACCTGATCCTTCAAGTATCACAGGAAAAGGAGCCTTATGAAAATTTTATTTTAAAATCTTTAAACCAAGATAAAGTCTGCAATTTTCATTGGATTCTGTTCAAACTTTCACAGAATGTTTGTACCATCATTAGGATTGTTTCTTTCCAAATTGGTCTTGAATTGTCTAGTATCATAGGAAAAGGGGCTGTATGAAAAATTATTACCAAATCCTCATAAACACAAGAATGTCCTCAGTCTTTATCAGAATCTTCAAACTTTAACAGAATGATTGTACCATCATTTGGATTGTTCCTTTGTAGATTAGGTCGGATTGGTTAAGTGACACAAGAAAAGGGACCTTATAAAAATTTTATTACAAAACATCATTATTACAATAAAGTCCTCAGTCTTTAGCATTTTCTTCAAACTATCATCAGGATTGTTCCTTTGTACATTGGGTCCGATTTGTTAAGTTTCACGGAATAAGGGGTCTTATGAAAATTTTAAAACAAAAGTTCATGACACAATCCAGTTCACTGTTTTCATTGATTCTCTTTAACTTTTAAAGAATGATTGTACCTTTATTAGAATTGTTCCTTTTGAAATTTGGTTTGTTCTTTAAAGTATCATAAGAAAAGGGGCCCTTTGAAGATTTCACTATAAACTCATTAACACAATAAATTCCACAGATTACACAGATTGATTGAACCATTATTCCAATCGTTGATTTTGACAGTGGATCTGATTATGGCAAGTGTCACATAAAAAGGGGCCTTATGAAAAACTTTCTTAAATATTCTGGTTAACACAATGATGTCCCTTGATTTCACCGAATTCACTTAAAATTTTTACAGAATGATTGTACAATCACTTAAATGGTTCTTTTCAGAACTGGGTACAATCCATCAAGTATCATGTAAAAAGGGGCCATATGATTTTTTTTTTAAATATTCTAGTAAACATAATGAAGTCCCCATATTTCATCGGATTCAGTTTTAACTTTAACAGAATGATAAAACCAACAGTAAAATGTCACGGGAAAAGGGGCCCTATGAGAACTTAATTTTGATATCTTTGTTAACACAATAAAGTCAACAGTTTTATTGGATTCTCTTCAAAGATGCATGGAATAATTGTGGCATTCGAAACACAGGAAAAGGGGCCTTACAGATTATCATTCAAAACATTCTTGTGTATGTGATGAAGATCACAATAATTATCAAATTGTCTTTTAAATTTCACAGGACAATTGTCGGGTTGTAAGGAAAGTTCCTTTTGGAATGAAATTGATCCATCAGAAAACACAGGAAAAGGGGCCTTATTGATTTTCATTCAAAACAATCCTGTTTATGTGATAAAATCCACAATTATTGTCAGATTCCGATGAAAATTTCACAGGATGATTGTGTGGTCATAAGATAAGTTTCTTTTGGAAATGGAGTGGATCCGTCAGGAAACACTGGAAAAGGGGCCTTGAGGATTGTTGCTTAAAATTATAAAGGGGATAAAGTCATATTTTTTGTTTTTTCTTTATGCATTCTTCTTTGAGTAATTAACTTCCTTAAATATCAGATTTCTTTAACGGAAAACTTGATAACCAGGTAGAGGGTCTCAGGCCCTCATGGGCCTCTTGTTTCTTTATTGCACGACCATCCTGTGCTTGATAAAAATAAGCATGCGTGATCTTTTAGAAATGCAAGGGATTCCGGCAATCACACATCCTAGATCAGACACTGCATTATTCAATGATTTAATGATATGCTTATCTATAAGCTGGAAAATAGTGTGTGCATTGTGATAGACATGGCAAATTGATATTTTGGGGGTATATAGGTCTGTTGATCAGTAGATCCATCTGTAGTTTTTTAGCTCACCTGAGCACAAAGTGTGAGGTAAGATATTTTGTGTGTGTGTGTGTGCCACCACAATCTGACTGAAAAATTGTTAAGAGCATCATTAAACAAGCAAAAGTAAGCTATTGTGATAGGTTATTGAACTTCTGACCGTCTGTCTGCAATTTCTTTAAAATTCCTCCTTAACCAGTATGCTGATCAAGCTGAAACTTTGCAGGAATGTTTAATGGTAAAAGTACAGTAGAACCTCGTTAATTCGAACGTCACTGGTTCGTAGGTATGTGTTAGTTCGTATACTTTACGCGGTTCAGATCTTTTTCCTTCTTTATCTTTGTTAGACAACTCTGTCTAATTCTAACGTCAGTGGTTCGTAGTTCGTAAGTCATTTCAAGTCCCGAGAGTATGACTATAGCACAAACTCCTTTGTTTAATTCGAAGGTGTGATAAATTAACTGTCTCCAATCACCACCTACTTTGACTTTCACACCTGCTGATCTATATGACAATTATGTGTTATCATGTACCTTCGATTAAAAAGGGCTGATTGGTTTGTAAGGTGGGTAATTAATCGAATAAAGATTCCCGTAATTATCGCCGAAAATTTACTTTTTAATTGACGCAACACCATTAGTATCAGTGTTATTAGTCACTTAGAAATTCTAGCCATTTTTTTTTTTCTGCGGTTGCTTTCTTCACAATCGTCGGTCCTTCTTTTTATGAATTGATGATAGAATACTTTGCGTGATTTGATCCAATGTATTGTAAAGGGAAATCACCAAGACCATTTGATACAAACACTGTGTTTAAAAAATGCCAAAAAATTAACAGAGATAAAAGCATAAAAAATACAAGACGAGTAATTTTTAATTTTCCTCAATTAATATCTGCAGGTCTTGTTAAGAAAAAATAGCAAATTTAGAACCAATTCCTAAATGGAGGACAGAACAAGACCATGTCAGATTCCGTGTATCTCAAACAGCCGACCTCTTGCCCTCCGTTTTGTTCCTACTACGCTTAATTCGTATAAATTTCCCCGGTCCCTTGTGCTACGAACTACCGAGGTTTTACTGTATTTCAAAAGTCGTTGAAATGATTTGATTCCAATTTCTGGTTGCTGTGGTATTTGAAATGGGATATCTTTGGATTTTTTTTCTTCAGAAACTACAAGGCAAGGGCATCTATATTTCATATAAAGCATAACCACATGGTTCCCTACCACTTTTTGTAAATATTTTATCCCTACTGTCCAAAATGGCCCTGTCCAGGAGGTCTAAAGTTGGGAATAACACCCAATAAGAGCATATTAAATAGTCTTCTACTCCTAAACTTTATAGTATAGGATATTCATATTTGGTATGTAACATAACTTAAACTAGATGGTTTTTTAGGATGTTGTAAAAATTATGACCGTAGGGTCAAAAAACATCCCTGCCCTAGGAGTCCATAATTGGGAGTATCACTCAATATGAACAAGGTAAAATATTTTTTCTTAACAAGTAGACCTGTAGCATTCATATTTGGATTGCAGCATAACCCAATAGGTGTTTAACATGTTTGTTGAAACAGTCCTGCCCCAGGGGTCCAAAGTTTTGAAAAATGCTCAATTAATGCATTTTAAAATATCCTTTCCTCCTAATGTGTGAGGTGTAATACATTAAAATTAGCAATATAGAGCATAACAACATGGTTCTCCACCGTGTTCTCAAATATTATACCCCTGGGGTCAAAAAGGCCCTTCCTTGGAGTTTTTTGATATCCAAAACCACTCAATTGGTGCAAGTTCAAAAGTGTTCTCTTCCTAGTAATTAAGGCATAGGGCATTCACATTTGGTGCGTAGCATTACTTAATTAGAGTATTTTCAAATATCTTCCCCTCCAAATAATGACAATATATAAGTAGTAATGCATTCATATTTGGTAGATATATATATAATACAGATGGTTCTCAATTAGGGTTGCTGAAACTATAGCCATTTGATCAAAGAAGGCTCTGTGCCAGAGGTCAAAAGTTTGAAAAACAGCCATTTTCAGTAATTTAAAATGTCATCTCTTAACCCATACCAGACTTTAAAATTTGAAACTGGTCCAAATTGAAAGGAGTTGCCGAAGGCACTGTAAATTTGATAGATTTTCAAATATTAGTAGCTTTAAGGGTAAAAAATATGGTGGGATATGGAGAAATTACTTGTAACAAGCAAGTTCTCCTTTTTATTTACACCCGAAGGGCAGTATTATGTTATGGCCCCGGTTGTCTGTCCATCCTTCTGGCTGTCTGTCCATTAGCAATTTTTTGTGCCCTACTCTTCCTACATTATCATTAGGAATGAACCAGACAACACAATTTCAGACTGGTCCAATTTGAAAGAAATGCAGACAACCTTTTAAAGTTTATGGATTTTAGAATTTTTCAACTTTCTTGTTAGAAAACAAAGTGAAAAATGACAAAATTGCTTGTTGCAAGCAATTTCTTCATTCTTCACAATGTTTTCCCAATTATTTTTTTTTTGAGGAGCTTCAAAAAGTGTCATTGTGGGGGAATGGGTAAAGCCAAGTTATGTAATAAAATGATTAGAATCTAATGTGATTATCAGGGATCAATCTCCAATAAGAGACAACATACGCCAGAGAATAACTTCAACAAGAGGCTAACAGGTCCCAACAGGAGTCCAGCAGTACCATTTTCACCTGCAAGCTTTTCACCTGCTAGGTAGGTAGAGCCTAAGATAATAGTTATTGATGACATTTTAAATGTTTTTTCTGCCAAACCTTAGTTTGAGGGTACTCATTGAAATTATTTTGGGAGACCAATGTCCACACAATAGTATGTTTTGGGATCTCATTTGAATTGTTTCTATCTTTGTCTTTCCCAAGCAATTGCTTCATTGTTACAAGCTTTGTTTCTTTGGGCTGATAATGAATCTGAATTTTTAGCTCATAACATGCTCATAGTGAGTTTTCAGTGAGCTTTGTGATCCTCAGATGTCTGTCCTGTAACTTCAACAATTTTAGTGTTTATACTTATGAGGACACAATTTTTTGCTCAATCATCATGAAACTTTGTCATGATAATTTGTAGGGTGATCAGGGTGAATCCTATTGAAAATGGGAAAACAGACCTTAAAGACATTTTCTTTGGTTAGACCAGAAATTTTGCTTCATTTTCATTAAGCTGGGTCAAAATGATTATCAGGTCATCAGAAAGAACCCAAATGAAAATGGAAAGGTTCCATCTAAATACAAATGAAAAGTGGCCTTAATGATTATTGAAATTTTTTTACCATACAGGTCACAATTCTGTTGCATTCATCCGGAAACTTGGTCAGAATGTTTTTAGGTGATCAGAATGAACCCTATTGCAAACGGGCTGTTCAATTGGAAAACAAAGAGGGTCACCTAGCAGGATCTTCCTTGGAATGAATTTCCTTTTTTCCATCCAATGGGTTTTTCAACAATTTTGATATGACTTAAAAACCTATAGTGAAATACTGATATCATGCTGTTGTAAAATGTCTTAATCAATTACTTGGCAAAAGTTTTAGACTTTAACAAAGATGATGCAGACTACAATTTTTAATTGATGAACCTTCAAAAATCATCAATTCGAAAATATTGTGGATAATGAAGAACTTGCTTGTGACAAGCAACTTTTTCTATTTCTATAATGATTTTGTAAGGATTTTTCTTGCCGTGGATAGAAAGAAGTGATTTTGTGGGAATGTGTTAACATTATAATCCACTCTTTAGTGCAACCCCAGCAAAAAAGTACAATTCAAGAAACAATCGTGGTGAGGTAGTGGTTAGTCACGGTCCAGTGAATGGAGCCAAATGGAGTGGAACTGAGCAGACTGTGATTGTTGAACACTGCTATACAGAACAAAGTTTGACTACACACTTTAAGTATATGTTCCAGAAACTGTCAGAGAAATTCAGAGGTGTGTATCAAATTACAGTAGTAGATGTTTTTTTCCACAAAATGTGGTATTGGATTGAATGATACATAGCTTGAACTTTATTTCAAAATCAACTAAGGCTAGAGAATGAAGTAAACAGAAACATTTATACCCCAATTAATGGCAACAGGTATCTAGAGTTGCCTCATTCTGTGTGTGAGTGCATGGGTTTGTGATAGGATTAATGTGTGTGCCCTATTGTTGACCTGACCATATCTTCTACATTGATATATAGATTTCATAATAACTTGGCACAGCTTTTTTCCCTTGTGTCGTGTGTAATGTTTTGTTGGATACCCGAAAGTTAAAGGTGTCAACTAATGTGTTAATAAACAAATTATGTGCAAAATTTTATGCATTATGATATTCAAACCTTATCAATAAAGTTAAATCAAGTATGACGATCGAAATTACTGTTCTCGGAAAGTAATCTATTTTCGTACCGAGTTTGTTTGCAGGTTTAGAGGTGAGAAATTAGTAAACAAACTCGCTTGATGACTAATTCTGACTAGATTCTAGTTTGGAATTTTATTGAAATATAGTGTTTTACGCAAGCATCAAAATTATCGAGCAGACTGATCCTCAATTGACAGGCCAATATTATTTCAATTGTTCGATCTTTGCAAACAATAATCACAACCCTTCGAGTAATTTAATCCGATTTGAACCTTTCAATTTCGATTGATAATCTAATCGATTTCATGAGCATATAGGCCTAATAATATTCTTACCAATAATGTTTGAATGAGCTGTTTTCTTTTTATTATTTGCCTTGAAAATGAATACTTTCTAGCCACTCAATCTTTTTTTTATACAAATATCCGGCCATCACCTTGACAGGCAGACCTGTATTAAGCAAGCACCTGTCTTAAGCAAGCAATTTTGGCAAATCCCTTGACCGCTTGCTGAAGACAGGTTTGACTGTAATTTCAAGAAGTTTTGATGTTACAATTTCAGGAAGTAAGCAATTTTCTCACACACACTCAACCATATCCCCACTCCTTAGAAATAAAATATCACACAAATGAAATACAGCCTATAGTACATTCTTTTCTAACTGTTCCTTGCAATCAAATTTACGTATCATTTCATAGCTTTAGATGCAATAATAGAAGATATGTCTGATCATCTGAAAGCAGAACATAACATAGAAGACTTCTCTCATGTTGCCCTACCTACACAAGAAGACGTAACAGTGGTGGGAAGAATTTGTTGCGACAGTCAGGGAAAGATGAATGCGAAATCTGTCCTTTTAGAGGGTTCTGTGGATGAATCCTCAGGAAAAACAATCCCAGTTGATTTGTCAAAACTAAAAGAGTATGGTCTGTTCCCGGGGCAAGTTGTAGCTATGGATGGTTTAAATAACACTGGGAAGTCTTTTATTGCTTCAAAATTGTATGAAGTAAGTTTTTGTCTACTCTTTATTTTTTGTGAAAGCCCTATCAGAATTTTAACCCATTTCCACAAAATTACTCTTTTTGACGCTCCTTGGGAAAAATCACTTTGGAAACCTGGAAAAAGAAGAACTTGCTTCTGCATTATCCACATTGTTTTCTACCCTAAAAGACAAATTTTATCAACTATAAATTGTTGTCTGCAACTTCTTATATTTTGGACCAGTTTAAAGTGTTGTTGTCTGGAAATGGATTAAAGTGAATGTTGTCTTGCTATGTTTTTATGGTGCCTGGGTTTAAGAAATGACAAGAATAATGTTATGGATTGGATTACAACCAGATGAAAAAGCAAGGATTCAAAAGAACTTTTTCAGATCTTATTTGCATGTGTAAATCTTCTGAAAAGTTAGTGTAGTGACTCCTCCCGTTAACCAGGATAAGTTCTTGTTTTAAGTTTGGTTCAGACCGTGTGTCCCGCAAAACCTTATACACTAGGGAAGTGTTGAACACACGTTATGATGAACTAGAAATGAGAAGTAATACTCATCTAGCACAGATGGTCTTAACATTGGTTATCATTTAATCCATTCCCACACAATCTCACTCTTTTACGCCCCTCAAGAAAAAAACTGTGGAAAACATTGTTGAAAATGAAGAAATGGCTTAATGTTTTCTATCCCAAAAGATAAGTAGATTTCATAAACTTAAAATTGTTGTGTGCAACTCCTATCAATTTGGACCTGTCTAAATTTTGTTTGTGTCGGAGTGGATTAATGGGATAGAGTGAATATTATTTGATAACATTTTGCAATTAACCCATCATTCATTTTCACACTTCCAGTTCAAGCTGTCCAACAGTGTGTGCAACCATAATTTGAAATAAGCTTGTAAAGTTAATGTTTTCACATATATTGGACCTATATTACATTAGATACAAATTATTCATGACACACAGGCATATTGTTGACTTTACATGTATGTGCACTTCGTTTTTTAAAAAGAAGCTCGAAAGATTTCATCTTTTGTATAAAGTACAAAATATACTTTGAAAAACAGATTTCCAGTTTGAGTTGTTTAAAACAACAGTTATAGTAAAATGAAATTAAATTTTATCACTGACAATTTTTTTTTTCCTTTGTTTAGTAGAAATGTATGTTATACCCAAGGGATCTTTTGTTTAAGAAATTTCTCCTTTTCTCATGATATATCTGTAGCTTTACACCTTCAGTAGGTTAAACAATTTAATTGTATGATAATGTGTTCTCCTTTTCTCATAATTATTTTTATAGCTTTTTACCTTCAGTATGTCGAAAAACTTGATTGTGTGTTAAAAGCTTACCTGTTCACAAATATTGAACTGTTACCACATAACCTTACATGTTCACATTACAAAAAAATCGCAAGAAAAAGAGAAATTGCAAATAACAGGCAATCTCTTCTTTTCACACTGTGGTTTCTACCCCACATTGCATTCAATTTTTGCTCACTTTGTAACATGGTTTACATACTCTTCCATTTTTAAGCATTTTAAAGTTTTGTCATCTTGAATGGATAGAAATTTTTATATAGTATGAACAAGTTACAAGCAATTTCTTCTTTTTCCACATTGTTTTCTCAAGTATAAGATCACAGTTACATAAAATCCTGGGTTTGTACATGAAAGGGTTAAATCTTACATGTTAGCTTATATTGACATAAAACTCCATTATCATGCTGAATTTTTTTCCAGAATGTTGCTCTAACTCTACCACTAGTGTCAAGCAATGAGCCAGGTATGTTTCTGAAGTTCTTTGAAACCAGTAGTACTCCTATATAAAGCACAGTCGAGGTCGTATTCAAGCCCAACTGCATTATCTTTTTTATTTCATATAAAACTGAATATTTATCTTGTGTTAGTAAAACCCGCAATGCCTTCCTTACATCGAGTTATTTTTCAAGTCAAATTTCAAATTTGAGTAGAAATTTACGAGTAAAGTAGCCAATATAACTGACAAGTACAATTTGAGGAGGTATGTATAATCCTGATGAACAAACTTTTGACACTTTTCGGATTAAATTAGTCATAGATGATTGTCTAAGATGTGAAAAGACTGAAATTACAGCATGTCATTGTCAAACTATTGATGACTGTCTAGATGCTATCACCATTTTACCCAAACTCGAATTCTGTTAAAAGCTTGCAGTTTGGCTGTTGATATTTTACCTTGAACTTTGGTTATCTCGAGATTTTTTTCTGTGGCCCACAAAAATTGAGATAATGCGTGAGATAAAGTGTGTGGACGGTATATGTATTGAGGAGGTATAGGATCTGTCATGAGATTTTCTATGAGACAGGCTGATCTTATACAGGTCTAGAATAGAAATGCTTTTGTACAAAGAAAGTCGAAAAGTCTTAAATTTTATAAACTCTAATTTGTAGTCTGCAACTCCTTTCGATTGGGACCAGTCTAAAAAATTTTGCTGTCTGGTAATGGGTTAATAACTTTTTTTAATAACTATTCTATTCTAAAGGAAGTTAAGATTGGCTTACATGAAAGAAAATTAAGTGAAAACATTTTTTCTCTAATAAACCTTCAAAACCATTCTTTTGATTGCAAAAAACCCCAGTAAATTGACATTTTATGGGACCAGATGATTTTAAACAGAGGTTCTACACATTCCTACATAATGATGCTTTTTATCCCCTTCAAGAAAAAGAATTGGGAAAGCATTGTGTAAAATAGCCAACAGCCCTCTTGTACTGTTTAACCCATCCCTCATATTGTAGAATCCTAGACTAGTCCAAATTCAAAGAAGTTGCAGACAAAAATTTCAAGTTCATAGAATTTTAAGTATAACTGCATTTTTGGGTAGAAAACAAGCTTTAAAATGAAGAAATTTCTTTTAAAAAGCACTTTCTTCTTTTTTATACGCCCGTCGAAGACGGGACGTATTATGGGATCAACCGTGACATCCGGGCGTCCGGGCGGTGTCCACTTCTTTGTCCGGAGCATAACTCTGTCACCATAAGTCCGATCGACTTTAAACTTGGCAGTTATATTCTTCTCATCAATACGGAGTGCAGTGCACAAGAACCATAACTCTACCTGGCCTATTTTTTGAGTTATTGCCCTTTGTTGTTTTTCATACTTGAATCTTGTCCTGAGTATATCTCTAAAAGTATTATAGCTAGGATCATGAAACTTTATGGGTGTTTAGATCTCACCAAGGGGGAGTGCAGTGCACAAGAACCATAACTCTACCTAGCGTATATTTTGAGTTATTGCCCTTTGTTGTTTTTCATACTTGAATCTTGTCCGGAGTATATCTCTAAAAGTATTATAGCTAGGATCATGAAACTTTATGGGTGTATAGATCTCACCAAGGGGGAGTGCAGTGCACAAGAACCATAACTCTACCTGGATTATTTTTTGAGTTATTGCCCTTTGTTGTTTTTCCATACTTGAATCTTGTCCGGAGTATATCTCTAAAAGAATAATAGCTAGGATCACGAAACTTTATGGTTGTATAGATCTCACCAAGGGGGAGTGCAGTGCACAAGAACGTTAACTCTACCTGGCCTATTTTTTGAGTTATTGCCCTTCGTTGTATTTCATACTTGAATCTTGTCCGGAGTACATCTCTAAAAGTATTATAGCTAGGATCATGAAACTTCATGGGTGTATAGATCTCACCAAGGGGGATTGCAGTGCACAAGAACCATAACTCTACTTGGCCTATTTTTTGAGTTATTGCCCTTTGTTGTTTTTCATACTTGAATATTGTCCGGAGTATATCTCTAAAAGTATAATAGCTAAAATCATGAAATTTCATGGATGGATAGAGCTCACAAGGTAGGAGTGCAGTGTACAAGAACCATAACTCCACCTGGCCTATTTTTTGAGTTATTATCCTTTGTTGTATTTCATACTTGAATCTTGTCCAGAGTATATCTCTAAAAGTATAAAAGCTAGGATTATGAAACTTCATGGGTGTATAGATCTCATTTAGGGGGAGTGCAGTGCACAAGAACCATAACTCTACCTGGCCTATTTTTTGAGTTATTGCCCTTTGTTGATTTTCATACTTGAATCTTGTCCGGAGTATATCTCTAAAAGTATTATAGCTAGAATCATGAAATTTATTGGATGGATAGATCTCACCAATAAGGAGTGCAGTGTACAAGAACCATAACTCTACCTAGTGTATATTTTGAGTTATTGCCCTTTGTTGATTTTCATACTTGAATCTTGCCTGGAGTATATCTCTTAAAGTATGATAGTTAGAATCATGAAATTTCATGGATAGATAGAGCTCACCAAGTGGGAGTGCAGTGTACAAGAACCATAACTTTACCTAGCCTATTTTTTGAGTTATTGTCCTTTGATGTTTTTCATACTTGAATCTTGTCCGGAGTATATCTCTAAAAGTATAATAGCTAGAATCATGAAACTTCATGGATGGATAGAGCTCACCAAGTGGAAGTGCAGTGTACAAGAACCATAACTCTACCTAGCGTATATTTTGAGTTATTGCCCTTTGTTGTTTTTCATACTTTGTTTGACAAAAAATAATCATTTAAAATAACATCAGTTCTATTCAAACCCCCAGTTAATATTAAGCAGTGTGACGGGCGTATCTTGTGACAATTTGGCACCTTGTTTAACCTTTTTTTCCTCAAGTCTTCTAGTGAGGGGCATAAAAAAGCGGGATTTTATGGGAATGGGTCAATAAAGGATAAACAAATCACTTTTTTTACTTCAATGAAATATTAGAAACAATTGAGACATATTTTGAAAGGTTCCAAAAGATTGACCTTGTTTGATATATATTCCAATAGGTTCAAAAAGATTGGCCTTGTTGATAGCTGCTGGTCCGTTTTCTACCTCTGATAGTCTGTCATATGAACCTCTGACTGATCTTGTACAACAAATACAGTCAACAAAACCTGACGTTTGTATTCTGGTAAGTGTGACATTGGATTCAAGACTGAAAATTGACCAATCACTGGCCTTGCCCACTTATGTTATGACCCGGTCTAATGACTCAGACAGGAAGTTCCACTTTGATTTAAAACAGTGATTTAAAACAGTGTTATATTTCAAAATGAATGGCCAGTGACATGTAACGAAAAGGTGGAATTGTTGGTTGGTGACCTAAACTTTGTACCTACAGCTTGAATAAACTGTAATTAAGACATTTAAGTCTCCAAACAAACAAAAATGCTTCACATAAATGAGGGCCTTTGTCTGAGTTCAAACTTCTCTCCTGGTCTAATGAATAATTTGATTGGTTGAGTGTTTCTTTGATCGACATCCACAATTGGTCAATTCATTATGAGTTGTGTGAATTAAAATTGGAAAATTCTGTTAACAGATTGGCTAAAAGATTTGTTTCAAACCTCCATGAAGAAAAGAATTGAGTAAGCAACTATTATTCTTATGTGCATAGTAGGTCTATCTGAAAAATGGATGAAATTCTTTGCTTGTTTGCTTTTGTTTGTGATATAATCTACAAAATTGGAGGTGAAGTTAACAAAATTTATCAGCTGCTCTCAAAACTTTAATAGAATGTTCATTAGGTCATATGGTTCATCCCTTTTAGCTCACCTGAGCACATCAAGAAAACAAGGAATAAGGGGTGGAGGGGAGGGGAGAGAACTTATTCTTGTTTAAATATATTCTATTGTTCATGAAACTGAACATCAGCTTCTTACAGTGTAACTAGTAATCATAAACCCCCAACCTACAAAGTAGAGTGGGTATACTGATTTCACCATATCTGTCTGTTTGTTCATCTGAATACTTTTTCTGTGAATGATTCAACTAAGTGCTTTCTTGTTTTAAGCTAAAGCTTTAACTGTTCTACTTGAGAACAAAATGCTTGGGAGGGTATATGTCTGCTTTGTGACAATTCAAGTTATATTTATATGTCTGCTTTGTGACAATTCCAGTTATTTTTTAACATAAGTAAAAATGTTTATTTCAATTTCTCATGAATTGCTTGAACCTTTCAAACAGAGAAAAGTTGTCCTCTCTTTAGCTTGCATCAGTTAGCCCAAGGATAGTAATCCAGTTGATTGATCCCAACTGTCAATCAAAATATGGATTGACCAATCAAATCCTTCATTTGTACTGGACATGAACTTTGAAATAAGACATTTATGTAATGTGTTTTGATTGGTTTTGTGAATTATTCAAGTTATAGTTATGACATTTGAAAATTGGTATTACATGTGTGACATGTTAGAAATACAACTTTTACAAACGTTAAAAAAACTAAAAAGTGAGGATCAATACTGATGTAAGTTTGTCTCTTTCAGATGGGACCATTTGTTGATTGCAAGAATACTGAAATAGAGGTATGTACAGTTGCTTATTAAACCATTTACCAGAGGATGTCATTCTAGAGTGGTTCAAAATGAAAGAAGTCATAGATAGCTTCTCAAAGTGCATTTATTTTAAAAAATAAAATAGGAGTCAAATAATATTACAAGAATTGTAACAAACAATTCCTCCTTTCTTCACTATGATAGGTTAACTAGTTGACAAACTTCCTTGAAACTCTTGTTTTGGATCCAACCTCAAAATAATGTAGTTTCATTCAAAATTCAAATGTTTTTTTCAGGATAAAATTGTTGAGTTTTACATGAAATTGTTTTGTATTTATCCAGAACGGAAGACTTAGTGTGACTTTTGATGATTTATTCAAGACACAAATGGAACAGATTGCTAGGGCTACTGAAAAGTAAGTTCTTTGCATAACACCCTACAAATGGAATGTTGTGGTATATACTGGAATCAGCCTATCTGTCCAAAATCTGTGTACAAAATACATGTACTATCTTTTGTGTTACTGAATCCCCTTTGTTTCATACGAACTTTAGCTTTGTAAATACATTGAGCTCGTTTTGAAGATTTGCAAGAAATCACTTTAAGTGTCAACTTCCCGATGTTGAGGAATTATTTCCCCTTGAACTAAAACATTTTATGCCCCCACATAAAATAATCGGGGGATATTGCTTTACACTTGTCCATCTGTTTGCTAAGTTCTAGATAAACTTTTCTAGTACATCTTTTTTACCCTGCATACTATAGTATTGTATAGTTTTTGTAATACCATGGTTGATGTTGACTTGAATATCTGTTGTTATCCCCCGCCGATAAAATCATCTGGGGGATATTGTTTTTGCCTCGTCCGTCCATCCTTCCAAGTTTTGTTTCTGCACTATTTCATGGAAACCATTGACTGGATTTCAATGAAACTTTGTGGAAAGCTTCACTACAAAGATGAGATGCGTATATCGACGGAGTTATCCGGTTCGGCTATCAAATTCAGAGTTACTGTCCCTAAAAGGTGAAGCTATATACATACAGAGTAATATTCATTTCTACGCTATTTCTTGGAAACCATTGATTGGATTTCAATGAAACTTTGTGGAAAGCTTCACTACAAAGATGAGATGCGCATATCGTCGGAGTTATCCGGTTCGGCTATCAAATTCAGAGTTACTGTCCCTAAAAGGTGAAGCTATATACATACAGAGTAATTTTCATTTCTACGCTATTTCTTGGAAACCATTGATTGGATTTCAATGAAACTTTTTGAAAGCTTCACTACAAAGATGAGATGTGCATGTCGTCGTGGTTATTTGGTTCCGCTATTAGATTCAGAGTTATTGCCCCAGATTGGTGAAGCTATATACATACAGAGTAATATTTATTTCCGCACTATTTCTTGGAAACAATGGACTGGATTTCAATGAAACTTTCTTGAAAGCTCCACTACAAAGAGGAGATGTGCATGTCGTCGTGGTTATTTATTCAACTATTAAGTTTAAAGTTACTGGCCCTGATTGGTTAAGCCATATACATACAGAGTAATATTTGTTTCCACGCTATTTCTTGAAAACTATTAGCTGTATACTAGCTGTTAGCTATGAACTGGAAATACTCCATTGACAAACAAAATATTGTCATTGGGGGATATCAATTCAAGGAATTTGCTTGTTATTTAATTTATTCCTACACAGTGACCCCCGCAAGAAAAAAAGCTTTAGAAAACATTGTGGAAATGAAGAATTTGCCTGTCACAAGCAATTTCTTCATTATCCACAATGTTTTCTACCCTAGTATTCAATAGAATAAAAAATTTCATCCAGTATAATTTGTTGTCTGCAACATATTTGAATTTGGACCAGTCTAAAATTTTAGTTATCTGGTAATGGGTTGAAATATTTACTCTAAACTTTGCAGGTGATCTATTCTGTCTATGTCTTGCTGTCACAGTGCAAAAAACTTGGCATTTTGTAATATCTGAAATTATTTAACCCATTCCCACACAATGACACATTTAAATGCCTCTCAACATGAGAGCTTTTGAAAAAATTGTGGAAAATAAAGAAATTCTTGTGACAAAAATTTCTTCATTATTCATAATGATTTCTACCCCAAAAGACAAAGATTATAAAGATTTCATCGACTTAAAATTGTTGTCTGTAACTTCTATGAATTTGGACTAGTCTAAAATTTCATCATGTGGGAATGAGTTAATTCATTCATTTGAAACTTATATGTCCACTTTCAAAAGAGCAACCTACACTATCAAGAATGTTTCCTCTATTTGAATTTTGTGAGGATTATGCATAATGGAGATAGGCATGTATAGGTACATGTACCTCTGTCACTATATGAGCAAGGGTTGTGTTTGAGTGAGAATGTCTGCTACATTTATTAACCCTTGTCACGCGGAACCCGGAATATTACGGTTTGGGCAGGAGGTGTAGACTAAGATCAGACTGCACTTATGTGCAGGCTGATCTTAGTCTATACCTCCTGCTTGTACTTTTCCTGCCAGAGTTGTTTATGAAGTTGATTTCTAAAAGAAATGATTATTTTTGAACAACAAGTTCTATCAGTGCTTCCAGCCCTTTGATTTGACAGCAATTCAGTAAGGTATTTTATACAGCGTGACAAGGGTAAATGGAATTCAAAATATTGGCAGTTGTTCCACTTGAAGAGTACTAGTGTCATGAGTAAAGTATTCTCAGATCGAAGGTCACAACTGAAGGTCATGTGATACATTTCTAGTTCAACTTTTTTAGCTCACCTAAGCACAAAGTGATTGGTCATCGTCCGGTGTCTGTCTGTTCATAATTACCCAAAAATCTTCTCCTCCTAAACTAACCTTTGAAATTCAACCCAAACTTCACAGAAATGATCCTTGGGTCATGCTCCTTCAAAATACTTCAAAGAATTGAAATCCATGAAGAAATCTGGTTGCCATGGCATCGGAGTGAAAAACTTAAAAAATCTTCTCCTCCCCTACCATGAGGCCTAGAGCTTTGATATTTGGTACAAGTAATCATCTATTGACCCTCTACCAAAATACTTCAAAGAATTACCGTATTCTGGAAATTAGCCCTTTTCTGTGCAATCCCTGATTTTACATAGAAACATAGAAGAAAAACTTTAAAAATCTTCTTCTCCCAACTCATAAGGCCTAGAGCTTTGATATTTGTTGTGTAATGATACCTATTGACCCTGTACTAAAATACTTCATAGAATTACTGTTTTCTGAAAATAGGCCCTTTTCTGTGCAATCCCAGAAAGGAAATAAGACAGATATCACAGAAAATGTTCTCCTTCTAAACCATTAGGCCTAGAGCTTTGATATTTGGTATGTATTAATGTCTATTGACCTCTACTTAAGTACTTCAAAGAACTACCGTACTCTAGGTTTAGCTCAATATGGTTGGATCTTCACTATACCTAGGATTAAAGGAGAAAATCTTTAAAAATTCTTCTTCTCCAAAATGATTAGGTGTAGGGCTTTGATATTTTGTATATTATATCATAAAGCCTTGAGCCATCATACTCATGGTCCTCTTGTTTAATATTTTTATGGGTTAAGAAGCTAATTTGACATTACCTTATAGTTTTCCGAAGGTGTTTTTTTTAGGGTAGTAAAAAAGTAGGATTGTGTGGGAATGGCTTTAATTCTAGCTATATTTTCAAAATATAAATATTTTTTCCTTTCAGACTTGGTACAAAGATAATTGTGTTACCTTCACACAGAGATATTCACCACGACCCTGTCTACCCACAACCAGCCTTCAGAATGGACAAGGATTACAAGGTCTGGGTTTATTACAAGCGTCAGTTCTATGTATTGTCAGTTTCATTTGAAAACCTCTTAAGTGCATCAAACTGCATGTACTAGATTTAATCCATTCCTACACAATACTTCTTTTTTTCTGCCCCGCAAGAAAAAAGCACTTAAAAACATTAAGGATAATGAATAAATTGCTTGAAACAAACAATTTCTTCATTATCCGCAATGTTTTCTAACATACAAGACTAAAAGAAAATTCATTAACCCTTTACTAGATGGCAAAACTTTAGACAGGTCCAAATTGAAAGACGTTGCAGATGACAATTTAAAGTTGATGAATGTTTAGATTTTTTACAACTTTCTGTGAAACATTGTAGGAAATGAAGAAATTGCGTTTTACATGCTATTTCTTCATTTTACACAATGTTTTCCAAATTGCTTTATTTGAGGGGTGTCAGCAAGTGTCACTGAGTGGGAATGGGTTAAATAAAAAATGTCATCTGTAATTTTAGGCATCTGGCAATGTGTTTAGTAGGGTAAAAATCTACAAGAACTATGTTATCTGAACCCATTCCCACATAATGATGCTTTTGACCCCCCCACCCCCATCCCCCCACCCCCACCCCCCAGAAAACAATTGGGAAAACAAGCAATTTCTTCATTTTACACAATGTTTTCTACCCAGAAAGTTGAAAATTTAAATTTTCATAAACTTTAGATTGTCTTCTGCAACTCCTTTGAATTTGGACCATCCTAATATTTTACTGCTTGGTAATGTGTTAAAAAGTATCTCTATTGTATCTTTGTGATAGGTGACTGTACTTAGTGAGTACAATTACTTTACGTACATGTACTTGAAATTAGGAAGCACTTGAAACGTTGTGAAACGTTGAACCTGTCAAAAGAGCAGCCTGTGTGGATTTTCTTCTTTCTGTTTTCAGCATATTCAGTTTATGCCTGACCCTTGTACTTTGAAGATCAATGATATTGTGTTCGGGCTAACTTCAACTGATGTCTTGTTTCACCTGGGAGCTGAGGAAATATCTTAGTAAGGAGATAGTCAACCATATATGGGCATATTATGCCAGCTTTTTTTTTCTTTTTCCGCAAAGTTTTCTACCCTTGCAGCTACTAATCTAAGATTCTTCCACATATTATTTGTAGTCTGCAACCTTTTTGAATTTGGACCATTTTAAAATTTTGTCATCTGGCACATGATTTAATCCATTCTCAAACAATCCCACTTTTGTCCCCCCCCCCCGAAAAAAGCTTTAGAAAACATTGTGGAGAAAGAAGAAATTCTTGGGTTAATGGGTTAAGTCATTACCAGATAACAAAATTTTAGACTTGTCCAAATTGAAAAAGAGTCGCAGACAACAATTCAAAGTACATTATAATGTAAATTGAGTGTCATAAAGAACAGAATAGCTATAAATTGAGACATCTAGAACCAAGATTATGGAACTTTTTGTGTACTCAATTAGGAATTTAAAAATATACCTTCAAATCTCAAATTGTGATTAGATATTTATTCCTGCTGAAATACTGTGGTAAGTTCATGAAAACAGAACATATCTTGGTAAATTGTAACTTATTACACATTATGTACAGTTAAAATTGAAATGAAAAATGAATTCAAAATTGAAGCTTAACCAATTACCAGATGGCGAGATTTTAGACTAGTCCAATTAGAAAGAAGTTGCAGACAACAATTTTTCTTGGTGAAATTTCAAGAATCTCTGTCATTTGGGGTAGAAAAAAATGTGGATAATGAAGAAATTGTATGTGAAAAGCAATTTGCTTCATTTTCCTCAATGTTTTCAAAGCATTTTTTCTTTGGGACGTCCAAAAGCGTGATTGTGTGGAAAAGGGATAAGCAAATACTCATCTGAGTTGAATAAACAAAGAACTATAATATCGGGAACAGATCATTAATCTCTGGTGTTTTAAAAGAGCATGTTTGACTCTGAAAACTTGGCTCCTTTATTTGTTCTGAAGCATAGCCGAAACCCGTAACAACTCATGGTTCTTTGCTACTAGGATTCCTTAAGGTATTTTAAGGTTTTTAACCCTTTACCACACAATCTCTCTTTTTGACGCCCATAGAGAAAATCCCTTTAGATGGCATAGTGGAAGAATGAATAAATTGCTTCTTAATTGCTTCTTATCCACAAGGTTTCTAAAAAAGAAAATATAAAGAATTTTGAAATTTCATTTATTCAAAAATGTTGGTTGCAATTTCTTTGAACTTTGTACCAGTTTAAGATTTTGTCATCTGGTAATTGGTTAAATGAGCTATTACAATAGATAGTAAGGGCTGGTTTTATCTGTCACTACCCAAGAATATTATCATCAGAGTTCTGCCAATCCTTCTACCTTATGGGGCCACTGGCCAATCCAACCAAAAATATTGGGCCACTTTTTCCCAACATGGGGCCACTGATGTTACGAAGATCAGACAATGAGAAAGACAACCAATGAGAAGAAACCTCAAGTTGTTCTGCTCATAGTGACAATAAATGTAATTGCAATGCTATTACTTAGTATTTAATTATTTAGTGCCTTTTATTTACAAGCAGTTTTCTTTGTTTCACAGTTCGCCAGGGATCCAGTGCTAAAGAGAAATCAAGTTTCTTCAGGGATTCACATTCAATCCGAATAGTTATCTAATCAAATTTTTTTAATATCAATTCATACTTCATATTATGAAAGGGGCTTCGGTGCTCAAGACCAAATGAAAACTTCTCTGAGGGGCACACTGGCCCCTTTAAGAGCTGAGAGCTGATGGAACATTTTCTTGTAATTTTTAGCTCACCTGAGCACGTAGTGCTCAAGTGAGCTATTGTGATCGTCTTTTGTCCGGCGTCCGTCCGTCGTGCGTCGTCCGTCAACAATTTCTTAAAACGACATCTCCTCCTAAACCACTGGGTCAATTTGAACCAAATTTGACAGAAATGTTCCTTAGGTGGTCCCCTTCAAAAATAGCTAAAAGAATTGAAATCCGTTAAAAACTCTGGTTGCCATGGCAACAAAAGTGAAATTTCAAAATAATCTTTAAAAATCTTCTCCTCCTGACCCAGAAGGCGTAGAGCCTTGATATTTTGCATGAAGCATCAGTATATTGACCTCTTTCAAAATAGCTAAAATCATGATCATCGGGTCCCCAGGGGCGGAGCCCCAGGGGGGGGGGGGGGTTTATATAGAAATAAAGAACAATTTTGTAAATGACATCTCCTCTCAAACCACTGGGCCGATTTGAACCAAATTTGGCAGAGATGTTGCTTAGGTGGTCCCCTTCAAAAATAGCTAAAAGAATTGAAATTCGTTAAAAACTTTGGTTGCCATGGAAACGAAAGTGAATTTTTAGAATATTCTTTAAAAATCTTCTCCTCCTGACCCAGAAGGCATAGAGCCTTGATATTTTGCATGAAGCATCAGTATATTGACTTCTTTCAAAATAGCTAAAATCATGATCCTCGGGTCCCCAGGGGCCGAGCCCCAAGGGGGGGGGGGGTATTTAGAAATATAGAACGATTTTTTAAATGACATCTCCTCTCAAACCACTGGGCCGATTTGAACCAAATTTGGCAGAAATGTTGCTTAGGTGATCCCCTTCAAAAATAGCTTTAAGAATTGAAATCCGTTAAAAACTCTGGTTGCCATGGCAACAAAAGTGAAATTTTAAAATAATCTTTAAAAATCTTCTCCTTCTGACCCAGAAGGCGTAGAGCCTTGATATTTTGCATGAAGCATCAGTATATTGACCTCTTTCAAAATAGCTAAAATCATGATCCTCGGGTCCGCAGGGGCGGAGCCCCAGGGGGGGTGGGGTTTACGTAGAAATAAAGAACAATTTTTTAAATGACATCTCCTCCCAAATCACAGGGCCAATTTGAACCAAATTTGGCAGAAATGTTGCTTAGGTGGTCCCCTTCAAAAATAGCTAAAAGAATTGAAATCCGTTAAAAACTCTGGTTGCCATGGCAACAAAAGTGAAATTTCAAAATAATCTTTAAAAATCTTCTCCTCCTGACCTAGAAGGCGTAGAGCCTTGATATTTTGCATGAAGCATCAGTATATTGACCTCTTTCAAAATAGCTAAAATCATGATCCTCGGGTCCCCAGGGGCGGAGCCCCGGGGGGGGGGGGGTTATATAGAAATAAAGAACGATTTTGTAAATGACATCTCCTCTCAAACCACTGGGCCGATTTGAACCAAATTTGGCAGAGATGTTGCTTAGGTGGTCCCCTTCAAAAATAGCTAAAAGAATTGAAATTTGTTAAAAACTTTGGTTGCCATGGAAACGAAAGTGAATTTTTAGAATATTCTTTAAAAATCTTCTCCTCCTGACCCAGAAGGCATAGAGCCTTGATATTTTGCATGAAGCATCAGTATATTGACTTCTTTCAAAATAGCTAAAATCATGATCCTCGGGTCCCCAGGGGCGGAGCCCCAGGGGGGGGGGGGTATTTAGAAATAAAGAACGATTTTTTAAATGACATCTCCTCTCAAACCACTCGGCCGATTTGAACCAAATTTGGCAGAAATGTCGATTAGGTGGTCCCCTTCAAAAATAGCTAAAAGAATTGAAATCCGTTAAAAACTCTGGTTGCCATGGCAACAAAAGTGAAATTTTAAAATAATCTTTAAAAATCTTCTCCTTCTGACCCAGAAGGCTTAGAGCCTTGATATTTTGCATGAAGCATCAGTATATTGACCTCTTTCAAAATAGATAAAATCATGATCTTCGGGTCCCCAGGGGCGGAGCCCCAGGGGGGGTGGGGTTTACATAGAAATAAAGAACAATTTTTTAAATGACATCTCCTCTCAAACCACTCAGCCGATTTGAACCAAATTTGGCAGAAATGTTGCTTAGGTGGTCCCCTTCAAAAATAGCTAAAAGAATTGAAATCCGTTAAAAACTCTGGTTGCCATGGCAACAAAAGTGAAAATTCAAAATAATCTTTAAAAGTCTTCTCCTCCTGACCTAGAAGGCGTAGAGCCTTGATATTTTGCATGAAGCATCAGTATATTGACCTCTTTCAAAATAGCTAAAATCATGATCCTCGGGTCCCCAGGGGCGGAGCCCCGGGGGGGGGTTATATAGAAATAAAGAACGATTTTGTAAATGACATCTCCTCTCAAACCACTGGGCCGATTTGAACCAAATTTGGCAGAGATGTTGCTTAGGTGGTCCCCTTCAAAAATAGCTAAAAGAATTGAAATTCGTTAAAAACTTTGGTTGCCATGGAAACGAAAGTGAATTTTTAGAATATTCTTTAAAAATCTTCTCCTCCTGACCCAGAAGGCATAGAGCCTTGATATTTTGCATGAAGCATCAGTATATTGACTTCTTTCAAAATAGCTAAAATCATGATCCTCGGGTCCCAAGGGGCGGAGCCCCAGGGGGGGGGGGGGTTATTTAGAAATAAAGAACGATTTTTTAAATGACATCTCCTCTCAAACCACTCGGCCGATTTGAACCAAATTTGGCAGAAATGTTGATTAGGTGGTCCCCTTCAAAAATAGCTAAAAGAATTGAAATCCGTTAAAAACTCTGGTTGCCATGGCAACAAAAGTGAAAATTTAAAATAATCTTTAAAAATCTTCTCCTTCTGACCCAGAAGGCGTAGAGCCTTGATATTTTGCATGAAGCATCAGTATATTGACCTCTTTCAAAATAGATAAAATCATGATCCTCGGGTCCCCAGGGGCGGAGCCCCAGGGGGGGTGGGGTTTACATAGAAATAAAGAACAATTTTTTAAATGACATCTCCTCCCAAATCACAGGGCCAATTTGAACCAAATTTGGCAGAGATGTTGCTTAGGTGGTCCCCTTCAAAAATAGCTAAAAGAATTGAAATCCGTTAAAAACTCTGGTTGCCATGGCAACAAAAGTGAAATTTTAAAATAATCTTTAAGAATCTTCTCCTGCTGACCCAGAAGGCGTACAGCCTTGATATTTTGCATGAAGCATCAGTATATTGACCTCTTACAAAATAGCTAAAATCATGATCCTCGGGTCCCCAGGGGAAGACCCAGGGGGGGGGGGGGTATAGGCATGAAGCATAAGTTCACAGACTTCTTATTTCTGAAATTATAACCCATGGAAAAAGTTTTTTCCTTCTTTCAAATCGGCACTAAAGCCTTGGAATTTGTAATTTTGACTTTTGGATTCCCAGGTTCATAGTCTTTATACGTAATTATGGCCCACTTGTTTCATAATCCTAACCTTTACATGAAATTAGACTGTTGAAAGAAAAAGAGCCTTTATCTCAGGTGAGTGCCCCAGGGCCAACGGCCCTCTTGTTAGTCTTCAGATTCGAATTCATCCAAGGATTTCGATAATCCGGTATATCTAATTTACTCTCTGTGCCTTTTTCGGCTTTGCTTGACATAAAATAACTTAGGATAGTTTTAGATTTTATAGTTCTGCCATTGCAGTTACTAGAAACATCAAACATGATGCAGAACGAAATTGGCAATACTTTGATTTTCTTTTTTTCCTTTTATTAAAACCTTATTTATTGCCTCTTATTTGACTTTAAGATCATTAATGACCACTCTGAACAACCAATTATTCATCTCATGTATTTTTATACCTACGGCCAAGGTTTGAATTTTTAACGTGCCAGCTGGCCCTTCTGACATGTTTTGGGGGGGGGACAGTCTGTATTTCTATGTGCTGATTCCGCAATGGAGCATCCCCGGCAGAACTCTGTATTATGATTCTGCATTTTTCACCTGACTTTAGTCTCATCCTATTTATTTTCAGTCCCCCTGGCAGTTCCGACAGACTAGGAAGATTAACAGGGCATATTCTCAACCAACAAAAGTATTACACTGTTATATTCTCAAATCACTTAGTACTTACAAAATCGACCAAGAGTGGTTTCTTATTTGACCCATTCCCACACATTCCTGTTCTTTTTCACCCCTCATGATAAAGCTTTGGAAAACATTGTTGATGATACAGAAATTGCATGTTCATTATTCACAATGTTTTTTATCACAAAACTCAACAAATTTCTAAAATTTCATAAAAATATTGTCATCTGCAGCTTCTTTCAATTTGGACCTGTCTAAAATTTTGTTGTGTGGGATAGGGTTAACTTTTATCAGACAACAAAATTTTAGAATGGTCCCAACAGAAAGAGGTTGTTTAAGGCAAATCAAATTGTGTGTAAACAGAGAAATAAATGGCTAATAGGGTAAACAACATTGTGGAAAAAGAAGACATTGCTTGGCACAAGGATTTCCTATGTACAGTGGAAACTGTGTAAGTGGTCACCTGAGATTAGGGGCAAATCTGTGTTTAATTGCCACCGTAAGTTCATCAGAGCAATTTCTCTTAGAATTTACTGTGATTAGCACTAATCTGTGGTATGTAGCCAGCAATCATCTTGAATTGTCCACTTTGCACTTTAGGTATATCACATTAAACAATCACTTGACCTGACTAACTGCTGGTGGTTGTTGTGTATTAAAATCACTAACTGGCTAATCTTTCAACATGTGAGATCCAATTATGGATGGACATCGAAATTAATTTGTGTGCTTGTTCTTCTGCATAAGAAGATATGCTATTTTGAATTTTCTTTATTTTAGTTCAAGGTTGTTAAGTGTCATTCAATTGCTTCATGAGGCCCAAACAGAAATAAAGAAGACTGTCTTAAAAAAATAAAACTCCACCCAAACTATTTTGATCCCAAGTTCATGTATGCATTCATCAATTTGCCAGAATTTGTGGAAAACTTCTAAAAATATGGGATGATTTTAAAGTTCTCCCATGTGAGTAGATAATCATGCCATTTGACATTTTTGTATGGATAGTTCAAGTGTCTATGAATATTTTAATTGACAACAATTAAAGTTTATGAAATTTTAGATTTTTTTCAACTATGTGGATAGGAAACATTGTTGAAAATTGAGAATTTGCTTCATTTTCCACAATGTTTTCCTAGTTGTTTTTCTTAAGGGGTGTCATATAGCATCATTGTGTGGCAATGGGCTAAATGGTTGAACAGTTTTGTGTGATCATAGTTAATGGTTGATAGACAAAGCGACATAGTTTTCAGTATGATAAGTTGATGTATATGGGTTAAATAGTTTGTCCAATTTTTTTTCGGACAAAACCTTCTTTGTGTATATTTATAGATAGATTTTACAGTATTTTTGTACAATTGTTCTTCATCATAAAGATATTTGCCATTTAGAACAAATATTCAAAAAGTGTGACATGAAGGTCACAGGTCAAATATTCAAATTGAGGATATGCAGAGCATAACACCTATATTTATGAATTGATTTCAAATATATAAGGCACAATTGTCCTCTGTCTTGAGCAGATATGCTATTTGAAACAAATCTTTCCAAAGTCAAGGTCACAGCTTAGAGTCAAATCTTCAAATTGAGCCTATCTAGAGCATATTTGTACATGAATTTTTTAAAATCTTCCTAGGACTTGATCAAGACTTCCAATTAAGTACTAAATGTGAACACTTCCATGTGATTAACCCATTCGCACAGAATCCAAAAATTTTACTATGCTTTGGAAAATGGTACAGTTACACAATGCAAAAGTTACAGAAAATTTTCCATATTGTTTTTACTCAAAAATATAGTTGAATTTCTATCTACTTTAAAATATTCATCTGCAACTTTAAAACTTTGTATAATTTCAGTTACTATCCTTTGTATCCACCTAATGATGAAATGAGTATTGACTATGAACAGTTCTATCGATATTGCTTCATACCTGTCACACCTCATGTATTGATTATACCATCAGAGTTTAAACAGTTCATAAAGGTGAGTTGACTGGTTTATATGAAAACTTAAAAGAAAATGACTTTTGCAACTTTTATGCCCCTGCCTGGTAATGGCAATAGGTATATAGAGTTACTTTGGTCTATGGGAGGGGTGTTTGTGTAAGTGCATGTGTCCAATTATTGTCCGGAGCATTATGATCGGTTTCAAATGACTGCACAGTTGTTCCTCTTGAAAAGTACTAGTGTCATGTATAAAGTTGTATTGAACATCACCAAGTAATAGGTCACAACTGGAGGTCATTTGACAAGCAATTTTGCAGGGGAATAGGTGTCTGACACATCTATGCAAGTTTACCCCACAAACACCCTGATTTTATATCCAAAGAGAGTTTAATGGCATTTCTCTCTGTTAAAGGTCTTTAAATAGGTCCTTGAACTTGGGAAAAGCCAACAGAACTTTACACATAACTAGTACTTTTCACGGGGAACAACTGTTTTAAATTACAAATGTATTTTGAAATCCATCTTGCGCTCTTTAGTCAGATTGCGATTCTTGATTAAACTTGACAAGGGCGTTCCTTGAGTGAAGCTGTCCATAAATTGATCAAATACATGTAACTGAAATCCACCCTTAACTCTGGTTGCTATGTCAACAAGACAAAAAAGAAAAGCCTCCTGGGTAACCTCTATCAAGTTTGTTCATGTGATGCCCCATTGTAACACTTTTGGGCCCCAGCTTGGTGCAACCCATTTTACAATGAAATAAAGAAATTGGACTTCAAAAATCTTTTCTTTAATCAGAAAGCCTAGAGTATTGACATTGTGTATGGAGATTAACCTTGTGAACTTCTACATAGTGATGATCCTTTGGGCATATTTTTTTCTTGTGATGCCCCTTGGGTCACAATTGGGTTTTGCTAGGGTGCACCCTATTATTTAATAGAAACAAAGGTGGAAATCTTTTAAAATTAATTACTCTTAAACCAGAAGAGTAAGAGCATTGTTATTTGGTAAGAGGAATTTTCTAGTGAACTTAACATGCTAAAAGGAGACTTATTGTCTTGATTCTTGAGTGCACTACTACTCCTACAATTCTTGACAGATCTTGATGAGGCCATTTAAAAACATGGTTTTGTGACAATTTTGTGTCATGTTTTTAAATTTGATAAAATTTCAAAACCAATTTCAAACATGTCTTGATGATGTATCAATTTTAAATAATGTTTATTGATGAATGTCTGAAACCCAATTTAACCCTCTCCTGTTTACTGAAATTTTAGACTGGTCCAAATCGAAAGAGGTTGCAGACAACAATAAAGGTAGAATGCAATTTGAAATGAAACCAACCTGTGTGGTGGAAAATATTGTGGAAAAAGAAGAAATTGCTTGTTGCGAGCAGTGACTTCTTTTTCCACAATGTTTTCTCAAGTATAAAATTGCAGCAACGTTATATCACGGGGTTTATACAGGAAAGGGTTAATCAGCTAAGAGACTTTCAATTTTAACATCATTTTTCAGGATATCAAGGGATGTTGCTGTATCAATCCAGGTCGTCTCACCAAGGGCCTGACTGGTAGCACATATGCTAAACTGATTATACAAGTCAACAATTTGCAGAGCAAACAGAGTATTGTACCAAACATCACAGCACAGATTGTCAGAATATGATGTATAAACTGAATATGACTATTTATATCTAGAACACATGTCTTTAGAAGTATACGCATCACTAGATGACAAAATTTAAGACTTTTTAAAATTGAAAGTAGTTGCAGAAAACATTGCAAAGTTTGATTTTTTTTTTCTTTAGTACTGAATTTTCTTTAGTACTGAATGGGGTATAAATTATTTTGAGAAATGGAGAAACTGCTTTTAACAAGCATTTTTTCCCTTTCTCACAATGTTTTTCCAAGCTAAAATGTAGGATTGTATGGAAATGAGTTTTGATCATCTACTAACCCTTGTCATGCCAAATGAAATTTTCAATAGAATATTGATAGCTATATTTACCTGAAAAACATAAAGAAATCTGTCTGTAAAAGAACAAGCAGGTGGTGTAGACTTAGATAAAAAGGCACATAATGTCGTCTATACCCCGTACAAAACAGGAATATCCGGGGTTCAATATGACAAGGGTTACCATTATTAGCTCAAAAGCAAAAAATATAGCTTTGGGCTTAAATACAAATCAAAAAGAGCATTTATAATGATTAACCTTTAGATTAATTTCAATGACAGTAACCTTTTCCTGTTCAATCCCTAGTTTTTACATCCGTATGTTTTTATACTTGAGAAAATATTGTGAAAAAAAGAAGAAAATGCTTGTAATAAGCAACTTCTTCTTTTTCCACATTTTTTTCTACCCTACATAGAGATTATTTTCCAAGTAAAATTGACTTTGCTTAAGATAAATGACAGATATCGTTTTGTATTTATAATTAAGATTTGAACACTAAACTGTTTTGATCAACTTTTTTTACATATACACAAACATTATATGTAATAGTAAAAAATGTCAACCTCACACTCTTTATGTTCTGTTTCAATTCTCCTCTAATGTGATAGTAATTCTAATGAATAGATTCACTTTGTTCTGCACAAAGAAATTCTACCAAAAGTACACTATCAACATACTGCAGCTGTCTATCAAAAACGGCATTACCAATCAAATCTTTCATTTATCTTTAAACTTCGTCATCTAAGTTGAGCTTTTTGTAAACTTTGATAGGCTGTAAAACGGCATTTAGGTAGCCAAGCAACCATTTAACTATTTTACTACATTTTACTGGTCATAATTTTTTCAAAATATCACTTTATGATATCTGAGACAAACTTCCTGTTTGAGTCAGTTTGCGTAGCCAGCGATTTGGTAATTGACAAATAACCACTTTCAATCAGATCTTTCACTTATAATGGATGTGCAACATTGACCAACATTCAGGTCAAATACCTTCGTTGGTGGGTTAAAGCAAGTTTGTCTTGCTAGTGACAGAATATCAATGACTTCTGACCCGTGAATTCGGTGAAAACTCGGAATGTTACGCCTAACCAGGATCAAGAAAAAATATGCTATCTGAACTCGCCCCCTTTAGTAGTAGTATTAACCCTTTCCGGTTTTGCAGATTTGAAGACCTGTCCAGTTTTAAAGGTTTTGCAGACAACAATTTAAAATTAATTTTAATGAAAAATAATCATTCAGTAGGGTAGAAAATATTGTGGAGAAGAAATTGCTTGTGATAAGCATTTTTTTTCACAATACTTTCTCAAGTATAAAAATCATAGTGACGTACCTAAAATCCCCGGTTTTTACAGGAAAGGGTTAAAATCGTGATTTATTTGTCTATTGTCAGTCGAAAAGACGATAGACCAATAAAATCATTAAATCAGACCGGAAGTGACTGACATTTATGTTAAGCTGTTTTGGTGACTTATAGGTCGTAACAGCTTATTCATGCTTTAGTAATAAGGTAAACACAGCCAGTCAACAATTTCATTTTTTGCTACATAAAGCTGTTTAACTTTTAAGTCGAACTTTTAATCGGAGTTCATTGGGCTGGGCCAGCGATCCGTCAATTGAACATTTCGTTGATACAGAGACATAAATATAACTTTGTATGTCTCTGGTTGATCACAAGGACTGGAGATCCTGATCACAAAAATTGACTCTGAATAACGGGTCAATATGACCTTTACTTTCTACAAATGGTCGCTGGACTACCCAAATATCATAAACACTGCTTCATCAATCTCTGAATACTTTGTACTTGTATCTCGGCGACGAAATGAGATATGATACTAGCTGCTCTTTGTTAAAAGTCTTAAATAACCACCTGCATTGGGAGCTTTGTATCGAATTACTAGTGGCAATCATTCGCACAGAGACCGTCCTAGAATTGCGTAAAAGACAACGATTGGTCACAAGTCCAAAATCTCGCGAGAGCACTGAAAGTCACAAATCCTTCCCTATCCTTTCCCAAATGTGTCTCTCAATGGGTGTATAATAGTAAACCTAAGTGGGATGAGCAGTTGTAGGCAGGGAAAGGATGTGGTAGCACTGGTGTGAGAAATAACAGGAATCCACTGTTGGGTGCTCGAGCCTCTGCGATATGACTGAAATACTTTTAAAAAAGGCGTTGAACCACACCAATCAATTGATTAGACCTAGACTCGTATTCGAGCTTAGCATGTGGATTGTCCTACGTGGAATTAGATCAAAAGTAAAGCCGCGTTTAAGGCTTAGTGATGAAATATTGCATATTCACTGATCTACTCCTTAACATCCCTCGGGGATGCTTTTGACTCGAGACTAACTTGACCGAACTCGTAAACAGCTATTATGCTTAATTTTGGCCTTAATGTTGAGAGTTTACAGCGAAAAACAATGGTCATAGGCCTAGACATCATTCTTTATACATAACGAAATCAGTGCAGAGGCAGATTCGGAGGTTTCTTCAAAGCGGGTATT
Source organism: Fragum fragum (assembly GCA_946902895.1). Classification (NCBI taxonomy): domain Eukaryota; kingdom Metazoa; phylum Mollusca; class Bivalvia; order Cardiida; family Cardiidae; genus Fragum; species Fragum fragum. Next base: position 49,883,275 of record OX336366.1, read on the forward strand.
GGTCAACTCGCTCTATCGCAACCGAAAAATATTCCATACATGAGTATAAATGAAATAATCATTATTAATATTAATAAGATGATCTTTTCCTCATTTCCAACTGTTTAACTTGACCCTAATCTAATAGCAAAAGAAGAATGTATCGCATACGGATAACTGACCCTTAGCTATCGATGTCTATATTGCGGAGGTCGAAATTGGGACTTAACCGTTTCAAGTTCATGTTCCCGGTAGATTTAATTGACTATCCGTGCCTTTTTAGGCTTTGCTTGACCAAAATAACTTAAGATAGCTTAAGATCTTTCTTTTTTCTTCTGCCATTGCAGATACAAAAACACAAACATCTGATGCAGATCCCCAGCGGCGGCACATATTCTTTCCGACATTTGTCTCTCACGAATGGATGGATAATCGTAAACCCAAGTGGGATAGCAGCTGGAGGCGAGGGAAGGATGTAGGGGTAGTACTGGTGTGAGAAATAGCAGGAATACATTGTTAGGTGCTCCATCCAACGCGATATGACTGAAATACTGTTAAAAGCGGCGTTAAACCCCATTCATTCAATCAATCAATCATTTGAATTCGATAAAACGACGTCATCGTTACGTCATCAGGAGTTATGTTTGCTAGTCGGTCGTCTATTCGTTAAAGATCAGTCCAAAACTTAAATTTGATTTAAAGACACCGTAGTTTTGACCTTACCACTTCAAGTGACGTAATTTAGGACGTTGGTTGTTTCCCTTGTCGCTTTGTCATCTAATGACTGCATGTGGATCATGAAAATTAGGTCATGCGGTGTCGACAATCGAATTCGGCAATTGACAATTCTTATCTAGGTTTCACAAACATCGATACCTCCCTTTAAAGAATACAACAATGAATATTCAATGAATTATCATTGTTTAGAATATCAAGGTAGCACTGACTATCAAAACCTTAAGTGCGTCAATGACGACAACAACGCGGTAGATAACGCTTAGGCAATATGATGTTTCTTAAATAATAATCTCAAACTATGTGCCTCGCTGTGAAATTAAATTTTCGGGTTGGTCAAATCTATCACGTTTACTTCAATCAAGTGGTGGTCAAATTAGTCGGCTGAGATCAACTTCTGCAGGGGTGCAAATGTGCTCTGTCGGTATAGAAGTCCCAGAGCCTTGAAAATTCGACATTAATATTCTGTTTATGGAATTCGGTGAACATTACTAAAATCTTGACTTTTGGATCCACTGATACAGAGCCTATATATGTTTAAGGTATCGTTAGGCCAACTTGTATGACAGTCCTTACCGTAACATTAAGCTTCTCTGTTGAAATAAAGAGCCTTTGTCTCGGATGGCGTTCTTGTCTTTAAAAATGTTCTTCACAGTTGTTGCTTGTAGTTCAACCAAATTTCACAATAATGAACCTTGGTGACCGGTCAATAAGATTCCATCTATGAATTTTGAATGGATCGCGTTGGCGAGATTGATTAGGTCTAACGCCACTTTTGACAGTATTTTAGTCATATCGCGGCGAGACTAATTTCCATATTTGGTATGTACTAATAATTTCGAACATCTTTTTAGAAACTACTGGTTGGTTTACTACAAAAAGTTTACTGAAGTGATCCTCGGGTAACCATTTGTCATTACATTTTGTCATTTCTCAGAATATAGAGTTTTGGTTGATTAAAACGTAAAAAGAGAAGAATTATGGATTATCCTCTCTGACTTAGATCTATTTTCCCCTCAGATATAAAGCTTATGGACCCTTTTAAACCTTACCTGTTCAATACCCATTTTTACGTCCCTGTTATTTTATTATTGATAAACACTGAATAAAAAGAAGGAATTGCTTATAACAAAATTTCTTCTTTTTCCACAATATTTTCTAACCTACCGAAAGATTATTTTTCAAATTAAATCCATTTTTAGTGCTTGTCTGTGAAACTTGAAACAGGTCTAAAATTTTGCAAAAAAAAATTGAAATGTTTAAGATAAGTAGTCACAATCGTTTTTGGCTCCGAATGCCATTGAGTTATTGTCATGGTGTTGTGTCCGTCCATAGGTGTGTAAACTTTGTCTTTAAAAAATCTCAGAAACTAAGGGTCAGATCTCAACCATAAGATCATAAGATTGTTCCCTATATTGTTCTTTTTCAGATTCCTTCAACAGTTGTGGTCCATGTAGAAATTCTTCAAACAAAATTCTTTTGATTTCATTGTTCTTTTGCAGAAATGTTCCTTTGGTCAAGGGCTACCTAATTCCCCATAGCATAAATATGGAGTTGTTATGCTGTTTTTAATTAATGGTCTAAGGGCATCCTCGGATACCACGGGGTCTCTTTATTTGCTACGCTACATCGATGTAGCGTAGCAAAAAAAAGAGGCCCGGGGTATCCGAGGATGATCTAAGGGACACAACACGATTTCTTGTAAATTGGTCAAAGCTTAGGATTATCTCCATTGTGTCCTACATCTTAGTAGGAAATAAGATTTGTTGTTTATATTGACTTGCTCTGTCTGTTGAAGATGAAAAAATCGTCTAACAAAATTTCCATCTTAGTAGGAAATAAGATTTGTTGTTTATAATGACTTGTTCTGTCTGTTGATTATAAATAAATGGTCTGACAAAAATTATTTAATCCATTACCAGACAGCAGGATATTAGACTTGTCCAAATGGAAAACTGTGGCAGTTGATGATTTTAAGATGTTGAAACTAAAAACTTGATTGCAAACATTGTGGAAAACGGGAAGAAGGAAACCAAAGCTAATATGGACGGGGTTTATTTTCCATATATGGCAAATACATGTACTTGTAGTTGTTGGATCATGTTTAATTTGTGGTCTAGGAGAGTCAATTCACTATTTTGTGAAATATTCAAATAGATGGATTATGACCCTAATACTATATATCTAAGTTGGACATAAGACTTGTTCATATTTACGTGCACAGTTGGTTGCTTACAAAAACGCAAAGGAAATTTGGTCCATAGGATATATGGAGGAGAGCTTATTTAACCTATCAATAATTAAACAAAATCTTCTGATTAAAAATTTCAAATTGAAAGATGTTCTAGATGTCAATTTCTATTTCAGGAATTTTTGAAAATGTTTGTCTCAGTGGGTAAAGAACATCATGAAAATTGCATTCATTATGTGGGTGGGCACATTTCCGCCAGTGGAGCGACGCGTGCTCTCTTGTGACCGTGTGCTTTGGCGGTGGGTTTTTACTTTATTTTTTATTTATTGACACATCTAACACAAGTCGAAAGCAGACTCATCTTCAAGGCAGTTTCTGTAAACGGTGAGCAGGAAAACGTTACATTTGATTGTTTTCGTGGTTATTCAGCCCTTGTAAACCATAACAATCGTACATAAATGTGTTTTCATACAGGTCTAGACGTTGCCATCGTGTACACAAAGCTTTATAATTGTTGTCGCCTATAAAAATTCAGCTCTTTTTTTTTTTTTTTTTTTTTTGTAAAATTACAAAATCTGCAAGACAAATCAATAATCGATGAAAATTTAGTAAAGTTGTCTTCATTTTAATGTTTTCATATAAAGGGTAAATTTTACCGAAACTAGATCGAATGGGGGAATCATTCCGGATAAAAGAGCCATGTCTATGACATGAGACTTACCAAAATCAACAAATGACACGACTGTATCAAAATGCCATAGGGGGTGAAAATCCTAAAAATTCGACTGGTCAAAATTTAAACCTTCTGCAGACGACAGTTTTTATTTGGTGAAATTTGAAAAAAGTCCAATGGGGTAGGAAACGTTTTGGATAATGAAGAAATCGATTGTATGAATTTTCCATAATGTTTTCAATATCTTTGGTCCAGTAACGTGAGGGTGATTTTTATTATATTTTTCTATGAAAATAACTCTATCACAAAAGCAGAACCAGAAGCTTTGAAAGAATGAAACATATCTTTCATCGGAACTCAAGTTCACGGACTCGGTTGAAATATGCTCTTTTAGGCTAGGAAAAGAAAGACGACTATTTATGCTTCAATTTGTCATTCGTATACGCAACATAGGCCCACATGTTCCGGTCTGAGCTCGACTTGGTTTAAACTGTCGATCTCTCGCAGACAGCGGGCTACCAGTTGAGATCTGAGCCGAATCCCAGTCAAGTAGGCTACCGTACCTATCTCTAGTAGCGATAGAAATAGGGACAGTAACCCAGTCAAGATCCCCCCCCGGCCGGACAGTAAATTTTAGACCGTCCCAGTGACATCATCATCTGGCGGGATTTCCGTGTTTACATTTTCGACTAATTTCACAAATATTCCGACTACTTTCGCAAACTTATAAGGTTTTTTTTGTACTTACATCGATCTCTCTGAATGAAATACTTCATTTATATCGCCAAATAAAATGCCCGTATATGTTAAGAGATTCAAGTCGGAAACGCATCTTTTCGGATTGTTCGTCCTCAATAGTGTTCATCCCATAGGCACTTGGGAAAAAAATATCGCTGTAATACATATACGCGATTGATTGAATGAATGGGGTTGAACACCATTTTTAACAGTATTTCAGTCATATCATGGAGGCTGGAGCACCTAACAAATGGATTCCTTGTATTTTTCACGCCAGTACTACCATCCCTTTAAATGCAGCTGCCATTGTTCTTAGTTATGGATGTTTTTCTGGTTTCTGTCACCAGAAATGTTTGACTGGTAGGATTATGGAGCCAGTGATGCTGTGACAAAAAAATAAATTGGGGTCATGAATCTAGCGACCAGGACAAGCAATGCATTGTTTAATCAAATAATTAATTTCAAGTAGTATTGCTAGCAGTACATGCTAGTCTCTTAGACCGGTACCGCCGTCGACTTTAATAAAGCCGACAGGTAGATCCCAATCGAATGCATATCGAGATTGGCTGGTGGGCATTTAATGACGTATACCCAAACACCGAATCTGATTGGCTGGTCCATTGTTTGTAATCAATATGGCTGAAGCGGAACGCGAAATACCTTGCATATTTTACATGAAAAGGATAACATTTCAAGGTTTTTCTCGCACACAAATTCGATTGATCATGTGGAGATGTTTTAACATTAAAACATAATGCTTTAAACTACAAAAGTAGAATTTTTTATCGTACTGGGTGGAAATCCCGCGGCGTGTCCAAATTTTCCAACAAAATTAGCTGTGCATGCGTAAGCCTCGTTTTCGAATTTAGTAAGGAAAAAACCTAACGGGCCAGGCTTTCCGTGTATGTACCGAAAATCGGTGTATACCTGTCAGTCTCTGTACTGAGTTTTATTCAACCTAATTTTATCTGACTAATATTTTGTTCTTTTTCCTTAAAAAATTAATCATTTAACTGGATGTTTTGGTAATACTGTAATTAGATGGTGTATGCTATTGAGCTCATCTAATGCTCCATGAGGAACCCATATGACAAAAAAGTGTATGGAGAAAGGGATGTTTGAAAATTTAACACTTGCGGAAGTTACCATGCTGAACCCTGAATATTCCTGCTTTGGCAGGAGGTATAGACAAAGATCAGACTGAATATATGTGCAGTCTGCTCTTAGTCTACACAATCTGTTTGTCCCTGTCAAGCCAAAATTATTTATAGAATTAATTTTCCATAGAAATATCTTCATAAATATGTGCTTCTTTAACCCTTGTCATGCTGAACCCGGAATATTCCGGTTTTGCCAGGAGGTGTAGACTAAGATCAGACTGCACTTATGTGCAGGCTGATCTTAGTCTACACCTCCTGCTTCTACTTTTCCTGCCAGAGTTGTTTATGAAGTTGATTTCTAAAAGAAATATAAATTTTTGAACAACAAGTTCTATCAGTGCTTTCAGCCCTTTGATTTGACAGTATTTCAGAAAGGTAATTTATACAGCATGACAAGGGTTAACATTCAGCCCTTTGATTTTCTAATGATGATTTTATTCAGCATGACAAGTGTTAGGACTATTGCCCATAATATTAAGAGCTTCCTTATATTTGAATTCATTTATAGCTCTAAAGATTTAAAAAGCTTTTATTTCTTGAAGCTCTATATAGAGACAATTCTTGGGAGAGCCTATGATATAAAATGAATGAAAAAGGGTTTCTAATTTTGATTTTTGCAGTAATTATTATAAGTATTCTGAATCTGTTTATTTTGTAGTAAAAATAAAGTTGGTATGCAGGCACAGAGAGAAGCTGTAACAGAGGAGGTAGATGATGAAACGTTTGGTCCACTACCCTTACAAAAGTTAGAGGTGAGAACAAATGAATGAATGGTTGAATTATTCACTGAAAAGCACTACCAAAATACCCCTGATTGACACTTTAATGAATATGTAGCAGAGGTCTTTTGTAATTTCTTCACACATTCTAACACAATGACACTTTTGACCCCCCCCCCCCAAGAAAAGTAATTTGGAAAACATTGTGTACAATCAAGAAATTGCTTCTCACAAGCAATTTCTTCATTTTCCACAATCTTTTTTACCCCAAAAGTTGAAAAAAATCTAGAACTTTGTAAATTTTAAATTGTTGTCTGCAACTGTTTTCAATTTGGACCAGTCTAGAATTTTTGGGAATGGGTTAACAATACGTAATCACATAACTGAAATAGTTTTGATTGTGACATAGATGTACCAACAAAGCCATTTTGTTGTTTATTTCAGGCTCATGGAATAGGAGCAGCTGATGTCAAGAAGTTAGAGGAGGCTGGATACCACACAGTGGAATCTGTAGCCTATGCTCCAAAGAAAAGCCTGCTTGCTATCAAGGGTATTAGTGAAGCCAAAGCAGACAAAATTTTGGTTTGTGTCATGATCAATAAGAAATTCAGGGAATACTCTAACAGACAACAAAATTTTTAAGTGGTCCTTACATTTGCAGTTGACAAATACTAGTTCACTCTCTCTCTTTCCTGTTCAGAACTTTAAAATTTACCAATTTAAAAGAAGTTGCAGGCGACATTTAAAAGTGAGTGCAATTTAAATTTAGTAACCAACCTAAAGGGTAGAAAATACTGTGGAAAAAGAAAATTGCCTGTAACAATTAATTTCTTTTTTTCCCACAATGTTTTCTCAAATGTTTTGGAACAGTCTAGAATTTTCTTAAAACAGGAAAGGGTAAATAATCTAAAGGAGAGAGATTATTAAAAGTTTGTGTTAGTGGGATGAGTTTTTAGTGGTTATCATTGGATTTTTTTAACATGCAGGACTCGTGTTTGACTCGTAAACAAGGGTTTTGACCCTCAATAATTTGAAAATATCCTGTTTTGATCCTAGGAAATTTCTCTCAAGGGGTCGATGGGAATTTTTATCCCTCAAATTTTCAGTGATGTATCAAATGTATAGGAAGTTAAATAAATTAATTTCTAACTTTATATCTTCATAAGAGATTTAACATTCTAAGTAACAAATACTAGTACAAGAAATTTGACAGGGGTTGACACTAACTTTGCTTCAATGGGATCCCAAAGGAATATACATTTACACATTCCCACACAACCCTGTCCTTCTAAACCAAATTTTAAGTAAAGCTTTGGAAAACATTGTGGAAAATGAAGAAATTGCTTGTTACAATTTCTTCATTATCCACAATGTTTTTAATAAAAACAAGCAAACAAAATATTTGGAGCATTAGTTGATACGTTAGTTGATACATTAAGATCTATGTACGTGAGAAATATTGTAGGATCCTGACGGAATCCCTAGCCTTAGATTGCTGGGGTCCCTTCCAATTTTCAGGGATCCCGTGACACTGTTAGTGTCGACCCCTGTTTGATATGTTTGATTTGCTTCTTTAATTGTTTTGACTCTCTAAAAAATCAGTTTTGCACCCTAGAATTTTGTCGACAAGAGTCAATGACTCCTCAATTTTAAATGCTGGAACAAGCCCTTAACCCATTCCCACAGAGTGAAATTTTAGACTGGCCCAAATTGCAGACAACAAATTTAAAGTTAATAAAATTTCGGATTTTATCAATTTTCTGGGAAGAAAACATTGTGTTAAATGAAGAAATTGCTTGTGAGAAACAATTTCTTCATTTTCCACAATGTTTTCCAAGGTTACTTTTCTTGGGGGCGTCTAAAAGCGTCACTGAGTGGGAATTGGTTAACATGGTGCAAACATATGAAAATAATGTAAATGATGTGTAGTTCTGTGCACCATTCACAGAAAATTATTGAGATTAGCATCAATTTCCATAGAATTAATAACAGTATTTGGTGTAATTGTAGTCCATTCTACACTGCCTATCTCAAAACTTTACATATTATTTCATTACAGGCTGAATCAGCAAAGCTGGTCCCCATGGGTTTCACAACGGCCACAGAGTTCCATCAGAAAAGATCAGAAATTATTCAGTTGACCTCTGGTTCTAAAGAGTTGGATAAACTTTTACAAGGTATTTTGAACTTTCAAACTTGCTAGAGTCTCAACTCTTTTGTACCATGAAGAAAGTTCAATTTTTTAGAAGTCATCTCTCCTTGTTATTCTTCTATTTCGAACAACAATTTAGTGGGAATTTATATCGAAATATATACATATTTTTGGAGGAGGAAATGATATGGGAAAGAGGGATATTGCTTCTTACAAGCAATTCTTTTGCTCTAATGGTTAGAAGTAGCCCTGTTCAGGGTGGTTTTGGTATGGATAGGGGAAGGGATCTAGAGATGTAATCAGAGGAAACTTTCATCAAGCTTTTTAGGGAGAAAACTACAGTGAGATGTTTAGTTTGCATTGTATTAAAGACAAGATTTAAAACAATGGTTTTGAAATACAGATTTTTCTGTCTCTGACAGAATCTTGTCCTTATCATTTTAATATTGGAAACAAATAATTGCTTACACAAATTTCTCTGTCCAATACCTTAATTTTTTTTGTTGTAATGCCACTAATTATTTGACATTCTGGCCTTTTCGTGCAATATCGGGTTTTTATGCCCCCACCACTTGATGTGGGGGGGGATATAGATTTGCCTTTGTCCATCCGTCCGTCCTTCCGTCTGTCCCTAAATTGTCCGGGGCATATCTTTGAAAGTATTATAGCTACCAACTTGAAACTTCATAGATGGATAGACCTCATTGAGGAGAAGTGCAGTGCTCAAGAACCACAACTCTTGCTTGAATAATTTTGGAGTTATTGCCCTTTATTATTTTAAAGACTTACATTTTGTCTGGAGCATATCTCTGAAAATATAATAGCTATCAACTTGAAACTTCATAGATGGATAGACCTCATTGAGGTGAAGTGCAGTGCACAAGAACCCCAACTCTTGCTTGAATAATTTTTGGAGTTATTGCCCTTTGATATTATCAAAGCTACCGGTTGGGGCATCTGTGTCCTGTGGACAAAGCTGTTGTTGAAACTAATGTAGTCAGCTTCAATCACGTTAAACTGGAAGGAGGTGCTAGTTGGTAGCTTGTTTCATGAATTTGTTTGATTTATTGACTGAGGAAGAAGGGATCCTGCATAAGGTGTCTCATTTGGAAAATTTGGGCAATCTTGAGAGGCAAATTTTGGTACAGAATTGGCCGATTTGAGACAAATGATGCCCAGGAAAATCCTGAGTTTTGACATTATTTCCTGATTGTAATGAAGTTTTATGGCATTTTCCAAGTATAAAAATACTATGTTGCTACAGGCAGTTTATAAACTGATAATTAATTATCTTTGAAAAGCTAAATATTTGCTTTGGAAAACTTTGTTTAGGTTGGGAAAATTTATCTATGTCGAGAAAAAGGCATTTTTTGAAAACAAATTGCCAAGGGTAAGGTTCCCATAGATTGATTTTAAAAAAACTGAGCCATTAGCACAGTAACACTTTTTCTTTGTCCTGGCCAACATTCTTTCTGATATTTGAGACAAGTCATCATGAAACAAATCATTTGTCTCTCAAAAACGGTCAAATGATAAATACTGTCTGCTACTAAGTGGGATGATATGCTTTTTGATCTTAGTGACTGGTTATTGTAGCTGTGTGACAATTGACAGAAGTCATGGTTAGGTAAACCAGGCTTCATTATATAGCTAATATAATAGCTAATATAACATTGAAAGTGGTGTTAAATCAATCTAATGGTTCTGAAAAGACTATTCTCAGCTAGCTCAAGTGAGCTATTGTGACCACCTTTTGTCCGGTGTCTGTCTGGCGTTTATCGTCAATATTTCTTTAAAGGACACCTCCTCCCAAACCACTAGGCCAATTTGAATCAAATTTGGCAGAAATATTCCTTAGAAGGCCCCCCTTGAAAATAGCTAAAAGAATTGAAATCAGTTAAAAACTGGTTGTCATGGCATCAAAAGTAAAATTTTAAATTAATCTCTAAAAATTTTCTCCTCCTTACCCAAAAGGCAAAGAGCCTTGATATTTTGTATGAATCATCATTATATTGACCTCTTTCATAATAGCTAAAATCATGACCCTTGGAACCCGAGGGTCAAAGCCAAGGGGGGGGGGGGGTGTTATATGCATGAAGCATCAGTTCACCGACTTCTTTCTTATTTGTGAAATTATAAGGTTTTCTCCTTCTTTCAAATTTGCCCTTAAATTTGTGATTTTCACTTTTGGATCCCCAGGCGCAGAGCCTATATACATGTATGTATAAAGTATGGCCCGCTTGTATCATAATCGTAACCTTAACATGAAATTAGACTGTTGATAGAAAAAGAGCCTTTATCTCAGGTGAGCGCCCAGGGGCCAACAGCCCTCTTAATTTCTTTGAGGGCTGTAAAAAGGTGGGATCAAACAGGAATGGTTAAAGGTCTTGCCATTTTGAAGGATGTAGAACAAATACAACTACTGAAAAACGTATTCAAACAAAAATTATATTGTAGGTGGAGTTGAGACTGGTTCAATCACAGAAATATTTGGAGAATTTCGAACAGGAAAAACACAATTGTGCCATACATTAGCTGTAACTTGTCAGGTAAATTTATAGCCAGTACATTTTACTTGCCAACAAGAATTAACAAGTTACAAGAAATAATATTCAGTCAGATCTAAAGAGATCTAATCCAAAAAAAATGCAAAAAAATCTCTGAAAAAAATGTTATTCAGGGTAAAAATATTGCGGTAATTAATCCATTTTCACACAAAAACACTTTTGATGCTCCAGGAAGAAAAGACTTGGAAAACATGGTAGACAATGAAGATTTTACTTGTTACAGGCTATTTCTTCATCACCAACAATGTTTTTGACCACAAAAGACAAAAAGAAATCAAGATTTCATAAACTAAAAATTGTCATTTGCAACATCATTGAATTTGGACCAGTCTAAAATTTTGTCATCTGGTAATAGGATAAGAAATTGCTTGTTGCATGCAGTGTCTTCTTTTTCTACTGTATCTTCTCAAGCTTTTGTTTCCACAAAATTTGTATCTCCTGCTTTTTAAAATAGGGGGAGGAGACAGAAAATCAGGATACAGATTTAGAACAACCAGATATACAGTAAAACCCCTCTAATACGACCACTTGCGGTACTTTCTGAAAGTGGTCGTAATAGCAGGGTGGTCGTATTACTGAGGTTTGGTCATTTGTTGTCAAGTATTTCATGTTTATTCTATTTTCGTTATTTGAATATATTAATACTATACATACAGAAATGAAACTATAAGAACATGTATTACAGCAGAATCTTATGTCATTTTCAAATTTACGATCTTTGATAAGTTCTACTTTCTCTATTCTCCATTTGGATCTGATTCAGATCTCCGACCTTAGATTATTTATTTATAAGTACAGGTTCAAAGTTTCAAACTGTCGATATCTTCTATAATGCGAATGCGAAGCATCAACTACGTTGAAATCAAAATTTAATTGCTAATTAAGTGTTCGGAACGTCGTAAACAAACTAATCGTAACTTCTCGGATACGTTTTCACTTTCGAATTTATTACTCGAGTCAAAACCTGTGACACATTCAAATAACAATTAGAAATAATACAAACTATAATTTCTAAAAGTGATGGGCCACTTTAATCATAACACCTATTATAATAAGGGTTCAATATCACATAATCGAAAATCCGATAATGTATTTACGATGAATTCGTACCCAATTAGTGTCGCACTTTTCAAGTGTGAAATTCGGGTGGTCGGTCTCAATGTGTGAAAACACTGGTCGTTTTAGTGGGGTTCAAAATAGTGTATCAGCTATAGTTGGTACTGAATTTAGTGGTCGTAATTCGGAATAGCGGGGTGCCCGTTTCAGAGGGGTTTGCGACCATTGAAATAAAGAACAAAAATTCCGTTCTGTAAAAACTTGGTCGTAATAGCGGGGTGCCCGTATTTCCGGGTGGTTGTAAGGAGGGGTTTTACTGTACTTTGATGATTTATGTTAATTTCTTAACAATCTATCTCATGAGCAAGGACACAAAATAATGTTTGCCTTTACTGTGACAGAGATTTATAACAAAGAAGCCTGAAAAGGCTCCAATTTTTGTAACCATAAAAACAAATCAAGTCTACAATTAATAAAGTCAACCATAACTAAGTCCAAGTAAATGTAAGTAAAAGATTTTTAATCTTGTGTCCACAGTATCTCTTTTAAAGCATTAGCACATGAGAGGCTGAGAGTTTTATTTGGTAACATTTTCAATACCCATTTCCAGATCTAAAATGAATGATTACACACTATTTGATGCTATATTTCCAATCAATTTAGTACTTTAGCAGGTGATATAAGTTAGGAGAAGTTTCTAGGGTTCTCAATGATAAAAATCAGCCTTATTTTTCACATAAAAATTGCCAAGATTACCCACATAACCCATTACATTTTGCAAGTGGTCCATTTCATTTGCATAACAATTAAGGTTTTGTCTAATTTCTATTTGAATTATTTATTAGAATTTGATGAAAAGGTAATTTAGAACTGATGCACTTCAACTCCTATAACAATGTAGATAAGGTCCAAGAAATGAAACCGCAGAAGAAGTGGAGTTATTATTCTAAGATGCTGTTCACCCCCACCTGGTAATTGAATAATTAGATGATCAGAGTCCAAACCAAACACCCAAAAACCCTCCCACACTGATTAAAATGTAACAGGTTTATTTGTAGGTGTTACTAATTGGGAAATGAAAAACAAATACTAGTTATGAGATTTAAGCACAAATCAACGGAAGTCAGTATTAATAAATTAGAGTTAGTAAATTCTACCTTTACCTTCCCGGTCTGTCGAATAATAATAATCCATGAATTTCTACAAGCCTTCAAATTATTTTTCTCTTTTGGTCCCCTAATATTAAAAAGCTAGAATTTTCACAGAGACATGTCTTACTATTATTGATTGTCTTCGGTATAAATCTAATAAAATTTAATTTTAAATCAAAGTGAATATTTCCATCCTTTGAGAAAAGAGAAAAGGTATAAAATCTAATTATAGCGACATCTCCTTGGAGATCAACAAGTTGTTGCACACCTTGAGTTACTGACGCATTGAGATAAGGTCATGTTGATCAACCTTCCAACCTCTTTAATGATAATGGACTTAGAACCAATAAAACAACAAAGAACTGTGTCTCAGCCTAGTCATTTACAAAACCAGATTGACACCCACAAGCTGTATGTGCATAAAACTAGATTAAATTTTGTAACGGGAACACAAACAAGTTTGCTTTTATTTATAAATATCAATATAAGGAAGTATCATAGCAATAAATTTTCTAAACCTAGTTATTTACTAATCAGGGTTTATGCCAAACAACTGCATGTGGAGAAGAATCGATGTAACGAAAAGAAAAATCTAATCGGTAAAAAAACTAGTTAAAAAACACACTTGATTTATTTTGATTTTTTGTCTGTCACATTAATTGACATATTTCCGAGACTGTGGGATACCTAGTTTCACTATAGAGTATTCAGATTAATTCTGTTCATGAAATTTAAAGTTAACGCTGGTACTTTTGATTGAGATTTTTTCTCTGGCAAGACCTTTTGAATTAGATTTGTGAATGATGCAAGATTTTAAAAATCTACACTTAACTAATCAGTATTGATAACCATATTAAAGCAATTAACTGTGACCTAAGGCATTAATCACCACTAGCAACCAAAATGGTCAACTCCCAAAATTTCCAGAGCCAAGCAGACCCGCATTATAATGGATTTAGCACTGAAGCAGATCTATAATGGAGTTGCTGTGTACATACTAAATTTTGTAGAAAAATTCTGTGTTTGCCACTTGACTTATACAAATGCATTGTAAAGAATGAGGTCGAGTACCCCTGTATATCATAAGAAAATGCAATGCGATTCGTTACTGGATTAGAATACTCATATTACTAGACAATAGCCTTGTATAACTTGATACAATTTGACACAAATAATAATAAAAATTACAACAGTCCTTATTAGCTATCAGCAAAGTGGGCATTTTGTCACGTGAACTTTAGATTGAACATGGCCGACATCAAAACATTCTGAGAAATGAACAAACATGGAAGCTTTGCAGTTCAAACAGTCTAGAAAACAAATGTCACTCCATCCTTATTTGTCCAATATATTGAGATAAAAGACTTGAATTTCTCAAATCTTATTATTACACATAGCCTAATGTTCAATAGTTTTTGACGCTATTAAGTGCTTCAAATAGAAAATATTAATGAATTTAGGTAAATTTATCTTTCATGAAAATCATTCAAGGAAAACATATTGATGTATTGAAAGAGCTATGCTTCTTGCCATTTTGTAAATGTATGTTTGAATTGTTATAAACAGGGTTTATTCCAGAGCCAACCCTTTCCATTAGCACATATTTTTGGCTCATAGTGAGCTTTTGTGATTGTTGAATGTCTGTCGTCTGAAGTGCGGCATCAACAATTTCTTTGTTTACACACCAGAGGCCACAGTTTTGACACAATCTTCTTGAAACTTGGTCAGATGATGAACCCTAGTGATTGTGGGAAGGTTCTATTGGAAAAAACAAGAAAAGGGGCCTTAATTACAATTTCTCTGTTTAGACTTTAAGAGGACACAATTTGGCTCAATCTTCATGAAACTTGGCCAGAATAATTGTCAGGTCATAAGGATGAAGCCTTTTGATTATGGGAGGATTCTATTGAAAACACGGGAAAAGGGGCCTTAATGACAATTTCTTTGTTTTCACTCAAGAGGCCACAATTTTGGCTCAATCTTCAGGAGACTTGGCGAGAATTACTGTTAGATCATAAGAATGAACCCTGTTGATTATGGGAAGGTTGTTTTCGAAAACACAGGAAAAGGGGGCTTAATAATACATGTAATTTCTTTGTTAAAGCTCTAGAGGCCCCATAAAGATGTAGCTGTCTGTATTACTCTATTTGTTATAGTTGTCAATATCATGAACATGCTCTAATATAATTTCAGTTACCAATAGATATGGGGGGAGGAGAGGGAAAATGTTTATATGTAGATACGGAAGGTACCTTTAGACCAGAGAGATTACTTGCTGTTGCAGAAAGGTATGAATTTTCACAAACTGGAAATACATGAAGGTTAATTTAAAGGTTTTTCAATATAAGATTTATCATTTAGCCTATTACTGCAATCATCTTTATCTTGGGAATATCCACATATTGCGTTTGTTGTGTTCGACATTTTGGAAGTGTTTTGTTTTTATCCGCAAAAATAAATGGTCTTTGCAGTGTTTACTCTATTATTTAAAAAATATAGGGATTTCAGCACTAAGTCTGCACAACTGAGACACGTTCGACATTTCTTGCTCTTTGATTACAGAAAAAAAATTCTGGGGGATCTTTGAAAAAAGTTTAGGAATCCCCTGCTTGAATGCATACTGTCTTTGTTAGGTTTGAGTCCCATATTGAGAAAGTGGCTTATGGGAAGAGTCAAAGTGAAAAGTTGACAGTATATCACATCTAATTTGTTTTGTTTTGTTTTGAGTTAACGCAGTACAAGACAACAAAATTTAGACAGGTCTAAATTGAATGGAATTGCATATGACGTTTTAAAGTGTGCTAATTTTGGAGAGTAATTTCTTCATTACCCTCAATGTTTTCTATCTTAAAAGATCATCAAGTAAACATTGTCATCTTCAACATTTTTTTCAATTTGGACCAGTCTAGAATTTTGATGTCTGGTAATGGGTTAAACAGAGACACACAACTCTAAAGGGAGATAATCATTTATTTGTGTTAATTAATACAAGAAGAGTATTAAATCTCTTATTGTACCTTCTACTTCAGGAAGTCTGATAACAATTCTTCTTTTTAGCTTCACTGGCTAAAGACAAGCAATTTCTTCATTATCCAAATGTTTTCAATCCTAAAAGATAAAGATTTTTCAATTTTCATCAGCTAATAATTGTCTTCTGCAACTTGTTTGAATTGAGACCAGTCTAAAATTTTGTCATCTGGTAATGCGTTAACTCCAAACCTTTGATCTGATTTCCAAATGTTTGTCATGCATGTGGAAATATCACATCAATCCACCTTAACCTAGCATTAGTGCATGCTTGCAATGCTCCTGTAATATGATGGCTCATTTGAATTGTACACAATCAAACAAGTTGCTTGTTTAAATTACAGATATGGCCTATCTGGTAGTGATGTATTAGATAATGTAGCGTATGCACGCGCTTACAACAGTGATCACCAATCTCAACTTCTTATACAGGCCGCAGCTATGATGGCAGAATCTAGGTAGGTATACAGATGGTCTGAATTCAAGCTTGGTAAAGAATTGGTTAACATATCACCACACAACCCAACTTTTTCTGCCCTCAAGATAATATAACGAGGAAAACATTGTGAAGAACAAAGAAACTGCTTGTTTCAAGTAATTTTTGGCTTACTTGGACAAAAAGTCTTTGAAGAGCTATTGTCGTATCCTCAGATGTCATTGTAGGCATCAGCAATTTTGTTAAAGTTTTTTATTTCTATCAAAAGTTACCCTAGAGTTAAGATTTTGTGGAAACACTCTGTAGGGGATAGGCTTCCAGTTGAGACCAACTCCCATGTCTCAATGATTTTTTGACCCTTAACTAGTTGTGTATTAGGATAGAAAACATTTAGGATAATGAAAAATGCTTGAAACAAGTAATATTTTTTTTCGACAATGTTTTCCAAATCTTTTTGTCTTGAGGGGTGGTAAAAAGCAGCATTGTGAGGGAATAGGTTTAAACCTATCTTTTATTTGAGGGGGGGGGGTGTATTCAATGATATGCATGTGCTTTAATGTGCTTAAACCATTACTAGACAGCAAATTCTTAGACTGGTCCAAATTGCAAGGAGTTGCAGATGACAATTTAAAGCTTATGAAATTCTGGATTATTTTTACCTTTGGGATGGAAAAACATTGTGGATAATGAAAAAATTGCTTGTAATAAGCAATTTCTTCATTATCCACAATGTTTTCCAAATCTGTCTTTTCTTGAGGGCATCAAAAAGTGTCACTGTTTGGGAATGGGTTAGATGTATTAAGCCATATTTTAAATTGTTAATGAAGTGATAAACATTTATACAGAAGTCATTCAAAACTTCTTTTATCTTGGCATTTCTGTTAATGAACTGTCACTTTAAATGATTTATTTAGTTTACGAATAGAATTTTAGGCAATTTGCTTTATCGTCATGTGAAATCACTGCATTATACTTTATATTTACGTTTGTAGGGTAGAATTCTCATTATAGGAGTCAGGTTGTTTAAATCCATTACCATAATCCTACATTTAACATACTTAATCCATTCCCACACGATTCCTCCTTTTTACACATCTAAAGAAAAAAGCTGTAGAAAACATGGAGGAAAATGAAGGAATTGCTTGTTACAAGCAGTTTCTTCATTATCCAGAAAGTTTTCCACCACAAAAGAGGAAGATTTTCAAGATTTAAACAACTTTTAGTTATCGTCTGCAGCTTCTTTCAATTTGGACCAGTCTAAAACTTTGAATGGGAATGGGTTAAGCGAAAATACTTTGAAAATAGTGTTGCAAAAGGAGAAATCCCTTGTCTCCAACGTCTACAACAACTTTGATCCTTTTTGTGCACTAAATTATCATCTCCTAATATTTTTGTCTTTGTCCAAGTTTGTCTGTAACATAACTGTAACATTTATGGGTTGATTTTTAGCACATTTATTCTCCATCAAGAGTAGATGCTCATTTGAAAAAGTCTTCGATAGTTTCATTTATAAGGTCAAAGATAAAGGTTAGAAGTTAAAGTTGATCTTTTCTAGAGCATAATGTAACCCCTTTATTCATGGATGGATTTCAAAATAATTTTTGTGCATTTATACTCCATCAATGGTAGACTTGTCAGCTTGGCTGTTTTCGGAGAAAACCTGAGGTATTGTGACTGCCTTGGTGTCGTTGTTGTTGTCGTCGTCATGCGAAAACTTTGATATTTTGTAATATCTCTGGTTCTTCTAAAGGCATTCACTTGAAACTTGGCACACCTGTTCACTATCAAAAGAGCAACCTATACTATCAAGAGGGATAACTCTAGATGCATTTTGTCCACTATCCAGCACCCAACAGCCAAGCATAGGCACCTGTAGGTGATGCTCTTGTCATTTAAAATGGTTGATAGCTTTCTAATAGCTTCAAGGTCAAAGGTCAGTTGTTGAAATGTAGCAAGTCATGAGTATAACTAAATTTCTAACTAACTTATTTAATTTATCATGAGTAGATGTGTCATTTGAATCAAATTCTAGACTATGTTCAAGGTTACAGGTCAAATAATGAAATTAATATAAATAGAGCTGTCAGGAGCAGTTTGGTCTTTATGTATGGATTTCTTAAATATAATTTTGTACATCTGCTCTCTATCTTGTGCCATTTGAAACATTTTTTTCGAAAAATTTAAATTCACTTATGCCATTTGGGACAAGTCAAATATATCATCTGGTCATTGACACATTTGTTCTCCATCTAGAGACAATTGGGAAAAAATGAAAAATCAGGGATCTCAGTTTGCTGAAGTAGTTGTTAATTTTTAATGCACTTTGAGTGCATTTAGAGACCAGTCTAATATAGTGTAATGTGTAAATGGGTTAAGATAACCTATCAAGAGAGAACAAAATTATAGACTAGTCAAATTGCAAGAGGTTGTAGACAACAAATCAAATCACAATTGATTAGAAAATTATAGGTTAAATGATAATGTTGGAAAAGCAGAAATTGATTGAAGCAGAAATTGATTGTTACCAGTGATTAAATGTTTCTTAACCCTTTCCTGTTCAATCCCTGTTTTTTACGTCCCTGTGATTTTATCCTTGAGAAAACATTGTAGGAAAGGAAGCAAAATCACAGAAACATAAAACCAGGGATTAAACAGGAAGGGGTTCCTTAACCCTTTCCCGTTCAAATACGGGATTTTATGTTCCAGTGATTTTATACTCGAGAAAACATTGTGGAAAAAGAAGAAATTGCTTGTAACAAGCAATTTCTCTTTTTTAGGTCACCTGACCGAATGGTCATGGTGACCTATTGCAATCATCGTTTGTCCGTCGTCGTCCGTCGTCCGTCGTCCGTTAACTTTTATACATTTTCATCTTCTTCTCAAGAACTACTGGGCAGATTTCAACCAAACTTGGTAGAAAGCATCATTGGGGTATGCCAATTCAAGTTTGTGAAAGTAGGGGATCTGGGGGTCAAAGGGGCCCCAATAGGGGCCAAAAGGGGGTAAATTTTGGTACTTCTTTAAAAATCTTCTTCCAATAAACCGTTAATGCCAGAGTTTAAATATTTTGTGTTCATGACAACTAGGACAGGTATATTATAAATTGTGAAATTCATGCCCCTGGGGTCATGTATGGGGCCACACCCAGAGGTCAAAGTTCATCATGTTAAAAAATTCACATTTTCATCTTCTTCTGATGAAGTACAAAGCCAATTTCAAACAAATTTGTTGAAATGCATCATTTGGTAATGATTATTTGGATTTGTGAAAATAAAAAAGCTGGGGGGGGTCATGGGGACCAAAAGGGGTAATTTTTGGTAACTTTTAAATATTTCATCTTCTTCTCAAGAAATACTGGGTGGATTTCAACCAAACTTGGTAGAAAGCATCATTGGGGGATGCCAATTCAAGTATGTGAAAATAGGGGTTCTGGGGGTCAAAGGGGCCCAAATAGGGGCCAAAAAGGGGTAATTTTTGGTACTTCTTTAAAAATCTTCTTCCAATAAACCGTTAATGCCAGAGCTTAAATATTTTGTGTGCATGACAACTAGGACAGGTATATTATAAATTGTGAAATTCATGCCCCTGGGGTCATGTATGGGGCCACACCCAGAGGTCAAAGTTCATCATGTTAAAAAATTCACATTTTCATCTTCTTCTGATGAAGTACAAAGCCAATTTCAAACAAACTTGTTGAAAAGCATCATTTGGTAAGGGTTATTCAGATTTGTGAAAATAAAAAGGCTAGGGGGTCAGGGGGCCCTAAAATGGGGACCAAAAGGGGGTAATTTTTGGTAACTTTTAAATATTTCATCTTCTTCTCAAGAAATATTGGGCGGATTTCAACCAAACTTGGTAGAAAGCATCATTGGGGGATGCCAATTCAAGTTTGTGAAAATAGGGGTTCTGGGGGTCAAAGGGGCCCAAATAGGGGCCAAAAAGGGGTAATTTTTGGTACTTCTTTAAAAATCTTCTTCTAATAAACCGTTAATGCCAGAGCTTAAATATTTTGTGTGCATGACAACTAGGACAGGTATATTATAAATTGTGAAATTCATGCCCCTAGGGTCATGTATGGGGACACACCAAGAGGTCAAAGCTCATCATGTTAAAAAATTCACATTTTCTTCTTCTTCTGATTAAGTACAAAGCCAATTTCAAACACTCTTGTTGAAATGCATCATTTGGTAATGATTATTTGGATTTGTGAAAATAAAAAGGCTGGGGGGGTCAGGGGGCCCTAAAATGGGGACCAAAAGGGGGTAATTTTTGGTAACTTTTAAATATTTCATCTTCTTCTCAAGAAATACTGGGCGGATTTCAACCAAACTTGGTAGAAAGCATCATTGGGGGATGCCAATTCAAGTTTGTGAAAATAGGGGTTCTGGGGGTCAAAGGGGCCCAAATAGGGGCCAAAAAGGGGTAATTTTTGGTACTTCTTTAAAAATCTTCTTCTAATAAACCGTTAATGCCAGAGCTTAAATATTTTGTGTGCATGACAACTAGGACAGGTATATTATAAATTGTGAAATTCATGCCCCTGGGTTCATGTATGGGGCCACACCCAGAGGTCAAAGTTCATCATGTTAAAAAATTCACATTTTCATCTTCTTCTGATGAAGTACAAAGCCAATTTCAAACAAACTTGTTGAAAAGCATCATTTGGTAAGGGTTATTCAGATTTGTGAAAATAAAAAGGCTGGGGGGGTCAGGGGGCCCTAAAATGGGGACCAAAAGGGGGTAATTTTTGGTAACTTTTAAATATTTCATCTTCTTCTCAAGAAATACTGGGCGGATTTCAACCAAACTTGGTAGAAAGCATCATTGGGGGATGCCAATTCAAGTTTGTGAAAATAGGGGTTCTGGGGGTCAAAGGGGCCCAAATAGGGGCCAAAAAGGGGTAGTTTTTGGTACTTCTTTAAAAATCTTCTTCTAATAAACCGTTAATGCCAGAGCTTAAATATTTTGTGTGCATGACAACTAGGACAGGTATATTATAAATTGTGAAATTCATGCCCCTGGGTTCATGTATGGGGCCACACCCAGAGGTCAAAGTTCATCATGTTAAAAAATTCACATTTTCATCTTCTTCTGATGAAGTACAAAGCCAATTTCAAACAAACTTGTTGAAAAGCATCATTTGGTAAGGGTTATTCAGATTTGTGAAAATAAAAAGGCTAGGGGGTCAGGGGGCCCTAAAATGGGGACCAAAAGGGGGTAATTTTGGTAACTTTTAAATATTTCATCTTCTTCTCAAGAACTATTGGGCGAATTTCAACCAAACTTGGTAGAAAGCATCATTGGGGGATGCCAATTCAAGTTTGTGAAAATAGGGGTTCTGGGGGTCAAAGGGGCCCAAATAGGGGCCAAAAAGGGGTAGTTTTTGGTACTTCTTTAAAAATCTTCTTCTAATAAACCGTTAATGCCAGAGCTTAAATATTTTGTGTGCATGACAACTAGGACAGGTATATTATAAATTGTGAAATTCATGCCCCTGGGGTCATGTATGGGGCCACACCCAGAGGTCAAAGTTCATCATGTTAAAAAATTCACATTTTCACCTTCTTCTGATGAAGTACTAAGCCAATTTCAAACTTACTTGGTGAAAAGCATCATTGGGTACTGATTATACAGATTTGTGAAAATTAAAAGGCTGGAGGTCAGGGGTGCCTAAAATGGGGACCAAAAGGGGGTCATTTTTGGTAACTTTTAAACATTTTCATCTTCTTCTCAAGAACTACTGAGGGGATTTCAACCAAACCTTTTTCTAATTCTTTCAAACAAAATCACTTGTCTTGGTGCTCTTTTACTCAGGTGACCGTTAAGGCCCACTGGGCCTCTTGTTCCACAATATTTTCTACCACATATGATGGTTTCATTTCAAATGGCATCCAGTTTTCATTGTTGTCTGCAACCTCTTTCAATTTGGACTAATCTAAAATTTCAATAAGTGGGAAAGGGTTAAACACTGGGAAAAAAATACTCTTAAGGAAGACAAGTACTATACTCATTTGAAAAACAACATTTTACATAGGTGAAGCAAATATAAAAAAAAATCATCTTCATATTTCCAGATATGCTTTGTTGATAGTAGACAGTGCAACAGCTTTATACAGAACAGATTACTCGGGTCGAGGGGAACTTTCAGCTAGGCAAATGCATCTTGCAAGATTTCTTAGAATGTTATTGCGACTTGCTGATGAGGTATGTTTTATTCTGTATATAAAATTTAACCCATTCCCACACAATGAAATTTTAGACCAGTCCTAATAGACCTTATCACGCAAAGCGCCAGTTGACTAAAAAGTCTGTATCCGCTAGACGCTTTTAAAGAAAAACTAAAACAACAAATTTCCACTGCAGGGTGGATTTACTTCCGGTTTTGATTTTCGAAAGCCTTTATATTGCATCTAGTCATTTTAACTTCATTTTTTCGATGTTTTACAATGAAAGCAAAGGCTAAATAATGTAGGTAATATTGTTTGAAATGTACCATCTGTATTTTACAATATTTCTTTCTCCGTTGTTCAAGAAATGTTTCTTCATAAGCATTAAAAGTACTCTATATTATCAGCCTTAAGGAATAAATGACGGGAGTGTTGTTTCATGACCTATGTTCACCACATACAATAAAATGTTGATGAACACATAGACAAAAGAAAACAAATATTTCAAAAATAGCATGCTTTCTGTGTTCTTAATTTTCATAATATTTAAGTGTAAACGCCTATTCTTTATAACAAGGAAACTTTCACACAAAAAAAGAAAGAAAATATGCCTTTTGATGAAGACTTTTGGAGATTGGTATCAACATAGGCCACTTTTATGGCATATCTAAAGCAACATTTATCTGTATCTTCAATAATGTGGTAAATAGTATTTAAATGCACTAAAAATTAAAATTAACCTCGCCAATCATGTCCATCAGGATTATTGTTATTTGTTCGTATGGTCAGGCCTGCCATGCGAAGGGTTGGATTTGTCACGATTGACTTGCCCATGATTGATGCATAATCGCAAATTTAACCAATCAGTGTTTCGGAAAAATTTAGAAGGCTTATTTCTCTTGTGTAGTGTCGATAGTTGTTAATATTACAAAACCATTGATTTCCTAAAACAATAACTTTTCGTAATTTGTTTTCTATTATAATTATTCAAAGTGACCATTCACTGTACAGAGTGTTAAACTGTAACTCTTTATTCCTACTATTCTTGTATGTATGTGAGGGGTGGTGGGTGTTAAAAATATTTTTAAAAAATCTTATTGCATTGTAATTATTGTTGTATGAAAAGATAATTATTTCCTATTTCAAGGTACGTTATATTTTATATGGCCTAGATACCAGGCCGTTTTAAACTCAATTTGATTGCAAACTCAAGATAATATCATCAAAATTACTCGCTACAATTGGCCTGCATATGTCTGCTCACAGATTGAAATTCTTTTTACACCAAATTTTTTATTTTAATCTTTATTTTTGCTTGTTAAAAATAGCCAATTTATATAGGATTATATAGTGATAATTTATTGACTCCCTGCAATCGATCACGTGACATAGTCTCTGGTAGATATCGCATTTAACAAGATTTAGTTTGACGCATGCGCAGTGAGAGCGTGAAAAGGTTTATTGAGATAAGTTGTAGATGACAATTTCAAACTGTTGAAATTTTTAAAATAATTGTTGGTTCACAGCCTATACGTGGTAACTACAGCTTGGATAAGCTGTAGTTACAACGTTTATGTAACCAAACCAACAAAAATGCTCTACATCAATGTTGTCCAATGTCGGATTTCAAAGTTGGTCCAAATGAATGATTTGATTGGACAGTTGATTCTTTCATTGAAAGCTGGGAATGGTCAATTGACTTTAGTATAATTGACTTTAGTATAATGAAAGGGACATAAAATAAAAACATTGTTTGAAGGCCAAGTACCTTTTAATTCCTTTCTAGATGAGTGATTTGATTGGACAATCAAGTTTTTGATTGACTACAGAGATCTGTCAATTGTAGTGATCATCCTGAAATTAAAAAAAAAGAATTAACCGACTACCAGATGATAAATTTAAGACTAGTCCTAATTGACAGAAGTTGCAGATAGCATTTCAAACTGTGCTAAAATTGGAAAATAAATGACAGATAAGATAGAGAACATTGTGAGAAAAGGAGAAATTGCTCGTTGAAAGCACTTTTGCCTGTTACCCCGTTTTCTATCCTATTTGGCGTTAAATTTCCCGTAAAGTTTTCTAAAATTGTTTGTCTTTAGGTTGGTAGAAAGCATCATCGTCAGGTAATAGGTTAAATAAAGCAAGTTCCTTTTTGTATAACCACAACAATAAAATCTTTAACAATATCTTGTGTGTTTTATCATTTTTGATGAATTTTGTAAAGCTTAGTTATATGTCCCAAGAGGATTAAAGTGGAATAATTTAAGATGGAGCAAAAGGTTACAAACATTTTAGCTGACATAAGGTGTGAGGTGAGTGTTGTGACCACTCATTGATGATTGACTGTCCATCTCTCCACCATTTCAATTTTAAAAGTTTTGAAAATTATTTTTTGGTCCGAATTGTGACCCACCTAGGAAGGAAGGTAATCCTTAAAAATAGTCATAATGGGACAAACTATATGGCATGTAGGCTCTATATTTTTAGATAAAATGTGTTTACCCATTCCCTCACAGTCACACTTGTTTACACACCTCAAGAAAAAGGACCAGGGAAAATATTGTTGAAATCAAGAAATTGCTTGTGACAAGCAATTTCTTCATTTCCAACAATGTTCTCTACAAAAAAAAAAAAAAAATCCTTTTTTTTTCAATTTGATCAACTTGAAATGTCATCTGCAGCTTATTTGAATTAGGACTAGTCTGAAATTTTATTGAGTGGGAATGTGTTTAATATAACAGAGACTTAGGTTAGTGGTCCTAGCAATCGGTGTACTTATAAAAGTCATGTTTTAATTGAATTTTAGAAGAAAAAAAATCAATATAAGGAATCCTACGTAAATACTAGGTAAATCTATTTCCAGTTTGGAGTTGCTGTAATTATCACCAATCAAGTTGTAGCCCAGGTAGATGGAGCAGCAATGTTCTCAGCTGACCCAAAGAAACCTATTGGTGGTAACATTATAGCACATGCCTCGACAACAAGGTAATAAACAAATCAGAAAAAGCCTGAGGTATTACCATAGCCTCATTGGCATATTTCTGTATTATTGCTTTAATAATTATCGTTGTTGTGACATTGGCATATTTCCTTCATTAGAGGATGCATTTCAAAATAATTTAGTACATTTGTTCTCCATCATGAATGGATATGCCATTTGAAACAAAGTTTTTAGATAGAGTCAAGGTCACTGCTTAATGTCAAATGTTAAGTGTGCTTGACATATGGTCTCTAGTTGACTTTCTAGTACTCAGTTTCCCCTCAATATAAAAATTGTTATGGATTGAGAAAATGAAGAGCATGCTTGTTACAAGCAATTTTTAGCTCGGACGTTTTCGGAGAAAACCCGAGATATTGTTATCACCTTGGTGTCGTGTGCGTCGGCGTTGGCGTAACAAACTTTAACCTTGGTCATATGTCTGTTGTTATTGAAGATATCCTCATGAAACTTGGCATGTGTATTGACCATCATAAGAGCTATCTAGATTATCAAGGGGGATAACCCTAAAAGCACTTTTGTAAGAGTAATGCCCCTTTTTCCACTTGGAATTTTTGCATTATATTGCACCTGCAGCCGAGCGTTGGCACCCATGGGCGGTGCTCTTGTTAGCTCTACTGTCCCAAGGCTAGAAGACCTATAGCAATGGTGTTTTCCTGGCCATCTTGCTGTCCCTCCGTCAAGTCCTCTGTCTATCCGTTTACTTTACCTTGTTTATGCTCTAGAGTCAATAGTTTACACCAGATTCACAACAAACTTAGCTCAAAATAATTGTACCATCATAAGAATCGTTCCTCTCAAACTTGGGTTCAATCCGTTAAGAAGCACAAGAAAAGGGGCCTAATTGAATTTGATTACAAAATCCTCATTAACAAGTAAGAGTCCAAAGTTTTCATTGGGTTCACTTCAAACTTTCACTGATGATTGTACTATCATTAGGAATGTTCCTTATAAAGTTGGGTCAGATCTGTCAAACACAAGAAAAGTGGCCTCATGAAAATTAGATTAAAAAAAATCTTAGTTAATGCAATAAAGTCCACAGAGTTAATCAGATTGTCTGCATACTCACATAGAACGATTATACTAATATAAGGATAGTTCCTTTCTAAATTGGGTCTGATCCATCAAGTAGCATGGGAAAAGGGGTTGTATGAAAATTTAATTCAAAAGTCCTCTTTAATGCATTGAAGCTTACAGCTTTGATCAGATTTTGTTTAAACTTTCACAGATTAACTATCATTGTTTTCAAAATGAGGTTTAGACTGTCAAGGGAAAATTTCATTTAAAGACCCTTGTTGCCAAGTCCAGAGCTTTCATCAGATTTTCTTTAAACTATCACAGAATGTTTGTACAATAACGTTAGTTGCCGTTGACATAAGATCTGACTGGTCAAGTATCACATGAAAAGGGCCCTTATGGAAAACTTATTTAAACATTCTAGCTAACACAATGATGTCCCTAGATTTTACCAGATTCACTTCAAACATTCACAGAATGATTGTACAATCATAAGAATGGTTCTTTTCAGAATTTGTTACGTATCATGTAAAAAGGGGCTCTATGAAAATTTTATTTTAAAATGTATTCTAGTTAACACAATGAAGTCCCCATATTTCATTGGATTCACTTTATACATTCACAGAATGACTAAACCATCGTTAGGATGGTTCTTTTTGAAAGTGGATCTGATCAGTCAAGAATCATGGGAAAAGAGACCTTATGGAAATCCTATTACAAAATAAAGCCATAGTATTCATCAAATTCTCTTCAAACTTTTACAGAATGATTCTAAAATCCTTAGGATTGATTCTTTTTAAAATGGGTAAGGCTACTAAGTATCACAAGAAAAGGGGCCTTATGAGAACTTGATTGAAATATCCTTGTTAAACTCTATGAAGTCCACAGTTTTTTGCTTCACTGGCCGAAAGTCAGAG
The DNA here is from genome assembly GCA_946902895.1 of Fragum fragum. Lineage (NCBI taxonomy): Eukaryota > Metazoa > Mollusca > Bivalvia > Cardiida > Cardiidae > Fragum > Fragum fragum. The sequence goes on from OX336366.1 coordinate 49,910,958, forward strand.
AAACTATTGTCAAGGTGTTGTGTCTTTCATGCATCCGTCCAGTCGCCTGTCCATCCCTAAACTTTTACTTTGAAAATCTTCTCAGAAAGTACTGAACAGATTTTTTTTTAAACAAATGATCTTTGGGTAATCCTCTATTAGATTCCTGCAAAGAATTTTGATCGAATGAAAAACATGGCTTTGATGGGTGGGGCTAATTTCCATATGTGAAAGCTTTGAATATCTTCCTCTCAGAAACCGGTAGATGAACTTCAACCAAATTTCACAGAAATGATCCTATGATGAACCTTTATCAGATTTCTTCAAAGAAATTTAATCGGATGAAAAACATGGCTTAAACGGGCGGGGCTTATTTTCATATATGGTGAAAGCTTTGAAAATCTTCTTCTCAGAGACCAGTGGATGGATTTTAACCAATTTTCACAGAAATAATCCTATGGTAAACTTTTACCAGATTCCTTCAAAGAATTTTTATCGGATGAAAAACATGACTTTAATGGGTGGGGCTAATTTCCATCCATGGTGAAAGCTTAGAATATCTTCCTTTCAGAGACCAGTGGATGGATTTTAACCAAAATTCACAGAAATGATCTTTGGGTGAACATTTATCAGATTCCTTCAAAGAAATCTGATCCCATGAAAGACATGACTTGAATGGGCGGGGCTATTTCCATACATGGTAAAATCTTTGAAATTCTTCTTCTCAGAAACAAGTGGATGTATTTCAACCAAATTTTACTGGATCGATCCTTGGGTGACCTTTTATCAGTTTCCTTCAAATATGTCCATATATGGTATACAGTGAAAATTTTACATAATGAATTTTACATAACTTGACTTGACTTTTGTAAAAACAATGAAGCGTTTGAAAGGGTTCTCTAGAACTATTTCAAAGATTTCAATGATTTAGATTTATTTTCATTATATTCAGTTTATTTCAAATAAATGGTAAAATTTGCTTAATCAGTACATTCATGCCTGTGGAGCGATACAGGCGCTCAAGCGCCTCTAGTTATCAGATTCTCTTGAAAGATGCATGGAATAATTGTGGCATTGGAAACACAAGAAAAGGGGACTTACAGGTTATCATTCAAAACATTCTTGTTATTTGATGAAGTCCACAATTACTATCGGATTGCATTTTAGATTTCACAGAATGATTGTAGATTTCGAAAGGAAAGTTCCTTTCAAAAATGAAGTGGATCCATCAGAAAACACAGGAAAAAGGGCCTTATGGATCTTCACTAAAATCAATCCTTTTTACGTGATTAAGTCCACAATTATTACTGGATTCTGTTGGAAATTTCACAAGATGATTGTAGGGTTAGAAGGGAATGAAGTGGATCCATCATGAAGCACAGGAAAAGGGGCCTTAAGGATTGTTGTTCAAAATAATAAAGGGGATAAAGTCCAATTTGTTTCATTATTCACAATGTTTTCCTTCCTAAGGGACAAAGATTTAAGATATTTCATCAACTTGAAAATGTCGTCTGCAACTCATTTGAAATTTTGACTGGTCTAAAATTTTATAGTGAGGAAATGGGTTAAAGTACCCAGATCACTAATACTTGCTTGATGGGTTACAAATACTTGTTTATCTCTACCCATTCCAACATAATACCACTTTTTTTTACGCACCGAAGAAAAATACTTAGGAAAACATTGCAGGAAAAATAGAAATTGCTTGTATAAAGAATTACCGTATTCTGAAAACTAGCCCTTTTCTGAGCTATCCCTGATTTTACAAAGAATTAAAGAAGGAAATCTTAAGAAATCTTCTCCTCTAAAACAATAAGGCCTAGAGCTTTGATATTTTGTATAAATTATCATCTATTGTCCGGCTACCAAAAAATTTCATAGAATTACCGTATTCTAAAAATTAGCCCTTTTCTATGCAATCCCTGATTTTACATAAAAATAAAAAAGGAAATCTTTAAAATTCTTCTTCTCCCTAACCATGAGGCCTAGAGCTTTGATATTTAGTACAAATCATCATCTATTGACCCTCTACCAAAATACTTCAAAGAATTAATATATTCTGAAAATTAGCCCTTTTCTGTGCGATCCCTGATTTTACATGGAAATAAGAAGGAAAACTCAAGAATTCTTCTTCTCCCAAACCATAAGGCCTAGAGCTTTGACATTTTGTATAAGTATTATCTATTGACCCCTTACCAAAATACTTCATAGAATTACATATTCTAAAAATTTGCCTTTTTCTATGTGATCCCTGATTTTACATAGAAATAGATAAGGAAATCTTTAAAATTCTTCTTCTCCCAAACCATAAGGCCAAGGGCTTTAATATTTAGTGTGTAATAATACCTATTGACCCTGTGCTTAAATACTTCATAGAATTACTGTATTCTGAAAATAAGTGCATTTTTGTGCAATCCCAGAAAGGAGTAATGAAGGATATCATATAAAATGTTCTCCTTCTAAACCATTAGGCCTAGAGCTTTGATATTTGGTATGTATTAATGCCTATTGACCCTCTACTTAAGTACTTCAAAGAATTACCGTACTCTTGAAATTAGCTGAATATGGTTGTATCTTCACTATACCTATGATAAAAGGAAAAATCTTTAAAAAATCTTCTCCAAAAGGATTAGGTGTAGGGCTTTGATATTTTGTATATTATCTCATAAAGCCTTGAGCCATCATACTCAGGGGAGCGATATAGGACAATCATGGTCCACTTGTTAAAGCTACTGTCTTCAGGGTGTAAAATGTAGGATGAAGTTGTAATGGATTAATTAATTTTTAGACAATTTTTTTTGGTTTAGGCCAATTTGAAATGCAATTAAATTGATAAATAGATGCATATGTGGTAGAAAATGTTGGGAAAATGGAAGAATTGTAACAAGAAATTTCTCCTTCCTACAATGTCTTCCTAATTTTTTTTAGTTCATCAATAGGCTGAATTGTGTGGTTAATGTGTTTTCAAATTGCTTTGTTAAATACATGTTTCCTTTTTGTCTGAAATCAGGTTAACAAGTTCCTTTCTCCCAGTGAACTCATTTATTTGCACAATTTTTCAATTTAATCAGTAGCTGATAATACTCTGAAACTGTCTCATTCATTTAACTATCAATTTTTCAGTGTTTTTAATGAAAGAACCAGGTTTGCGTCAAAATTACCACATCACAGTGAAGTATGCACAATTGTTTCTATCCAAATACTTTGTAGTTGGGTCTCGTTAGAGTTGTGTGAAAAAGACACACCCATTGAATACCAACAACATGGTGTTAGAATGTATCAAAGAGATTTTTATGTAATTCATATCCTGTTACCAGGAAATTTTGGTTTCATTTGAAAGATTCTTTGATTATATCAGCATTTTGTGGATTGAAGATGAAATTGATTCTAGCTTCTAACACTTGTTGGAAATAATGCCAATGATTTATCTATTTTACAAAGGAGAATGTGATGTTGAAAGTACTTTTCTTAACCCTTTCCTTTTTTTTAAATTTTAGAATGGTCCAAATTCAAAGGTTTTATTTAAACAATAATCATTCAGTATGGTAGAAAATATTGTGGAAAAAGAAGAATTGCTTGTCTCAAGCAATTTCTTCTTTTCCCACAATGTTTCCCAAGTATAAAAACACAGGGACGTAAAAACCAGTGATTTAACAGGACAAGGTTAAATATTACAGATAATTAAATGTATTTTATGATGCTCTATTGTTTGCAAACAATTTTAATGCCATTTTTGTAAGTTTTAGGGCATATTGTTTCAGGTTTATGAATTTGTCATGCTGCCATCATAGCAAAGTGGGTAGTGCATCAGACTCCTAATCTTGGGTTTCATTCCCGACTGCAGCTCATATTCTTTCCGACATTTGTCTCTCACCAATGGGTGTATAATTGTAAACCTAGGTTGAATAGCAGCTTGAGGCTAGGAAAGGATGTAGTGAATTTGTCTGTCTGCTCTGCTGTCAGTTTGTCATAAACTTAACTGGTAACAAATCCCCATTACTGCAATATTTTTAAGAATGTTCCCTTATTTGTCCCCTACGGGCTAAAGCCAAAGGGGACTATAGGTTTGAACTACATCCGTCTGTCTGTCAGTACAGACATATCAGTTGCAGTTCCGGTCCATTGATTTTTGTGGAAGATACGGATGTTGGACTTAGAAATTACCAAGAAATTTCAGTTTTCTGGACTTTTTACCTTAACCCTTGGAGACATTGAGCTTATTTTTGGTATAAGAGTCCGCGTCAAGGAGTTAGAAAACAAGTTTGAGTTTGATTCCGGTCCTTTGATTTTTGAGGAAGAAATGGATACTGGACTTAGAAATTACCAGGAAACTTCAGTTTTCCGGACTTTTTTTCTTAACCCTCAGAGATATTGAGCTGATTTTTGGTATAAGAGTCTGTATCAATTAGTTGCAGAACATGTTTAAGTTTGGTTCCGGTCCATTTATTTTTGAGGAAGATACAGATGCTGGACTTAGAAATTACCAGGAAATTTCAGTTTTCCGGAGTTTTTTTCTTAACCCTTGAACATATTGAGCTGATTTTTTGGTATGTTAGTCAGTATCAATTAGTTGCAGAACCAGTATAAGTTTGGTTCTTGTCCATTGATTTCTGAAGAAGGTTACAGATGCTGGACTTAAGAAATTACCTGGAAAATTCAGTTCCCGGATTTTTTTTCTAAACCCTTTGTGATATGAAGGAGGTTTTTGTTATGCGAGTCAATATTGATTAGTTACAGAATAAGTGTAAGTTTTGTTCCGGTCCATTGATTTTTGAGGAAGATATGGATGCTAGACTTGGGAAATTACAGTTTTTCCAGACATTTTTCTTAACACTTGCAGGTATTGAGCTGATTTTTGATAAGTGAGTCAGCATTGATGAGTTACAGAACAAGTTCAAGTTCTGTTCCAGTTCATTGATTTTTGAGCAAGATTTGGATGCTTTTGCAAAATAAGTTACGTATTAATAATATTGAGTTTACTTGCAGTCCATTGCCTTTCCAAGTCTTGTAAAGGATGTTAGAGTGGTACTGGAGAGAGAGATACCAGGAATACATTGTATGGTACTCCAGCCACTGTTATATTGACTGAAAAAATTGTTAAAAGAGATTGCATGAAGTGATCAAGGCAAAATATTTTGATAACCGAAATGCATTCATAATCCTAGACAGATTTTTGTCCAAAGTTTACTTGGGCTTTAGGGTCTTAATTCTTAATTCTCTTGGAACAGATGACTTTATGAAGTATAATTTAGCAAACAACATAAAGAGACGCCTATTTTTTATGTTTGTGTGTATGTATGTGTGTGTGTTTAAGAATTGCTCATAAAATCTGATACAACTGTAATATTTTGGAGGGGTAGTAATCCCTTTACCACCCAAAAAATATACCGCTCTAGGGATATATATAAAGCCGGTAGGTATTGCCATGAAATACTTCAGAATGCTTGTTACTCTTATTTTCATGTTTGTGTACAGTATTAGATCTTGAAAAAAAAACATTACCACAAGGCAAAACTTAAGACTAGCCCAATTGAATGAAGTTGCAGACAATATTATAAATTGCGCTTAACATAGAAAATAAATGCCAAATAGGGTAGAAAACATTTTCAATAAAGGAGAAATTGCTTGTTACCCACAACGTTTTCCCTGATTGTATTTCTAAGGAGTGTCAAAAAGTATCATTGTGTTGGAATTGGTTATACTTGTCACTCAAAGTTCTTGAGATTGCCTTTGTTAACTAAAATGGTAAGCAATAAAATCAAATTGAATTAATTAAAATTTTCAGGTTGTATTTGAGGAAAGGTCGAGGGGAGACAAGAATCTGCAAGATTTATGACTCACCGTGTTTGCCGGAGGCAGAAGCCATGTTTGCTATTAATGCAGATGGAATAGGGGATGCAAAAGATTAGCATAATCATTAATTCTTGATCAATTGGGTCTAGTTCTAAAAGTTCTAGAGTAGACCATTACTAGACAACAAAATTATAGACTAGTAGACTTTTTTTCAAAGTGTGGGTTTAAACAGTACCATACTCAATTGAAAATATTGTGAGGAAATGGAAAATTGCTTTTCATTAGCAACTTCTCCTCTTATAACAATGTTTCTCAAGTGGTTTTTTTAGGGTCATCAAAAACTGTTATTGTTTGATGATAGGATAAATAAAGAGTGAGTGCAAAAAGAATATGTTATATTGATATTTATAGCTAGAAAATGCTTCCTTAGCCATATAAATTAGAAACAAAGAATAATTAAAATACTTAGGACATCTTTCTTTAGCCCCTTACCACACAAGAAAATTTTAGACTGGTCCATAGTCAAAGAATTTGCTGACAGCATTTTTTTTCCATGAAATTTTGAATTTATTTGTTTTTTGTGGGAGAGAACATCATAGATACAGAATAAATTGCTTGTAACAAGTAATTTCTTCATTTTAAACAATGTTTTCAAAAATGTTTCTTATTGAGGGGCTTAAAAAATTGCAGAACTGTATGGTAATGGGTTAAGATATTCCCCTTTCATTTAGTACAGGATATTGAATATGACTTAGTGAATATTTGTATGGGTTAATTCACTCTTTCGAATGACACTTTTTGCGCACCATTGAGCTCTCAACAGCAGCAAATTTGGCATCTTAAACCAGTGATTTTGTTGGCCACATGGAAATCTTGTGAAATGGTAATCATTGTGTATGAAAAGAATATGTGTTGCTTTCTCTATTCCCTATAGTGTTTTCGAATTTACCAGGTCCCCAATTAGCCTGTTTTTTAATTGTCAAATGCAACATCTTTAAACTAGGACTAGGCTGTAATTACATTATTTAAGAAAGGATGATATATATTGGATCTCTGGAAAGAGTTTACATTTGAAAATTGTCTGTAGAAAAGAAGAGATTGTTTGTCATAACTCAGCTTTTGTGTTTAAGTTTCTATGCACTTGTTTGCATTTTTTTTAAATTTGGATCAGTCTAGAATGATATTGCTATAACAGATTCAGGAGAAGGGAATGATCCTGGAATTATTCTTGACCCTCCCAGAGAAAAAAGAACTTTTTCCTTAATATGGTTAACCCATTCTTACAAAGTGACACCCACCATTTTCACTGCGTTTTCCAAAGCTTTTCTTTCTTGTGGGTGTCAAAAAGCATAATTGTGTGGGATTGTGACAACATTGAATGGTCTGTTGACAATCCTATAAATGCAGTTATATGACCTATTGTAGTGGAAGTCAATTCAACTTCCAAATGAAATATGTATAAAGAAATTGTCATTTTGCCATACCTAATAGCCATTGAACCTATTGTAGTATATGCTCGTTAACTTTAGCTTCGATTGCCGAAGCATTAGGTATAAACTTATGTATGAAATGTCTTTCTCCATCTTTCTTCATCATGTCATTTCTTTATTTGTTTTTGTTTATATGCATAAAATTGTAAATAATTATGTTGAAAGTAAATCAATGGACAAACTTTGAATGAGTTCAGATTGTTATTCGAATAATTTGAAATAAAATTATTTATTTATATAGTCATGATTATAATCCAAGCTTCGTTTACAATTTTTTACCTATTGTCTTAACATAACACTTTTTGTTAGCATCTAGTTATGCTGAACTTATTGTGAGAATTTGATTGTTTAAAGCTTTGTCTCTTTTTCTATCAATTTTAATATTTTCGGAAGCACAATTCACAAGAGACGTTAGTGGTCAAAACTTTGTGGGCTTGATAGCAGTTGTCCTGAGACAACCATCTAGTTATGCTGAAATTATTTTGAGAATTTGATTGTTTAAAGCTTTGTCTCTTTTTTCTAACAATTTTAATATTTTCGGTAACACAATTCACCAGAGACGTCAAATTGAAATACTGTAATATTTTGTTTGCTTACATACATCCTACCTTGAAAGCTTTACCTACGGTCAGTATGCTAAGACAAGGGACTTATTGTGGAATTTTCGGAAACTTGGTAGATATATCTGGGCCTATTTTCTAATTGAATACCTGACTGGTCACTGGCCATCCTACAAGGAAGTTCGACTTGGCAAATAATGACCTAAGTTGGCATATTTATGATCGGGATACCATTGGTTTGCGACCTTAACCTCATATGTACAACTTGAATATGCTGCATTTACGATTTTTAAGTTGCATGCCAGGGATAAATGATGTAGGTCGACTTACGTTCTGAATGAACGAATTAATAGGTCAATCGATTATTAGCTCACATGAGCACTACGTTCATAGTGAAGCACGTAGTCACCTACCGTCCGCCAGTCCTCCGTCTTCCCGACATTGCCTCTTACCTCACCTGTTGGTCCTATAAAATCGCCACTGGGTCCCTTTCGGACCCAGCCCAAGAACACCCTATATACGAATCATTAACCCTTTCCCGTTTTTCAAAATTTTAGCCCTGTCCAAATTCAAAGGTTTTGCAGAGGAAAATGTAATGTGGTTTTAATTTAGAAAATAACCATTCAGTAGGGTAAAAAATATTGTGGAAAAAGAAGAAATTGCTTGTTAGAAGCAGTTTCTTCTTTTCCCACGATATTTTCTCAATTTCAAATACACGGGGACGTAAAAAATGGATTGTACGGGAAAGAGTTTAAACATCTGATAGATATTAGGGTTTCAATTGGGTTTCATTCAGGCACACGGTACATAATTGATCTGAGTATTAAGGCATCGGGTTATATTTAAAGAGAACTCACATAAGGTCCCATCTGGGCTTCATTCGGGCACACGATTTTCAAAACATCTCATAATTATTAAAGCATGGGGGCCTATTTTAAAAAGAACGTCCATAAGGTCCCATTTGGGCTTCATCCGGACACAAAGAATTTTATACTTGGGGGCGAAAAAAACTTTCTTTGTCCTCTTGTCTTATGGAGGGCGGCGATCCGTGTATTGTGTTCTGAGTTACCACTTATTTTCATACGATTTAACTTTTACCAGATAACAAAATTTTAGATTGGTTTAAATTCAGTAAGTTGCAGACGTAGATTGGTTCAAATTCAAAGATGTTGCAGACGACATTTTTTTTTATAATTGAATTTCAAATATCCCTTTCTTTGGGTTAAGAAAACATCATCGCAATTTCTTCATTTTCCACATTGTTTCTAATATTTTTCTTGGAATCAGCAAAAGAAAAAAAAACCTATTGTGTTGAAATGGACAAATAAACCCATAACATTAAAAAGGGTAGTTTTTTATTTTTGCTATTGAAGATAATATAACATGTTCCATCGTACACGATGGTTTGCGCTATATTTGTAAGCTATGTGAATCTTTGGAAAGTCTGAAGCTTCTTTCAATTTAGAATAAATTCATGTCGTCTGCAATTTGATTTGATAAGGACCATTAGCTTTAAGTTATATAGATAAAGAAAACAGCAGCCAATTTTGCATTATATTTTCTTGGTCCTTCATTCGAGTGCAGGAGCACCTCGCCGTGCTTTTGATTTTTTCTGTTAGGACATTTGGAAGAACTTGTCATTATCAGATACGTTAATTATAACCGACACAGAGAGACGCTAATTACAAACTCGAAATATCAAGATAAACAAGGGTTCTCTTCAGCTGATAATAAACATCGACAAAATATTAAATAATTTTGCCGAGTTTCTATATCGTCGAAGAAATTCTACAAACTCGTAACTACAGCTTGATCCAAGCTGTAGTTACAAGTTATTAGAATTACATCGACGATATTTTGCTCTCAATGCACGAATCTGTGAATAACATATGAATTCGAATTCGGTTATATCTTGGGATCAACGTATTTATTTTTCAAATGTTTAGTTTTTTGTACTTCCCTGGCACGAATTTTGCCCGTAAGATCAACGTTTGTGTCAATTTTGTACGAATGTACGTATCATCAAATTTCTATGTAAGCTATAAACAAGTAAAGGGCTGTTTAATGCTAAATGAAATGTTATGTTACGGATGTAAAGAAGTATGAACTTTAGAACTACACTTCCAACAACTTCAGATGTGTTTAAAGCAGCACCGTAGGGTGCTGGGCATTTTCCAGAATAGTACCTCGGTCTTTTTCTCTGACCTGTCTTAGGAGGTGACTAAAATCAGAGACTAATTACTGATTTCCTCGTAACTCCTGGATTGAAGCATGCTGGAGTTTTTATGCTAAGCTTATTTTTTTAAATCTCGATTTGGAATGAAAAGCTATAGCCTGTGTGTGAGACCCTGTGCGGTTAAACGGGGTATAATAATAAACCACTGCATGCCTATCCCTGTCACATCTGCCATTTAATCGTTACAACTGGTATTTCTTAAGAGTCTCCATTTTTTTCACTTTTTGTTTCATTCCTCATTTATCTTTGTATATCTTTGTATTGTTCTGTACGTATATTGTATACCACTTTTAAACTTTTGCGCGCTAAATGACCACAGCTGTTGATGTAAACTGTTTAACCCATTCCCACTCTATTACGCTTTTGGACGCCCCCAAGGAAAAAAGCGTAAGGAAACATTGTGGAAAATGAAGAAATTGCTTGTGACAAGCAATTTCTTCATTTACCACAATGTTTTCTATTCAGAAAGTTGAAAAAAAATCAAAATTTCATAAGCTTTCGTCTGCAACTCCTTTCAATTTGGACGAGTCTAAAATTTTCTTGTGTGGGAATGGGTTAAAGCAATATCTGATTAGCCTGGAGTTCCACGCAAACAATTTAGAATGTATCGCTGACCACGCCCACTAAGCTCCAATAGGAAGTTCTAATAACACATTAAACGGTGTTAATTTGCAAAACTTATGGCTATTTATATGTAATAAAAAAGTAAAATGGTTGGTTGGTGACCTATATGCTTGGATAGGCTGTAGTTGCGACGTAAACGTCAACAAGGCAACAATTTTTATTATTTTAAAAAGAAAAGTCAACGCACGACCGGACGCACGACGGACACAACGCAGTGACAATATCCCTTTGGCCTTTGGCAGGTTGAGCTTAAAATATCAAGCGCGGGCTCATATTTTAAAGTTTTGAATACTAGAATCTTTTATGCTTGTCTCTCCTCTAAACTGTCGGAGAATAAGATTTAACGAGGGCTCGACAGCCAGGCACTTTCTACCGCCAAAACCTTACCTCACACTCATTAATGCGTTCTACAATTTGTTCGACTCAAAGGGTTTAACACCACTTTTAACAGTATTTAAGTAATATCGCAGCGGTTAGAGCACCTAACCATGGATTCCTGGTATTTCTCATACCAATACTACCACTACATCCTTTCCGAGGCCCCAGCTGCTCATCCCACATAGGTTTACGATTAACAACACGTTGGTTGGAGACAAATGTTGGAAAGTATATTTGACTCGATCGGGGATCGAACCCGGGACCTCTACAATTCGTAAGAGTTCGCGAGCTAGTGATCACACCCAGAAATGCGATCTCTATCCTCTTTTCTACATTTTTTGCGAAAATCAGGCCTGTGTGTATGATGATAACAATTTCCATGAATTTGGGCAAGCCTAAACTATTGTCTAGTTATGGGTTAAATTTCTACCACATACAATCTACAACCTCTGAGTTCCAACAACCCGTTGTGTTCTCGCTACGAACTTATCCATCCTAAAATCGTCTGAGAAACCTGCTTAAACCTGTACCCGCGACAAAGTTTTAGACTTTTCCAAATAGAAAGAAGTTGCTGACTACAAAGTCTAGTTGATAGAATCTAGAAAGTCTTTTCATTTTATGCTAGAAAATATTGTGGACATTTGAGAAATTGCCAGTTTAAGCAATTTCTTCAATGGCCACATTACTTTCAAAACCTTTTTTCTTGGGGGCGTCAAAAAGCGGGATTACGTGGGAATCGGTTAAAAGTTAAATCGACCTTCACACCTATAACCCCTAGCCCCTTCATATTTGCGCCCAGTACGTTTCCCCAAAAATAATACCAAACGGACCTAACCCACTCCAACACAGTCACGCTTTTTGACGCGCCTCATAAGAAAAGCTCTGGAGACCATTGTCGAAAAAGAAGAATTTGCTTGTGTCAAGCAATTTCTTCATTATCCAAAATGTTTTCTATTCAAAAAAGATGAATAAATCCAAAATTTCATCAACTGGAAAGTGTCGTCTGCAGCTGCTTTCAATTTGGACCTGTCTAAGATTTTGAGTAAAAATTTATGGATCTTCCTTGTGCGTAAGCATTCAAAATAGTTGCGTGCTCAACATTTTGCTAAAAGAAGTGTTAAAAAATCATCCAATTAAAACGCTTCATCTTGATAGACGAAAGGTCAATTAACTTAGACTTGTAAATAAATCTAGTTCTTGAATACGACCTCCGGAGAAACGGGAGAGTAAACAAGAGCCCCTTTGTATGGCGCGTCAACTAATTAGTTTCCCGATTTCATTGAGTTCCCTTCAGATTCAAAATAGCCCGAGTTTGATTGACAGTTCATTCTTTCATTGAAATAAATACTCGCACATTTCTGGAATAGTAAGTTTTTGTGGACTTAAAAGGGATAAACAAAATATATAGAGAAGTCTTTCCCAGCATAGTGTTCAAGATTCTGTGAATTACCACTTTTTCATTTTGATTTAACGATCTTACATCTTACCGTAATTGTCCAATCGCTGACCGTTGTTTCGCAAAATTTATGGCCAGTAGCATGTACCAAGAATGTAAAATGGTTGGTTGGTGACCTAACCGTCGTAGCTACAGCTTGAACAATCTGTAGTTACGACGTTTAAGTTGCCAAACCATTAATAAAGGTAAAAAATGGCGGAAAATTTCGGAGTTTAAAAGTTTATGTCAGGGCTGAATAAATGACGGATTTGATTGGTCGGTTGATCTCTTGATTTACAATCACGATTGGTCCATTGATTTTCAGATTTCCAAATCAAAGCTATCACGCAAATATGGATGAAAAAGTGCTTGATATAATCTTTAGTCCACAAAAATCAATATTGATAAAACTATTGCATTATAAACGAAATCAGATGAAAACAAATCTTAGTCCATCAACACTCTAAACTTATAACATGATACTTCGAAGCAAAGCATTTTGGGGGAAAAGGGGGGCGGGGAACCTCTTGGTAGAATTTTTTCAGAACGCATGAATACTAGCGATGAGCAATTTTTTTCTCACGATTTCCCATGATTAAATACCCCATGATCATAAAAACAGATATTATTTGGTAAATATACTTATAACATTGATAAGATTGATCAGCTTTCAGTGGAGTAACATTGTCAAGAGTACCTTACTTTCATTATCTATTTATTATATTTTTAAATGTGTACATATTTATCCTTTTTAGATTTCTGTGGCGACTGTCTACAGTTTGGTCTGTAATGTTTGGTGTATAACGAGTTCGTGTATTTTTGGGATCCATATAAGATTCCATAGTTTATGCACTAACTCGGTATTGATGTTTTACTACGCTTACAAAAAGAACTTTTGGCTAAATGTATCCAGGTAAAAGCTGCAGGTAACGTTTTTGCGTTCGGGAGGGTGAAACGACCGTAACCGCTCCACTTTTGTCTTTTTTAGTGGTATTTAAGTAAACCATTTTTTATCCACGACATAGCCCTTGTGGTAATTAGATAAGGAAATAAACGGATTTGCCCGTATCCCTGAATAGACTAGTGATGAAGTGTTTGTACTGGGTGATTGATATGCCGGGAAAAGGCGACGTTTGACAAATGAGTGATTAGACGGTTAAAGTTCAGTTTACGAAGAAACACGGGTTTCATAAGGCTTTCGTTGAATGCCGAAGATCATTGTTTTATGCGTATTAAAGGATTAGATTGCGTATTAAGCGACATTAAGTGTACGCTTGATAAATTTAAGATTTTTTTCATCGAAAGTTCTTTAAAAGCATCGGGGTTGTGGGGTTTGGAAACATTTCAAAGTTAAAGTTAAAGTTTGGGTTTGTAATCTTTTTCCGTGCCTTGCTTATATTCAAACGACTTTACACTTTAACCCCCGATCAATGAATTGCGAGTCGGCTGTTAACACATGACGCACATGGCAGTCACAGCACACAGGCTTACAACCCTCTCGGTTACCCACTTATACACGTAGGTGGTCAGGAGCAATTTGGAGTAAGTTATTTGCTCGCGGTCCGAGCGGGTTTCAAACCCGGGACCCTCCGATCCCGAATTCCGCGTCCTACCATTAGACCACGGATCTCCAGGAAGTACAGGTCTTACCGTTGCACTGGGAGATTTCTTGACTAAAAGTTAATACAAACCCATGTTCAAGTTTCAGTTCCTGCCACAATTTACTGATTGCGGCTGTAAGTCAAAGAACTCATCGACCAAACAAATATTCTTTTGGACTGGAAGTGAACTTTGAACTCAGACATTTATGTAAAGAATTTTTGTTGGTTTGGCTACTTAAACGTCGTGACTACAGCTTATTCAAGCTGTAGCTACGACGTTTAGGTCGCCAATCAACATTTTTACCTTTTTGTTACATGTTTCTTGCCATAAGTATTGCAAAATAAAGCCGTTAATTATCCTGTAGGAGCTCAGTGTCCTTAGCCTAGCGGAGTCAGTCGGCGGGGCCAGCGAGCTGTCTATTAACCCTCCCACCCCGTGTTCGAAAAGTGAAGCCTTTTCGTAATTTCACTTTGAAAAAATATCGGTGAAAAGAATGGCTTCAGTGTGTGATTGGTCACAGATAAGAAATATTATCATTGGCTGACCTTTATACTAAATGAATCCTCCGCGTGGGCGTCAGAAGTGTGAAGGATTTAGGCCAGAAATAAATCAGTAATTGCAAATTACCTTTCTTATTCACTGCAAATATCCTGTCTACTCGACATTTTCAGAGATATCCACTTGTCTCTATAAATCAATAAAGTGCTTCGATTGCCGGGACAAATTTTACTCGACTGTTTTCGGAGACAACCATACCTAGATTATAGGGGAGAAAAGAATCAAACGACCAATCAAATAATTCATTTAGACCGCAACTTTGAACTCCGTCACTGACCGACATTTACGTGAAGCATTTTGTTCGATTGGCGACTTAAACGTTGTAAAACTACAGCTTAGTTCGCCCAATACCAATTGTATTTTTTGTTACACGGCTCTGCCTATATTTTTTTAGAATGACACCGTTCAATTTCGAATTCGAACTTTCTGTTCGAGTCATATAGGGTGTGGCCATGGAGGTTACGGTCGGATACCCATCTATTGCAATGACTACCAGACTTCTATATATAAAGTCATAGGTTGTGTAACGGCATGAGGTTCTGCGTGCAATGCCCTTTTCAAAAATATCTCTGGTATTATTGTAGAAAATCACCAACACAACTGCGAAGAGTTTGAAGTTGGATCTGCGATTTCGGTAAAATCGAGATTTTTAGATTATTCAGTATATATTTACTTAGAAATATATACATATCTTTTTCTTTCGATTTTCCCGAGAATTTATCTTCCCCGAATCAACAAAATTATCTACAAAAGTATATTACGACGATAATGAAAGTACCTCTAATTGATAACTTCCTTTATTTTAATTTAGTTTCACTTCAACAAGGAAATTAATTATTCAGGATAAAATGTGACAGCAATTTTGTAGAAAATTTAATGGGAAATTGCTACCGAACTGCAAAAGGGTTCTGAAATTTTAGTCAATTTTCATTAACCCTTTCCAGTTTTTGGAAATGTTAGACTGGTCCAAATTGAAAGAGGTTGCAGACATCATGGAAAATTGGATGTAATTTGAAATGAAACCATCCTATGTGGTAGAAAATATTGTGGGAAAAGGAGAAATTGCTTGTTACAAGCAAATTTCCCCTTTTCACAATCTTGCTGAAGTATGAAATCATAGGGACGTAAAATCCCGGGTTTGTACAGGAAAGGGTTAAAAAGAATTCTCGAGGTGTGAATGAATACTTTTAACACCTCCCATGGAGTCTCTTTCGCTTGACTGGTTATAAAGTATAGGGTGTTGTTGGGAGTTAAACGTCCACAATTTGAAGATTCTCCTTTCACTAGTAATGATTTAAAAAGAATGCGACATCATCGTTGTATAACCAAAAGTTCGTAACTTCAGCTTTGTTAAGATGTTGTTAAGATTATTAGTATCTAAACGTCGATATAATGGTGTCACTTGGTACGATCTAAATCATTAGGCATGCCATAGTAAGAAAACACCAAATCTTCAGGACATAAGTAAATGCTTTTATGAATGCACTACTTTTAACCCTTGTCATGCTGAGCCCGGAATATTCCGGTTTTGGCAGGAAGTGAAGACTAAGATCAGCCTGCACATCAGTGCAGTCTGATCTTAATCTACACCTCCAACTTTTACTTTTCCTGTCAGAGTTGTTTATGATTGATTTAAAAAAAAGTTCTATTAGTGTTTACATAGCTTTGTATTTTCTTCAATACGGTAGGATAAATTATACAGCATGACAAGGGTTAAGCTTTGCGGTCACTAATTTTTCTGGCACTTTATAAATAAACAAGGAATATCATATTATAGTTGAAATACCAAACTTAATATTAGATTCGAGCCCCGTATTGAATTTTCGGTCTCGTGAAATATCAAATATTCCTACGGTGCAAGGTTCAAATATCCCTACGCGGCGAGGTTCAAATATTCCTACGCAGCGAGGTTCTGTATCACTACTACATTATGGAATTTAATTAATTATAATGCCAACGAATTTTGACGATAAAAGATTAATGGAAGCTAACGAATTATGTCCAAAATCAAGCCTTTTCAAAAAATCGTAATAACGCTATTCTTGGCCTGGTGTTTGTTTATCAGACAACTGACGTCATCTAACGATATGGTACCAATTTATATTGGATTTTCTCAACTACGGCAGTGCCTCTTGTCTTTTTCAACCCTAGTGGAGAACTAATATTTTTTTTTACTCTTACGGGATTCGAACCTACGCGGATACGACAACGCCGCCTAGCGCTGCAATGTCCGACGTTCTAAACCTCTGCGCTACCGAAACATCCCCTCCAAAAAGAACGTTCAAATAACGCATATAAAGCTTCCCGACACTGCAGCACACTCCGTATAAGGGTTCTATCTTTAGAAATTCTATTTATATTAAATTCTCTCAACTATGGTAGTGACTCTTGTCTTTTTCAACCCTAGTGGAGAACTAATATTTTATTTGACACTTACGGGAATATTAGATCTCCACCAGGGTTGAAAAAGACAAGAGTCACTGCCGTAGTTGAGAGAATTCAATATATATATAGACGGCGTTGTCGTGTCCGCGTAGGTTCGAATCCCGTAAGAGTCAGATACGGTATCAGTTCTGTACATGTATGATAGGGCTTTTTTCTGTCGAGTACGATTTTGCCTGAGTGTGTATATTAAAAGGGATTTCGGAAAGTCTATAATAAATAATAAATAAGAAGACTGGCCTGCCACTAGTCACCACTTCTGTTTTCTGTTTCTGATTTAGATAACACTATTCTATCTTGTCTAGTGTCTCCTTACAGCCAACATATTTTGAATTGGTATCCGTCTTGTGATTCCAAAACAACTTCTTTACAGGGCTGTAAATGGCTTTATGTCGGCTCGCAAACGTCAATCGCTGAACCATTCGACGAACCAATCTTTAATTAAGATCGGAAGTTAGCTTTGAACTCGAACATTTATATGAATTTTTTTTTTTTCAAGATGACGACGTTTAGATCACCAAGCAACATTTTACTTTTTAGCTAGCAAAGCGTCAGCTTAAGTTAAGAGACTAAATTTTGAGATTGTCTAAAAATTCAACAAGTGCAAACTGCCATTGGAGGCTTAACCACTAAAACCGTTAAATGCCAACGCCATAAAAAGTAGTTCTCATATTTCAGGAATATTGCAAACTCTGCATGCAAGTTCAACTTCTAAGTATATCTAGCTCATTTGAGCACATCATGTTCAAAATGACTCTGATCAGAGTCTTCAAAGAAGTTGCACTCGATAATCTCAAATAGTTGAAAATTCTAGAATATTTATCTCTTTATGTAGAAACAATGTGGAAAATGAAGAAATTGATTGAAACAAACAATTTCTCCATTTCTGACATGATTTCTTACTAGTCATAAGTTTTACAAAATTACGCCGTTTTACATTTAATTTCAACTTCCTGTCGGAATTAGAAGGCATGACCAGCGATCCGCTAATTGGTCAAGCTTTATGAAAGAACTATCTCCTTCAGTATTGTCAGTGCTATGACTGAATTCAGATTTGGAAGAGTTAAGTTCCGGCGTCGACAATAATCTTTAACCCTTTCCTGTTTTGCAAAAATTCAGACCCGCCCAAATTCAAGGGTTTTGCCGACGAAAATTTAAAGTTGATTTTATTTGAAAAATAACCATTTAGTAGGGTAGAAAATATTGTTGAAAAAGAAGAAATTGCTTGTGACAAGCAATTTCTTCTTTTTCCACAATGTTTTCTCAATTATAAAATCACAGGGACGTAAAAACAAGGGATGAACCAGGAAAGGGTTAAAAGTCTCATGTATCGGTGACTATGATTCCAAACAAACACCACAAGAGCTGACACAGTCTTTGTTTAATCTGGTCGAGTCTGTTAACCTATTACTTGGGGACAAATCTTTAGACTGGTCCAAATTCAAAGAAGGGGCAGACGGTATTTTTTGTCTCTCTTTTTGTGATAAATTGTTTACAATATCTATCTTTCTTGGTAGAAAGCTATGGGAATAATGGACAAATTGCTTGTAAGAAGCAAGTTCTTTGTTTTTTCACATTGTTTCCCCGGCCACTTTTCTTGAGGTGCGTAGATGCGGGATTATGTTAAGCAAGCATATCTTTAACATAGAAGTACTTTTTTATTGTTCTAAACCCAGGTTTTGCGGAAAATTTAATTAATTTCTAGAAACTTATGATCTTACTGTCTACTCCAAAAGCGCAATAAGATGGTATTAATTACTTATCTTAAATAATCTGTTGCCAGGAAACCACATTTAATATTCTCAGAATTCTGTTGCAAGTCTAATCTCAAGATGATTTCCTTTTCAGTGATGTTTATTTAGATTTCTTTTTATCTACATCGATTTCGGTAATCAAAGAATACAGAACTTGACCTGTCTTGATAGAATAGGGCAGTGAGATGTACCACATTGAGCAGTGGTTAACCCTTTAACACAGATGACAAAATTCAAATTCAAAGGAATGGCAGACGACAATGGAAAATGTATGATATTTTTAGATTTTCAATTTGTGGATAGAAAACATTGTGAAATATGAAGAAATTGCTTGTTGGAAGATTTTTTTTTCATTTTACACAATGTTTTCGAAATTCTTTTTCTTGAGGGGCGTCCCAAAGCGCCATTGTGTGGGTATGGTTTATGACGCGACCTTTTTCCACGTGTCGTTATTGGAGTACAAATCTAGCCTACGCCATATCAGATGGGTATGTTGTTGGACCAGGTATTTCAGAACACAGAATTCAGATGTCCTAAGCTGTGAAAGCTGTTAACAAACTAGAATATAGCTTGAATTATCTACTGATATTGAAATTAGTTGATATTAGTCGCATATGGTCAACCCATTGCCTCGCGACCAAATTTTAGACTAGTCCAAATTGAAAGAAGTAGAAATTGACACTTTTTATTTGACGGAATTTAAAATATCTTTGTCTTGCATTGTGGATAATGAAGAATTTGTCACAAGCAATGTCCTCAAGTTCCTAATTGTTTTTCAAAGCTATTTTTCCTGAGGGGTGTTAAAAATCTGGATTTGTGGGAATGGGCTAACAAAGATTAACCAATGACAAGCCGATGAAAATTTAGGTTTACCCTTTAATGTTTCTTGAATTTTTAGATTGGTCCAAACTGAAAATAGTTTTAGACTACTATAAAATTTGGATGCGACTTGAAATGTAACCGTCCTATGTGGTAGAAATATTGTGGAAAAGGAGAAATTGCTTGTTACAAGCAAATTTATCTTTTTCCACAATGTTTTCTCAAGTAATAAATTGCAGCAACGTAAAATTCCGGGTTTGTGCAGGAAAGGGTTAATCTAAATTGAAAAGTTGCAGAGGACTTGTCCACGTGCGTATGAGTAGAAAATAAATAATATACGCAATGACAATATGTGAGAAATGGAATTTGTGGTGACATTTTTTATCATGGAAGCTTAGTCGGGATATTTAGTAATAACGTGATAATCTTAAGTAAACACTACAATACTTTAACACGAATTCTGCATAGATAACTATTTCCCTTTTTGAATGAAAACCCTTTTGCGGAAGGAATATATAGTCGTTGTGCGTCCGAATATCGCAATACAACCTTTTCCCTTTCCTGTTTTTTGAAATTTTAGACTGGTCCAAATTGAGGTTGCAGACGACAATGAAAATTTGATGGAGTTTAAAATTTGTGGAAGTTGTGGTGACATTTTTTATCATGGAAGCTTAGTCGGGATATTTAGTAATAACGTGATAATCTTAAGTAAACACTACAATACTTTAACACGAATTCTGCACAGATAACTATTTCCCTTTTTGAATGAAAACCCTTTTGCGGAAGAAATATATAGTCGTTGTGCGTCCGAATATCGCAATACAACCTTTTCCCTTTCCTGTTTTTTGAAATTTTAGACTGGTCCAAATTGAGGTTGCAGACGACAATGAAAATTTGATGGAGTTTAAAATCAAACCATCTTATGTGGTAGAAATATTGTCAAAGCAATTTCTTCTTTTACCACAATGTTTTCTGGAGTATAAAATCACGGCTACGTTAAATCCTGGATTTGTCCAGGAAAGGGTTATTTAACTGTATTTACCATATTTTGGTCGCCGGATATTGTCAAAAAATACTAATTCTCTTAAATCTACGACTATTGGAACAAACAAGATATTGTTAATCAATAAAAATCTTTAATGTCAAAAAAGAAAGGTATTTACATGAAAACAATCATTAGAAATTGAATATCAAGTATTTGAATGTATTTGTGCTAACTAATTCATTTCCCATAAGCTTTAACCCATTCCCACACAACATAATTTTAGACTGGTCCAAATTGAAAGAATCTGCAGACGACGATTTCAAGTTGGTCGAATTTCATTTTTTTCATCGTTTGGGATAGAAAACATTATGTATAATGAAGAAATTGCTTGATACAAGCATTTTTTCATTTTCTATAATATTTTCCAAAGTTTTTTTTTTCTTGAGGGACGTAAAAAGGAAGGATTGTTTGGAAATGGGTTGATTATTTTGTAGGATAAAGTCTAATCACGACCTTTGGCTTTAGAGCTATAGAGCTTCTTCTGTATCAGACGAAATGGTGGTGGGGAAAAATCCACCAAGTTTGTATAAGTTCAAGATAGGACACAGACAATCTTTCCAATAGTTTGACATTTCAACAATAAGTTTGACATTGACTCTGATGTGACGAAGATGTGTAAAATTCGTAAATTATCTAGCAGATTCGAACACTTTCGCATCATTTTGTAAATTTGAGCTTTAAGAGCGATCTTTACCTCTAAACTGCGCGACAAGTTTTTTCTTGGATACCATAGCACGAATCGACGGATCGCAGCTGTCAGTCAAAGAATTAATCAACCAATCAAATCATTCAATTATACCGGAAGTGAATTTTGAACTGTAACAATTGGGTTAATTTATGTGAAGCATTTTTGTTTGTTTTGTTTGCTTGGCGTCTTAAGCGTCGAAATTACTACTGCTGTTACAACGTGCAAGCCGCTAAACCAACCATTTTATTATATTTTTGGTTACATGTTATACCGGCAATAAATTTTGTAAAAATCACGCTGTTAAACCCATTCCAATTCAGTGACGATTTTAGAAGCCTCCAAGAAAAAAAGCATTGGAAAACATTGTGGTATCTACACGATACCTTGCTTAGAGATCAATGTTTTAAATTCTAAAACCCAGCCCGGTTAGCTCATTCCTTAACGCGCTTCAATCCTGGGGTCTTGGGTTCGAACCTTGGCTGACCAACATTCTTTCCGACATTTGACAAAAGTCATGGCGACAAGCGTCATTAGTCTTTCACCTATGTTCGAACGATATGTAAGTAACTGTTTTGGATGAGTAGCTGGTGACTCGGATCGACTGTTGTGAGAAACAACAGATAACCATGATATTACAGAAATAATGTTGAAAGTGATATCAAAACCATTGCAATCAATCAGTAAATTGAAAACAATTTGCAGCTGGTCATTTCACACTGAACATTGTACTAAGAGGCAGTCAACGGACAACGATCTTAGCTTAGTGATAAAATGGTTTAAAGAAATCGATGTGTTGGTAAATGAATACGATCAAGAGTTTCCAAACACATGCAAAAAGCAGCCATGTGGCCCATGGCTTGTGTAAATTAACGTGCACATCGCCATCTTGATCCTTTTTAAGCAATATAACGTAGCTCAATATCAACGTTTGTAGTGTTGAACCAATTATCAAACGACAAAATTTTAGTCTGGTCCAAGTTGAAAGAGGTTGCAGAATACAATCGAAGTTACATGCCGTTTTAGATATCTTCAACTTTCTGGATAGAATACATTGTGTAAATGAAGAAATTGCCTGTTGCAAGCATTTTCTTCACTTAACAAAATGTTTTCCGATTTGTTTTTCTTGGGGGTTATCAAAAAGCATCATTGTGTGGTAATGGGTTTTGTGTGGAAATGTGTTAAAGTCGCGATAGATCGATCAGTCTAATTTTGGGAAAGAAGCTTTTGTTGGTAAGGCAGAAGTAAGTGATCTATTTTAGATTTTAAGTTAACTCTCCACAAGACGACACCATTCTAGACTAAAAGAGATTATAAAAGATAATTCAATTCAAAGAGTGAACAAATGGCTGTTATAGTAACAAGAATATGCCAATTCTCCAAGTACAATCACGGAATGCCCAATCAGTTTAGATTGTAGCCCATATGAATGTTGGTCCCATTCTAGACAAAAGTAGATTCTTTGTCACGTTTAAAATTCGTGCCTCAGTCAGTATTTCATAGATATGTTGACATTAGTCAGCCCGATCCTTTTGCTAACAATGTAAAGAAGAGCACCAGATTCGGATGCCAACGGCTATTTAAGTGCTTGATAGTCGGTAAAACTTCAAAGTTGAAAAAGGTGGCTTAGTTACTTAAAAACGAATTCAGAGTTATCCCTATTTTTGATAGTAAAGATATATATTGCGTATTTCAAGTGAATGTGTTCGATATAAGAAAGGATGTTTAAAAATGTCTACCAGGACGACAAGAACGGCGCTGACAAAGACGACGACCTGACTAGAGCAATAGCCCGGTTTTATCCAACAACAGTCAAGCTAAAATTATAGAGCAGTTTACAAAGCATGTTGTTTGAGCGAATCGTTTTAAGAAGAATAAAAAACTTCTATATACATCTACACCTTGAATGAAATACAAAACTCACAATAAAAACGAATCCCTATAAGGGCAATTGACGAATCGCCGCTGTCAAACCAAGAATCGATTGACCAGTCAAATTATTCATTCCGATCGGAAGTGAAATTTGATCTTCAACATTAATGTAAAGCATTATTGTTGGTTTGGTGACCTAAAAGTCGTAACTGCCGCTTTTTTAAAGAGGTAGTTACAACTTTATGGTCGCCAACCAACAATTTTGCTTGTTTGTTACGTGTTACTTGCTAGGAATTGTGCAAAATAACGACGGTTAATATCTAATTCAAACTTTCTGTCGGAGATAAGTGGGCGTAGCCAGCGATCCATCAATTTAATGACTTCTTTGAAGCCGATCCGTCCACCTTCTTGGATTTAATTTCCAATTTTGATATTAGTTTGTCAGACACCACGTCCATCGAATGTTTACGTTCGGATTCCGCACTGTCAGTTTTATCGTAGGCACCAATATTGGGCAAAGAAAATCTCTTGTCATTTTGGCATGGAACTGTCAGACCGGTGTCTGTCTGACAAGTAATTGACGCTTTCTTAACAGGTTGGTCATGAGATTTCACAATGTTTGTATTTGCAATTGTATTTACATTTATGTCCACTTTTGTCGTATGTTTGTTCACTCTGTCAGTTGTTACTTTCTTCTTGTACAGTACGCTTACATCGGTTGGTTCAGGGTCAGGCGCGGTGACGTCTATATTTGTTCTAAGGACAGCTTTATGATGAACGTCTGAATCCCCTGTCTTGCTGTCATCCGTATCTGATGTTTGTGTTTCTTGATTTACCATTGGTGGTTTGTTCAATTCTGGAAATACTTTGTAATGCTTATTCGAAAGATCAAAATGGCCGTATTTCTGGATGTATTGCGACATAGGCAAGTCGTTTCTAGAATTCGTGTCGGATGAGTAACCTTCTTCGTCTTCTATTTGATCGATCTGGTCAAACAGCATTTCATTAACGTTAAAATCAATACCAATTGTGGCGTCTTCTTCCTCTTCTAGTGGAACCTTTTTCGGAGTCGCACAGATAGCAACATTTGCGACTTTTACGAATCTCGTTCGGCCAATCCCGTCAACTCGGACTGGTTTAATGTCTTCCAAAGTAAATCCCTTCTTGGATAACCAGTCTTCTGCTGACAAGTTGAATTTACTGTCTTTATGCTCTAGTGAAGCCTTTCCTTGTCCGAGAAGTATTTGGGCACAAGTAATATTTCCATGTTTTGTTGCAAGCAGTAAAGCCGTGAATCCCTCGCTATTTTTAGCATCGACGTCCAGTCCGAGTCTCCGAAAGTGACGTATTAGTATGTCACAAGCTATATCATTACCAATCATGGCGCTGTACATCAGTGGAGTTTGACCTGGAAATAGAAATACGTGAAAGGTAAAATTAAACCAATGCCACATAACGAAATCTTAGACTGGTCCAAATTGAAGAGCTTGCAGACGACAAAATAAAGTTTATCTTAATTGAAAAATAAGGCCCATATGAAGTAGAAAACATTGTGAGTAAAGAAGTAATAGCTTGTCTCAAGCAATTCCTTCTTTTGTCACAATGTTTTCCATAGCTATACTTTTTCAGTGCGTACAAAAGCGGTGTTATATGGGAATGAGTTAAAGTTTTGCTCTTTTAATTTGCACAACCTATGATAACCGACAGTAACTTGAAAAATATGTCGTTTGGTAATGGAATAAAAATCAAGGGAACATTAAATGCTGGCACATTTTCGCGGCAAAAGTATTACACTAAAAACGGAAAAGGTCAAATATGCTTTAACCCATTCCCATATAAACACGATTTTTAACGCCCCTCTAGAAAAAGCTATTTGGAAAAATTGTGTAAACGTTCACACAATGTTTTCTACCCAGAAAGTTGACAAAACCTAAAATTTCACAGACTTAAATTGTTGTCTGCAACTCCTTTCAATTTGGACCAGTCCACAATTCTGTTATCTGGTAATGTGTTGAACTTTTCATGGCGTTTTCGTTTTGCTTCAAGCGTCGCCCAATCTTGAATTCTCCTGAGGAGGGATGGGTTTGATGTAAGCAACAAGGTACCTAAAACAAACAGTTAATTGTGTGAGTTCCAGAGATATTTCAAATGTCAGCCTCAGAACTTCTCCAAAATTGTCCTAATAATCGACAATTATTAATGACTTATTCGTATTAATTATTGAAGAAAATACATTCTATTTGTTTAGTTTCACACAGAGATAAAGAACAAGATAACAACACGCCACGTACTACAGTTAATTTTGAAAATAAGGATTCCCTAGAATATATGCCATAAAAGACGTTTTCTACTAAAGTTTCCCTTTCTATTTATCCTCTCCCGATTTTTCAAATTGTAGACTGGTCCAAACTGAAAGAGGTTGTAGTTCACACTGAACATTGGATGCAAGTTAAAATTAAAATATCCTGAGTGGTTGAACATTTCGTTGGAAAAGGATAAACTCCTTGTTACAAGCAATTTCTTCTTTTCCCACAATGTTTTCTCGAGTATAAATAGACAGCGATATAAAATCCCGGGTTTGTGCAGAAAATGGCTATGCCGTTAATTTGATATTTTTTAATCCTAAGCGTATTTAACCCATTTCCACTCAATCCCTCCTTTTTACGCCCCTCAACAAAAAAGCTTTGGAAAACATTGTGGAAAATGAAGAAATTGCTTGGATCAAGCAATTTCTTCATTATGCACAATGTTTTCTATCCAGAAAGATGAAAAAATTTAAATTTCCATCAACTTGAAATTGTCGCCTGCAGCTCCTTTCAATTTGGACCAGTCTAAAATTCCTCTGTGTTGGAATGGGTTTATATGAAACCTACTACTCTTTCAACTAAGAGAAAGAGGCTGCTCAGAAATAGAGGGATCGCTGGTCACGCCCTCTGGCCTCCAACATGGCAGCTCGACTGAGGTAATGAACGACACAATCTTGTAAAATATGCGGTCATGGACATATATAAATGGCCGATTGCTATTTGGAGACCTAAACGTAGTTACTACGGTTTCAGAAAGCTGTAGTTATGTCGTAAAAGTCGCTAAACAAACAAAAATGTCAGAGTTAAAAGTTCACTTCCGCTTTAAATTAATGCTTTGATTGGGCATCTTTATTATTGACATCGGTGATTCGTTTTGTTTTTTTTTGTTTGTTTGTTTTAGAGTAGAATGTATGCACTTTTTTAGCTGTTTGTTATTTCTACGAAACTAAAGAGCATTTAAAATCAAATTTGAAGATTTCAGAAAACAAACTTCATATTGCATTACCTTCAATTTCATTTCTACTGGTTTAGCCGCTGTCATTTTCATTCCAGCAAAACTAATTCAATATTTGAATGCAATCTTTCGTATATGAATAGTTGTGGACGACCTTGAGGTAAACAATACACCTACGAAGATTTCGCCGAATAGCCTTTTCAAGCTGTAGTTACGAGGTTTTGATAGAACACCATTGAATGGTGTTTTTGTTTCATCAAAATCAGCAAAGACCAGCAATTCGGATGCAACTTATCGAACTCCAATATAAAATCCCCTTTTTTTCACGTGATCCATACGCAAGTATATGATAATATATGAAATGATTCAACTAAATGACTGATCGCAGCTGACAATTATTGATTGATTGATTCAATAGGCCACTTTTAACAGTATTTTTCAGTCAAATCGCGGCGGCTGGAGCACATAACAATGGATTCCTGGTATTTCTCACACCAGTACCACCACTGCACCTTTTCTTAGCCCCCAGGTGTATCCCACTTAGGTTTACCATTATCAATCCATTGGTGAGACAAAAATGTCGGAAAGGATATGTGCCGCCACCGGGGATCAAACTCATGACATCCATGATTGAAGATTGGGAGTCTGATGCTCTACCAGCTGTAATATGACGGCGGCTAGCTGTCAATCAAAAAACGATTGGCTACACAGATTATTCATTTAGACCGGAGGAATATAATAACCTCCAACATTTAGGTAAAGTATTGTTGTTCGTTTTAATTCGTAACTACAGCTTTTTTAAAGATTGCCAACTCGCGGCTTGCTCTTTGTTTTACCTCCCCGAATATATATTTCACCAAAGAATGTCTTTTATAACCAAGTTTGAAATGCCATGTTGGAGGCACAAGAATATCTTCGATGGTTACTAATGCGTAGAAAAAAGGTACGTTAAGGCAATCAGATAAAGCAAGGTCACGCAAATTGTCATAGAAACGATGATGTAGATGATTGATTGACGAAGATCGATGGATGTTGATTGTCATTAGAGTACATCAATTGAAGCTAAGTATATTGGTCATGTAGATTAAGATATCACACGAATATTTTTTATCAGTGTACTGTTTTAGATGACAGAAACACGGAGCCAGACCATAAGATAAATACTTCGAAGAAAGGGGGTAGTGGATTAGTGATAGTCTCTGCTAAACCAATTCCAACACAACCACGCCTTTTTACGCCCCAACCAAAAGAAAAGGTTTGGGGATAAGATATTGAAGACGAAGAAATTCTTTGTTACAAGCAATCTCTTCATATTCTACAATACTTTCTATCCAAAAATACAAAGCCTTTGTACTTTCATTAAGTCAAAACTGTCATCTGCAAATTATTTCAATATGAACCAGTCTAAACTTTTGGAGTTATAATAGGCTAAACCTGTATTGTGAAATGCTGGTGAGAGTTGTCATTCTTGGCGCCTTCTTGCAGGTTTAATACACAAGGTACCCTTTCCGTTTGGGGAAGGAATGTTAAAAATATCTTAACCCTTATTATTCTGAACCCGAAATATGCCGGATTTAGAAGTACATATAGACAAAGATCAGCCTGCACATGTGTGATCTTAGTCTACATCACCTGCTTGTCCCTTTTAAGACAAATTTATTAATAAGATGATAATGACAAAAATAATTTTTCCTAAAATTTGTAGTTCCAATGCTTTCAGCCCTTTGATCTGAATGTAATTATCAGGGGATTTATAATTCAGCATGACAAGGGTTAATAAAATTGCTAAAAAGGTTTGTTAACAATTGATGGTTCGCCGTTGTCAATCAAAAATAGCGATTGACCGATCGAAAATTTCATTTCGATCGGAAGTCAATGTTGATTTTCGACATTTATGTAAAGCATTTTTTATTTTGGCGACTACAGCGTCGTAACTATAGCTTATTCAAGCTGTTGTTATGGTGTTTTAATCGCCTACAAGCGACTTACGTTTTGTTTGAAATTTATCACAAAAAATGCAAACAAACGTAGTTCGATGTTTCAGTCAAACTACCTTGTCGGAGGTCAAAGGGCGTAGCAAGTGATCCGTCAATATATTATTCGTCAAAGATTTTGATGTCATTATTGACCATCAATCAAACGTTAACTGGACTGACAGGCATAAGTAAAAAAGGAGAAATAATCGAACTGACCGTCACAATATCTTTCAAACCAAACCGCAAATATGAGATTAAAAAGAAGATATGTTACCCTAACAGATTCTCACACAGTGAAGCCTTTTTGCTCACCCAAATATACAAATTTGGAAAACATTGAGTAAAATTTCTTCATTTCCCAAAGTATTTTCTGCCCGCAAGGACAAAGATTTTTAAGATTTTATCAATCGAAAATGGTCTTCTGCAACTTCTTTCAATTTTGACAATGGTGTAGTTATGTTTTGTTCGTCTGGCACTGGTTTAATGTAAAATAATATTAGAGGAGAAGCATAAAAGTAGCTTTACTTTATAGTTAACCTGATGTCTAAGAAATGACTTCTAAATCGCAAATAAAGTCATTAACAGAAAAAAAACCCAAAACAACAACAACAACAACAAAAATACAAACCAATCAAAGAACCAGCCAAACAAACAAACAAATAAACAGAAAATGAATAAATATTTTTTGAAAAACATAAAACAGCAACAAAGGAAAAAAAAAACATTTATGATTTACAAGAAAAGCGTACCGTTCATATCAGCTATGTCAGGGTCGACGTTGTGCTCTTTGACAAGAATTCTCAGAATGTCGTTACAACGCTTTTCACAGACGTAACTTAACGCTGTACGTCCAAAGTCGTCAGTTGCGTTGACGTCTGCACCATGACGTAATAATAGCTTGGCAGTTTTGTCACGAGTTCCCTCTTCCTGAAATTAGAATGATACAGTATATTTCTTTCATTGTAAGTTGAGTGAACAACAAAAACTTAAATTTTCACGAGTGGAGGAGACATATGTTATAAGAAACTTTTGTTAGTCATGAAATAAATGATTTATTGATCTTAAACGCATCCCACAATAATTAGATTTCTCTCGAGAAAACAATTCTTTTCGCACATACATGCGTTATGAATGACGTCATTAGTGGCTTTTTCCTAGAATAGTCTACATTCAGCGGTATATTGTGTGAAAATGGCAGAAAACAAGACGTTCTTTTAAATGCGCGTTTGAATGTAACTTTATTTAATATTCATTGTGAGTTACCACATGCAAATTTAGTGATTGAAATTAATGCCCCCCCCCCTCCCCGTCAATCAAAACACTCAAGTGACCAATCAAGTCATTAGTTAAGACTGAAAGTTTGATGTTAACCCCCGGCGTTAATTTAAACATTATCTTGTATAATTTAAACGTCGTCATGATGTACAGCGTTTAGGTCGTCCACCAACAATTTGTAAGGCTTAATGTCTTCGACCATATATTTCAAACCAATGTCGTTTGATACCTCAGTCAAACTGCTGTTTTAGAGGTCAGTGGATGTGGTCAGCGATCTATCACTCGACGGATAGATGGCCCCGCCCAGTTACACAGCATGTCACGCCCACTGACTTCCAATAGGAGATAGTACATACCAAATAAAAACTTTCCTGGCTTTCTTGCTTGAGAGAAGTAGATTATCTCTTTTTTCTTTTTTTGCTTCTGTGTTAAACAGTGTGCGCCCTAGGGTAGCTTGTAAGCCTGGGGTCATTTCATGTAAAAAAAAATGTTAAGTCCACTAGGCGATTCCACATGCCATGTATCAATGCTCACGGCTTTGTTGTCTCAGAGAAGAATTTTTTTTTCAAATATTCAGTCATTTTCCCCCTTTTTATTCTATTGCAACAAGAGTTAAAGTTTGATTTTGAATTGCTTGGGCTTCACCAAAGAATTATCTCTGCCAAATTTCATCAATATATTGTTTTCATGCAGATGCACAACGACCATACACGACGCGCCAGACTTAGGAAGACCAAGATAGCTAACCCTAAGTATGGTAAGTTCAGTTGATTATAATACGTCGTTGTCGTTCTAAAACGTCGTAACGACAGCTTGAATCAAGCTCTAGTTATGACGTTTTAGAACGTCAACGACAAATAGTAGATAGTTACCACGTTGTCAACCCATGATTCTCCTTTTTTGTCACATGCTACTGACCATAGTTTTTTTGGGGGGGAAAAACGTCGTTTAAAATTGAAGCGGAACTTCCTGTAGGAGTCAATGAGCGTGGCCAAAGGAGTAAGAAGGCGGGGCCAGCGTTTGGTCAATTGGTTGAATAAGATAAAAGGGAAAAGAAAATAAAGTAAAAAGATCGCAGTTTGTATCGCAGACACGGATGTCCCCGAAAATACTGACTTTTGTCTCAAGTATGTGCAGTAAAGCAGAATAAAAACACACTATCTTTTCTGAATTAAGACCTCATGACAAGGTATAATTTGTAATACTTCATTCAATAGTACCCATGATTTTGGTCTAACAACATGCATTGTGCGTTACTTAAAAGAAAATACTTCACCTTAAGCTGTGACATTGACCTTGGATTAACAAAACAACAACAGCAACAACAAAAATGCGTGACACTTTAGTTCTCGACTAAAGTAATAATTGTGTTAAGTTGTTTTGAAACCCAATAATAAAGATACAAGATATTCTCCGTGCAGGATCAATTTTAAAGAGGTGACCTTGACCTAGAGAGTGTTCAAACAAAATTTCTTTCCACAATTTAATTTTCAAATGGAACAATAAAAACTGTGCCTGGTCGTTTTTGAATGTGTGCTCTGAGCAAAACCTTTTTACTAGTTCCTGAACAGAGACCTTTACCTTGGGCAAATCAAAACAAACCTTTTGTGTGACGCCAAACTCGTCAAGGGAATAACTGTGCAAAGACATGTTTAAATCTAATGTAGTAGAAATTCCTCGGAAATTTCTGAATTTCCTCACTTGACTGTCATATATGGCTTTGTATTGGAGTGTATCAAAACAATTTTTTCACATTACACTCGCAGTCGTCAAAAGAACCAAATGCTTTAAATATTTCGAAATCCGTTTCTAAATTTAGAAAACATTCTCCGACCAAAGTCAATTGTGTCATTTGATCTTCTTTTGTGAAACTGACTACATGTGGTTAAATAACACGACACCATATTACTCGTAAAAAGTATCAGCAGGACCATTCAATAAACTCCACCAAATAATAATTCCATTTTAGTTTCGTTTATCAAGATTCAAGCGGTTGATTGGCTCATTTTTTCTGTTATTACTTTCATGAACAAAATTTTAAGCACGCAACTATTTTGTATGCCTACGCACAAAGTAGATCCATAAAAAAATATTAAAAACTGCTAAAATATTTGGTTTGTTTTGATTGAAAGCATTAAATTATTAGAAATGAGGAGAATGATTTTGTTTATTTCAGGTATGAACTTAAAAACCTAATCACACTAATGCTTCGTGTATTCATACTGCGTGATTAAGTTTTTGGGTTCATACCTCAATAAAAACTAAACAATATTAATTTCTTAAATGTAGAAGTCATGCAGGAGATTAGCACATGCGCACTGATGCACCCAAACACAATTACACGGGTAATTTTTTATGCCCGTTCGCTGTTGGTATAAAAATGCATGGAGAAAGACGGTTATGTGTAGAATACAAAGTAAAATCATATTAACAAAACCAATGACAGGACAATGCCAATGATAAGTGCTGTAGACATTTCTCGTAGAAAAGCAAATTGCAGGCTATAACCATAAAACAGTCTGCAGTTGTCGGTTAGATCAAAGAAAGCTTTTCCCTTTAAAGGCTGTCTAAAAGATGTCTCTATGCAGCGTGTAAATTCTAGACGGGTCTGCAGACATGCAGGCTGCACGAATCACCATTTGTTCTCTCGGATAGATGTTAGAGACAGTGATTATCCTTAAATAACACGTTTAGAGTATACCATTAGACAGGACCAAGAAACGACAGTGTGTGTTCTGTAACAAAGATGCCATCAGCATTTCAAATATCTAATTTGGTGGCGACATTTATATTTAACCCACTACCAGACGAAATCTTTTAGAATGGTCCAAATCTTACGAAATTATAGTCGACACTTTTTAATGAACGAAATTTAAAGAATATTTGTGGGGTTTTCTTTATTTAGAAAACTTTGTGGATAATGAATAAGCAATTTCTTCATTTTAACAAAGTTTTCTGAAACCTTTTCTTTAAGGTAGGTATCGATGTTTTTTCATGTCACAGATTTTGATTATTCTTATTCCCTCTTATATACTATTTTAATACAATATTCTGAAAAGTAGTTTTTCTAAAATCAGAGGTCGTTTATCTGAATAAACAAGGGTATTTCCCTAATAGCCTAAGTAGGCTGTAAATCTATTTTTAGATTAAGCCGAGACAGTTGCGATGAACATCGGGTTATTCACGCGGTGCGTATAAGCGTTGGAACCACGTATTCAGTTTGAATTTGCTCTAATCAACGTCATCAATACGTCATCAGTAGTTATTTTTGCTAGCCGGTCTTCAATTTTGTACAGATTAGTCCAAAACTATCGTAAGCATTGATACGAATATAGACACTAACCGTAGTTTTTCGCTAATAATTTGGTTTGACATAATTGAGGAAAATGGTTGTTTCGCTTGTC
Organism: Fragum fragum; assembly: GCA_946902895.1. Taxonomy (NCBI): domain Eukaryota; kingdom Metazoa; phylum Mollusca; class Bivalvia; order Cardiida; family Cardiidae; genus Fragum; species Fragum fragum. The sequence continues at coordinate 49,944,146 of OX336366.1, forward strand.
AATTTGTTACCTACCGTCGACTTTGGGCCATATGCAAATGAAGTCATGCGGTGTGGACAACCGAATTCCATGATGTCTAAAAGAAATCTGGAATTCCGCTGAACCTTACTATATTACCAAAAAAAAGCCACTTTAGCCTATCAGATTACTGCGAGGATAATATCTGAGTCAAATTTAAGCGTCCGTTTGAGCGTATTTTTAGGAAAAGGGGCAAATTTTTCTTATCTGGGTTTCAGTAACATCGATACCTCCCTTTAAGAAGCATCAAAAGATGGAAACATGTGGGAATAGGTTAAGGTGGATGCATATTGCCTATCCTGTCATCCCGATTACTTCAAACCCCATGTTCCTTAAAAGGGTTGACCATAAACCGAATGATAAGAATTTTTAGCACGTCCAGAGATTTGTGGTCGAAGGAATAGAGGCAGTAGAAATAAATCTTCAGTATTGATCTTATGTTAATCTCCTTAACCCATTACCAAACGACAGAATTTCGAACTGGCCCAATCCAAATTGAGGGGAGTGTCGACGATTTCAAGTTTGTGAAATTTAAAAAAAGATTTGTATTTTAGTTAAAGGTAGAAAACATTGTGGAAAGTAAAGAAATTGCTTGTAACAAGCAATTTCTTCACTTTCCGCAATGTTTTCCAAAGCTTTATTCTTAACGAGCGTAACAAGGGAATTTTGTGAGAATGGGCTAAAAGATAGGTACTGGCCTATTCTATTGCCTTGTCGTCATGGTTCTCTTTATTCACTAAAAGTGCTAAGAGTTCTATCGATTGTAGACAAGGAAACCTGTCATCGCTGACATTTCTATTATAGTCTGTGTGTATTCATTAGAGTCGTTGAACATCCTCAAATAATAGGCTTAAGAAATGCAATTAGTCAGTTTTACCATCGCCAAGATACCAATCTAAGATAGTCTGCTAGGTGGGAGGCGGTATTTGTTATCCTCTGCATTTTCACGTTGAATCAAAACACCAATGAAACGATGATGGACCTCGGCTCTGCGATTTTCATCAACAAATTCACGTGTTATCTTTTGAAGATGTATTGTTATAGGTGTACATGTATAGTGAGTGATCAAAGGTCATAATTGACATTGATCACTCACAATAACTTGTACATCTATACATCCATTCATGGTTCACACTCGTCCTGCAACATTTCGCAGCTCATTTTTTTCCTGCAGAAAACTATCAAAACGCATTCACTTCGTCTCTACATATTCGGGTGACATTTTAAAGTCACGGGACGTGTTGTCATGAATGATACCAACAAAACAATAGAATATTAAGACGGCAACGCCTGATATCGCATTTGTGCGTTTTATCCCTGAAATCGTTGGGTTCATATTCTGATTAAGCCTCTATTTATTTAATCCGATAAGCTAATTAGTCTATATATCTACTGTGACTCACTTTTTAGACGGCCTTTATATTCATTCTCAAACTGAACATACCTTTGTATAGCAACAAGCCATCAGCGGAGTTTTCCCGTGCAGATCACGTGAGTTGACGATATCGACTGCAGAGGCTTCCAGAATGAATCGCATCAGATGAGTCTTTCCATGTTTAACTGCATCGAACAATACTCGAGCATCTGACGTGACGTCAACCCCGGCGTCATTGTAACTGAAAGTAAAAAGATGATCATTCAAACATTGGTTTTGGAGTTTTAATGAAAATAACAAGCTTGGCCATAACCACATGATATTTGCACACTTCATCGTAAATGCTATTTTTCTCGTATAGGGAAAAGTTGTATCTAAACAAGAAAATTTTGTCGCCTATAGACGTCTTTTTACACTATCTACGAATCGTTGGTTATACCATTCCATTGACCAATTGAGGTAGTGGTCTCTTTGTCTATGATGTTTTCATAACAAATGCAGAATAAAAGGGAGATGCCTTGCACATCCGTTATCTTAGATACGAGTCTGTACTGGTAATTGAAATATCATTTTTAATTGGTCCTAGACCAATTTATATCACAATAAACTCGAGATTGTGTCGCTGCAATTTACCAAAACTGCCTCTAGCCCAACAGGACGTATATTCTGACGGGAAAACAGAACAAAAATCATTTCATTTTACAAGTTAAGAATTATCAAAAGGAGTAAAGGAAAACTGGACGGTCACATGCTTAAAAGATGCATACTTCAAGGATGAACGCGTCTAACCAACCCATTCTTTCAATCATATCGACATGTAAACATAGATGATACTGCCACTCAGTTATTTTTCAGCCCAAAGTTAATCAAAGTACTGAAAGTTCTACTGGAGAGCAAATTTGATTTTTATGCTTTCAAGCTGTCTAAATAATTCGCCCAAAAGTAGTATCAATTGATTTTTCCTTTTATTATAATCAGCGCTGTTTAGGAATTTGTTAATTTCAGCCCAGAAACAGAGAGGGTTTTGAAATTTCATGAACCTGCTGTCAGCATTTGCTCTTAAACTTAAGCTATCATATTTCCATAATTTTTCTGTTTTGGCTTTATAAAAAAGCTTGCAGGGATGATCTAACCATGACTATATAACAATCGAGAATTTTTAAAAATCTAGTTTTCACAAAAAGTTGCTAATTTGCCGGTACCCATGTTGCATCAAGGTCATACGTTCGTGTAAAATAATATCAGTTCTAATTAACATTCACGGAAATATCGTACACTAGGATAGAACCTACGTGTTTTGAAAGAAATAGAAATTAAAGTTGTTTTACCATAATTCTAAAGTCGGAATGCAACGATAGGTCCAATTTCTCAGTGACGACCAATTACAGTGCGTACGGCACTTTGATACTATTTGTCGCTTAAGAATTAGAATGTCAAATCTAACAGGTCCGTTTTTTCACAGACTGAATTGACATTACGGTTACACGTATCGGAGGTCAGTGGGCGCGGCCAGTAAACTGTCGATATAGGTGGATGCTTTCATCTTATGCTACGACGTTTTTCAAATAATGATAACATGAATGTGTTGAATTCTTCATGCCTTGTATACTCTATGCAAATATACACATGTTAATTTAGAAACACCCTGAAATTCTCAAAATCAAGTTGGGGTTCAATCGTACACTCCCGTTATCAATGAATTAATTGATAGGCCAATCGGTATTTTCATTATTGATCGGTCTTTAACTGCCAGTAGTCTTAGAATTTGAAAAATAATCACTCGTCAGTATAATAATAATAATAATAATAAAATCTTTATTTAAAGAAGGTAGCACATTAAGCTATCATCATATGAAATAATACAATGAAAAACTTATTTACAATGTGGCCCTCTGCAACAAATAAGTTATGATGAGCAATCATAACCTCACAGTTAATAATTCTAAAAAAAAAAAGAAAACAATAAAAATGGTGATGAATAAATAGCCTTACCAGTAAAACCCACACAACTGTGAATTAGTGACAAATGCTATTCTGAAATAGTGATGATAATTACGAAAGACCGGTGGTGACATCAAGAATTCACAGTTCACACTTCATACATAGTAACTCTGTAGTGTGAAGTCGGAAGTTTGAAGTTTGAAGTGAGAAGTTGGAAGAATGAAGTCGGAAGTTTGAAGTATGAAGTTGGAAGTATAAAGTCGGAAGTTTGAAGTGAGAAGTTGGAAGTATGAAGTTTGAAGTGTGAAGTTGGAAGTATGAAGTGTGAAGTTTGAAGTTTGTAGTGTGAAGTTGGAAGTATGAAGTTGGAAGTATGAAGTCGGAAGTTTGAAGTGTGAAGTTGGAAGTAGGAAGTTTGAAGTGTGAAGTTGGAAGTTTGAAGTGTGAAGTTGGAAGTAGGAAGTTTGAAGTGTGAAGTTGGAAGTATGAAGTGTGAAGTTGGAAGTTTGAAGTTGGAAGTATGAAGTCGGAAGTTTGAAGTGTGAAGTTGGAAGTATGAAATAGGAAGTTTGAAGTGTGAAGTTTGAAGTATGAAGTGTGAAGTTGGAAGTTTGAAGTGTGAAGTTGGAAGTATGAAGTTGGAAGTTTGAAGTCGGAAGTTTGAATTGTGAACTTGGAAGTATGAAGTTGGAAGTATGAAGTCGGAAGTTTGAAGTGTGAAGTTGGAAGTATGAAGTTGGAAGTCGGAAGTTTGAAGTGTGAAGTTGGAAGTATGCAGTTGGAAGTATGAAGTGTGAAGTTGGAAGTATGAAGTCGGAAGTTTGAAGTGTGAAGTTGGAAGTATGAAGTGTGAAGTTGGAAGTTTGAAGTCGGAAGTTTGAAGTGTGAACTTGGAAGTATGAAGTGTGAAGTTGGACCTTCCAACTTCACACTTCACACTTCAAACTTCCAACTTCACACTTCATACTTCCAACTTCACGTTTCACACTTCATACTTCAAACTTCACACTTCCGACTTCCAACTTCACACTTCATACTTCCAACTTCACACTTCATACTTCCAACTTCACACTTCATACTTCCAACTTCACACTTCAAACTTCAGACTTCCAACTTCACACTTCATACTTCATACTTACAACTTCACACCTCAAACTTCTAACTTCACACTTCAAACTTCCAACTTCACACTTCATACTTCAAACTTCACACTTCATACTTCCAACTTCACACTTCATACTTCCAACTTCACACTTCATACTTCCAACTTCACACTTCAAACTTCAGACTTCCAACTTCATACTTCATACTTCCAACTTCACACTTCAAACTTCTAACTTCACACTTCAAACTTCCAACTTCACACTTCATACTTCACACTTCATACTTCCAACTTCACACTTCAAACTTCCAACTTCACACTTCATACTTCAAACTTCACACTTCCGACTTCCAACTTCACACTTCAAACTTCCAACTTCACTCTTCAAACTTCCAACTTCACACTTCATACTTCCAACTTCACACTTTAAACTTCCAACTTCACAGTTCAAACTTCCAACTTCACACTTCAAACTTCCAACTTCACACTTCAAACTTCACACTTCAAACTTCCAACTTCACAATTCACACTTCAAACTTCCAACTTCACACTTCACACTTCTAACTTCACACTTCACACTTCATACTTCCAACTTCCAACTTCAAACTTCCGACTTCATACTTCCAACTTCACACTTCAAACTTCCAACTTCACACTTCCAACTTCCAACTTCACACTTCATACTTCCAATTTCACACTTCACACTTCAAACTTCCAACTTCACACTCCACACTTCCAACTTCACACTTCCAACTTCACACTTCAAACTTCCAACTTCACTCTTTATACTTCCAACTTCACACTTCAAACTTCATATATAATTTGGTTTGATTATGTACTGTGAATTTAAGAAGTCACCACGGGTCTCATTATTCACATTTCACACTTCCCACTTCAGACTTAATATGTATGAAGTTTGAAGTGTGAACTGTGAATACATGATGTCACCACCGGTCTTTCGTAGATAATGATGAGAAATGATAATGTTAGTTAACAAAAAGGTAATCTCATTTGACATACACACTCCTGAGTGAAGTAATTGTAACTATAACCCGTTACTAGACAAAAAATGTTTTTTCAGGGAGCATTTAAAGCAAGATAAATTTGTAATTGTTCGAAGGTTTGTTGGTATGGCATTCCAACATTTCATACCGGTGTAAGAAAAGGTTTTCTTCAAAAATTCAGTTCTAGGAACACATTTGTGAGATAACTGGTTACCAGACCCTGATCTTAAATTATGGAATTGATTGTTACTGACTGTTACAAATTCGGACATATACGAGGGAGTTATAAACCATTAGAATCGTGTAATATTTACATCGGTTTTCAAAGGATAACCATTTCAAAGAAATGAATTTTTTCTCAGAACTAGACCTCCTAGGCTGGCATAGAATAATTCGAGCACTTCTTTTTAGGATTTTATTGACTCTTTGAGCTAATGAGGATTTACACTGGCCCCAAAGAATACACCCATAGTCTAAATACGGAGTGATGTGTAGATCTCCATGAGACAGAAGAACCGTGTCTAGACCCCTCCCCATTCCTTAAATCACTCCTGATATTTGGTATCGGGGTAGTCTCTGCAGCTATTCCTCGTGTTACACAGTGGTTAATTTCGAATGATCTTGGTGAGGGGTTTACTCGATAGTTTGAGATCTGGGCTACTTTTGGACACTTATGGGGTTTCTATAGCTTCCAGGCGAAGGAACTCCACAAAATTGTGTACTCAATGTGATCCGTCTTTATCATCCATGAAGATTGGCCACACAAAACATGGAACGAATGCACTTCCAAAAGTTTTCTATTGATAACAAAGGACGTTCAAGTTCCTATCAATGATGATAAGGACCATCTTACAACCTGTGGAAATGTATCCCAAAACCAGGATAGCCCCTTCTCAAAATGTATCAATCTTGAATAACGCGAGGAGTAATGTTTTAGTTTCGTTCGATCGCCTGTCATATTTAACAGGAACCGACGGAAAAGTCAACTCGACGCCACCAAGCAATGTTTCATCAATTTCATCAAGGTCGAAGTTTGAGCACGATGTCACATGTAAATCAATCATCCCTTTGCTTATGTACCTAAGGCAACACAGTCCTTGGGTTAATGGTTAAGAGTTTAAGAAAATGGGTCAAAGGCCAAAATCAAATACTGTCTAAATAGCTAATCAGCTTTAGTTGATATTTAGTTGAGATAAATCAATTCAAGATCAAATGATCAGAAAATTCAGAGAAATCAAAAGTCCCTGTTAAGGGTTCAATATGATCACAAAATGGCATTATTCTTTCATAAACTATTATTACCATAATAGTTCAAAATTTCAGTAAGTATGTCTAATGTCAATGTCAAAAGTTTAACTTTACCCAAGATGAAAGGCTATAATTCTCCATAATTTCATTTCAGATAATAAGGCTTCAGCACGATTAACACTTTTACATAGGTAGGTCAAAGGTCAGGGCCAAAGTCAAAGGTTGAGCAAATAGCCAGTTGGGGACTAAGTACCACATGATTTTAAATTTGAGAATCAGTAACTGGTCCATACTAAAAGAAGTTGCAGATAACATATAAGATTTAAAACATCAGTGAAAATAGAAAAAAAATATGTGCCATATAGGATAGAAAACACTATGAGAAACGGAGAATTTGCCTACTACAAGCTATTACTCTTCTCCATATTATAAATCTTTTGAATCTCAAAGAACGGAATTGCATTGAGATGAGTTGATTCCATGTGTATTCGGCATTAGAAGGTAAACTCCGGCATTTGCCTCAAGGTTAAGGAGCGCAATATTATTTACTTGTAAGTATTTTAGTGAACCAAAATTACAGGAAAACAATTCAAACGCCCTCTTCCTTTATTTTCGCCGGAACAATACAGCAATGTGCATATCCTTACTCTAATCTTTACATACTTGAAAGTACAGTAAACTCTCGTATCGCCCAAACTTCCATGAGAAGGCATTTTTTTAGGAGCACTCAAGTATTCAAAATGGGGTTAGGACTTGAAATATACCAAGGATAGCAGGTTCGAACTCTGACTGAGCGACTGATCACTTGAGTATGTTCGTGGATCACACATTTGATACAAATATCCTATTGTAAGAGTTTTACTCTAACGGGGACAGTTCGAACAACAGCATCTGCAAAAGTTATTAAGATAAATCAATGGTTTACCGAAAATTATTGGTGCTCTTGATTTTTACATGTACTAGTAGCTTTTTTTTAAAAAAAAGCTTAGGGATTCAGTTACACAAGCCTCGTAAAAAATCGAATTTAATGATTAAATGATGACATTTTACGACGAATCATCGACTGAGTTCACCATTATCATGAAAATATCTATGAAAAGGGAAAAAAAGAAAAGTAAGAACGTAAAATAAGAAGAGAATAAGGAAGTTGTAAACATGTCAAAATTAAATCTTATTTTACAATTCCTAGCAGCGAATGATTATTCTCAGTCAAAACATACTATTTATTCTCAGTACTAATTTTTTGCTAAAGAAGAAAGAAAATTCAAAGTACATCAGGTCTGATCGAATATTTACATCCTCAGTGTGATTCATGTAACAGCGTTTTATTTAATAATTGCTTTTCTGTTGAATGTACTTATACAAGATAACAATAACAAAAAACGTTACTTAGTGCGTTACTCTTAGACCATCCCTAGGTTTCGGGATTAACTTTTTTCTAATGGGCAAGCAGGAGACAAAAATAGATAGATTGGTCAAGACTATAGAAGTACAAGTTCAGTGAGTGATCAAAGATCAATTACGTCTATACAGGTATAGATAAAATTGACCTTTGATTACTCACTGTAACTTGTGCATCTATGAAGGTAATAGAGGACAACTGACAGACCGCTAGACCCATCTACTGAATCCCTATTGATGTTATAAACGACAATATTTTGAATAATATATATATTTATGGCCATAAAACAAAACGCAAATCCTTGGTTGGCGACCTGAACGTCGTAACTACAGATTGAATAAGCTGTAGAAACGGATGTTGAGTCGCTACTCCAAACAAATACGCTTATCAAAAATGTCGGAACTCATAATTCACTTCCGGTCTAAATGCATGATATCATTTGTCAATTGTTTTTTTGGTTGACAGTGGCGCTCCGCCAATTTAAGGTAACTTTTATTTGATGAATTAACATCGAAATTGGTATAAATCTTTGCAGAAAACAACAACAACATTAACAAAACCCCTCAAAAAATAATAAAAAAAATAAAACTTGTTTTTCCGCAACAGTTCTGAGGATTACAAGTTTCTGGCAAACTATTATTATTATGTCTCATGCCTTTGACCCATTCCCACAAAGTGATGCTTTTACGCGCCCCTCAAATAAGGCAATATGAAAAATATTGTGGAAAAGGAAGGAATTGCTTGTAACAATGTTTTCTATCCAGAAAGTTAAAAAAATCTAAAGTTTCATTGACTTTAAATTACCATCTGTAACTCCTTTGAATAGGGACCCGTCTAAAAGTTTACGTCTGGCAATGGATTAAAGGCCGTGTAACACTTATAGACGATTCAATACAAACAAATAACTGTAGCCTTCAAATAATTTTTTTAGAATGGCATATCCCTCATGATTTTGAATTCAATTTTATCAAGCTCGTAGATTATTGAGTTCGGCTCCCTGATCTTAAACTTTGAAATAAAATCATTGTCAGAATTGCTTTAGAATCAAAGGACTGAAAGCACTGGAGGAACAAGTTGTGGATCAAGATTTCTTTTGAAAATTAATCTACCAAACAACTCTGGATTTAAAGGGGCGAGTATGTGGTGTTGAATAACAGCAGCCTTCACTTATGTACATAGTTTGGTATCTTTCAAATCACTCTGTCGGAGATAAACTGTTGCTTGAAACATGAAGATATGACATACTTAAATATTCAATGGCTCTCGTAGGAAAAAACCTGTATCACCAAAGGGAATCCTAAAATATTCGTTAGAGCTTATTTAAACTGCAGTAACGACGTTGAGGTCACCAACCACCAATTTATTCTTCTCCGCCTGTCCGTCCGTCCGTCCACGTTTTGTCAACACATCTCCTACTTTATGGAACGAATTTGAATGACCTTATCCACAAAATGTTCATAGTCACCTGACCTTGGGGTTAAAGTCGGGATATTGCCCTTTAAGGCTGCTTCACAGAAAAAAAACGGTGCTTCAAAATTCCTTGTCTTTGCTAGTTATTTTCCAGCGGGAATCCACATATTCTTTACAATATACTTCTATATTTACCGTTGAAAAAAAGCAATCATTTTGCGATGTATATTATGACTAAGACACTTCTGCTGTTTAACCCATCACAAGTCGGCGAAGTTTTAGACTTGTCCAAATTGAAAGGAGTTGCAGACGACAAATTAAAGTTGATGAAATTTTAGATTTTTTCAACTTTCTGGGTATGAAACATTGAGTAAAATGAAGAAATTGCTTGTGACATTTTCGTTTTTCTTGAGGGGCGTCAAATAGCATCATTGTGTGGGAATGGGTTAAATAGAATTACTGGCCATAAAGTCTGGAAATAACGCCGTTTGATATCCAAGAGGAACTTCCTGTTGGAGATCGATGGGCGTGGTAGTGATACTTTCATTGAAAGGAATGCATCAGAGGAATCCTGTTTTGCAAAATTTTAGACCTGTCCAAATTCAAAGGTTTTGCAGACGGAAATTTAAAGTGGACTTAATTTGGAAAGTAACCATTCAGTAGGGTAGAAAATATTGTTGAAAAAGAAGAAATTACTTGTCACAAGTAATTTCTTCTTTTTACAATGTTTTCTCAATTATAAATTCACGGGGACGTGAAAACCAGGGATTGATCAGGAAAGGGTTGATATGTCGTGCTCTCGGTGTAAATTCTGGAACGGGTACAAGAATGTATACTAGTTATATCCATTAACCCATTCACGCACAACAAAATTTTAGACTGGTCCAAATCGAAAGAAGATGCTTACGACAATTTCAAGATGATTGATTTTTTTTCGTCTTTTGGCGTAGAAAGCGTTACGGACAATGAAGAAATTGCTTGATACCAGCAATATCTTCATTTTCCACAATGTTTTCCAAAGATTTTGTTCTTGAGGGGCGTTAAAAGGAGAGCTTGTGTGGGATGGGTTAAGAGATTATTATTGTAAAGAAGAAATCTAAAATAAGAAATTGCATACAATAATTGATTATGAAACATGTACTGTGTAATTATTGGTATTACATTCGCAGAATGTACTTTTCCTGTTTTATAACATGGAAGCTTGCCAATGATTACCCATCACCATTATTTCTACATTATAACACAATATAAAGAATTATGGACAATTCTACTTTTATCACGATACTTTCTTACCTATATACAAATAACACTCATTTTTAATTCAAACCCACTTTGAATAGTGCTCTGCAACTTCTTTCGGCCTAAATTTTCTGGAATTGCAATGTGTATATAAAGTGGATAGGGATATACATGTCTACTTTTAAAATATTTTCGGATGTGTTCTCATGAAATACACTCAAAACAATGACTTTGTCTTTTTCTTTACATAAGTTTAATAATAATGTGTTGTTGTTGTTTTTCTGTATACATTTTGTATATATTTCATTCGCTTGAACAAATGTATAAATTCTTAATCTAGTTCTCTTCTATGCATGAAACTTCGATAAACCAGTATCTCTCGAGCCACATGTCTTATTTCTCCAAAGGTTTCATTCACTCAACGGTCCCATTTGAATTTGGGTGGATTCTGCCATAAAACATGAAGTTTTTGTAGCCAGCGCCAAAGGCGTTAGAAATACTGTAAATAAATAATTCTGGTACAGGTGAATATTATGCTGAGCATTTTTTTCATAGCGATCATTTAAAACAGAAGAATGAAAAATGTTCAACCCTCACATAAGCTCACTTTAAGGTGTCGACTCAATTCAAGGTGTCAATATTTAGCAATAATAATTGCTGAAAAAAGTTTCAATCATTTTCAACCTACAAATACTCTCCGAATACTATGTTTCGACAAGAAGTGTTTTTAAACGATACTCCCATACTTTTTAATGGAGTTTTCATACGGAAACTTCTCCCAGATTTCTCTCTGACCGAGTTTTCATACGAGAGCTGCTCCCATATTTCTCTCTGATTGAGTTTTCATACGAAAACTGCTCCCAGATTTCTCTCTGGTTGAGTTTTCATACGGAAACTGCTCCCAGAATTCTCTTTGGTTGAGTTTTCATAAGGAAACTACTCCCAGATTTCTCTCTGATTAAGTTTTCATACGGAAACTGCTCCTAGATTTCTCTTAGGTTGAGTTTTCATACGGAAACTGCTCCTAGATTTCTCTTAGGTTGAGTTTTCATACGGAAACTTCTCCCAGATTTCTCTCTGATTAAGTTTTCATACGGAAACTGCTCCTAGATTTCTCTTAGGTTGAGTTTTCATACGGAAACTGCTCCTAGATTTCTCTTAGGTTGAGTTTTCATACGGAAACTGCTCCTAGATTTCTCTTAGGTTGAGTTTTCATACGGAAACTGCTCCCAGATTTCTCTTAGGTTGAGTTTTCATACGAAAACTGCTTCCAGATTTCTCTCTGATTGAGTTTTCATACGAAAACTACTCCCAGATTTCTATCTGATTGAGTTTTAATACGGAAAATGCTCCCAGATTTCTCTTTGGTTGAGTTTTCATACGAAAACTGCTCCCGATTTCTCTTTGGTTGGGTTTGGCGTATATATCGCTGCAACATGAGAAAGGCCCTAGCGTTTTTCACAGGGAGTGTCAGTCCACTATTATTTTTGCCCAGACGTATTAATTTCGTAATAATCACCGCACTAAATAAAGAGATTGTTTATTGTCAGTCTGGGTGATTCAAGCTTTGCAGTCTGTTATACTGTAATAGTTTTGTTTCAAATGATTGCTGGAGGCAAAGTTACCAACCCTTTATCACACATTTTATCAATTACATACAAACACATGCAAAAAATCCAAAACAAACGAAAGAAAGAAAGAAACTAACAAACAATGCTAATGATTTAGATAGAGGTAACTTAGTTATGTCATATTCGATGTCAGTGAACAGAAAGAGTAGAAAGATTATTTTAACGAATACCGGCTGACAGACTCCCGGTATAGGCACAAACACACAGAGAGGCCTTTTAAAGTTAGAACCTACCAGAAAATAAGATTTCTTATATTAGTTACTTTGTAAAAAATCGACCGTAAATTCTGGGAAACTAGAATACCATCCAAATAAATCAGCGAAGATCGCGTACTGACGTGCGTTCTTTATATAACAGTAGATGACTGAAATTCTTCCGTCAAGTCGGTTGTGCTAGATGCATACTCTTAACACTAAACTAACGGGGACTGCTCTCAGATATCAATGTCTTACGCTATGAAAAACGGACTATGATCTGTTGAGAGAGATTCCATGTTCAGGAATTAACCCATTCCTACACAATAACGCTTTTGGTTGCCTCTCAAGAAAAACAATAGGGAAACAATGTTGAAAATGAAGAAATTGCTTGTTACAAGCAATTTCTTCATTTACCACATTGCTTTCTACCCAGAAAGTTTAAAAATCTAAAATTTCATAAATTTCAAATTGTCATCCGCAACTCCTCTCAATTTGGACCAGTCTAAAGTTTCGCTGTCTGGTAATGGATTAAACAGCAGAAGTGTCTTAAAGTCATATAATACACCGTCAATAATATACATAGTCAACTCCTCTCAGTTTGAACCAATCTGAAATTTTGCCATCTGTTAATTGGTTAAAGATGCAGCAGTAACGAAACATTGAAAACATAAAGATAGAATTCGCCAAAGAGTTTTGGAACACGGTTTTGAACATTGACGTTTGGCGATCAAAGTACGGTAAATACATCTTTATTCAAGATATATTAAGAGCATTTCGTGATGATTTCTCGACAGAGTTCATTGTTCTGGGAAGAATAAATATAGAATCGATTATTGCATTAATCAACGCCGTCGTCTAAATCGGTTCTTTTACGCCTAGGCAAGAATATGATGCCGTGCTTTTATACAAAATATTCAGGGTTCTTCATTTATTTAAACTTTTCGATTATCTAGGCCTCTACGCTTACGGTTTGACAAAAAAATATCAAATGATAAGGGAAAAATTATTGTTTTTAATAGGTACATGTTATACAGGATGTTTCTATTCTAGAGTCCTGAGCATGGTCACAAGTTACACACGTCATTTGTCTTTCATGCATGGAAATATAAGTAATTTGCTTGTTAAGTTGGCTGAGTAGCTACACATGTAATGGCAAGAAATCATTGTTGCAGATGTACATTTAACTGGTGTGAAAAATGACAGGAAGACATTGTTGGGTGCACCTACAAAGCGCGGTTTTACTGAAATACTACTGAAAGTCACGTTAAACCAAATTCACTTGATCGCAGTCTAACTAGCTTTCAAAATCAATACTTGTTTTTTTTTCTTTTCCGAGATTATGCTTTTCCGAAGAGATTCCACAAATAATAAAGATATCATTTAAGAAACTCGGACAATATTAGATTAGCAATATTCATTGAGAATTACTACCTGTAAGAAACAAATGAGCAATTTTGTGTATTTCTTAAATCTTCCGTGATCCATTAGAAACATAACCCATACAACCCATAACCCATAATCCATACAATCACGCTTTTTTTACGCCCAAGAAGAACTGTATTAAAGAAAACATTTTGAGAAAAGAAGATATTTTTTGTTTCACAATATTTTCTATTCTATCATGGCCTTAGTTTTCAACCTCAAGCCACTTGAATTTTCGTCTGTAACTTGTCCAAAATTTTGTAGTTAAGTAATGGATTGAAAAGGCAAGTTCAAAATAATAATAAACATCTTTAAATATATGACACTGTATAGCTTATCACTCCTGTGATATACAGCTGGTATGCTGAGTTCTCAAAATAGAATTCAAATTACTCACTATATTATTGAAAGACTCCGCGTTATTGAAACCATGATCGCATCTACGCTAAGCGGGTTATTGGTATGTGTTTACGTATTTAAGATGAATCTTTACGCGTTGTACGAATTATATAGAATTCTCGTATTACGACATTTTCAAAATTTACAGTTGTTTGGAGATGGGTTTCGAAAAATGATAAATCGAACCTAAGTGGACACTACTTCTCTTATAACATAGTAACTGGATTTTCCAAACTGGGTGACACTGATGGACGCCCATGGAGTCAATCAACAATGATATTTCACGAAATACAACATCTTGTATTTGCTTTGAGCTGCGGAGGAAAAATGTGACATTTCATGGGACATTCGGTATATCACATTTTTACCTCGCAGCTCAAAGCAAATACAAGATGTTGTATCGCTATCGTAACATGATATTCCATTTATTATATACCCATTTTCTTATTCAATAAATTAAATGAAATAATGGAAAAATCTGTATTTCTACAAGTATTCCCTTTCTCCTTTATCATTCCGATTACGTTTATTTATATTATGACGTCATTTGCGGGATGAAAATCACGCCATCTTAGACTACAGTATATGGAACCGTATTCGACACTCTGAGTTGCCTGACGTGTCAAATTTTATATGTGTGGAATACATATATTTTACTAGAAATATTTATAGGCATATAATAAAGATCTACGTTATGCTGATTCTCATAACTCATTTCTCTACACCGAAAAAATCTCTGCTCGACTTCGAAACATTCCAAAAGGTCTACTCTTCAACTCGCTGATATATCGCCAAACACAATTAAGTTTATTTTCGTCCATGAAAGAAAGGCCATCAATATAAATGACCAATCTTATTTACTCCATAAATCGGATTTAAGTGTACTTGCGTGGGAACTTGGTGACATTCAGCCACGCAAGTTGTCTGAGAAGGTTTGATATGGTATAGCTGCTGGGACCTTGGTGTCGGTATTTCATATCATCCAAGAGACACGCTGATGACAACGTACGTGACCTATCAGAATACAATTAAAAAGACAGACAAAAACAAATTGATAATATACAGTTTTATTTACAAATCCATTTCGCCGGTATAAATTAGGGTTGACGAAAGATACCCTTGAGCAAAATCGAATTGTATAACTAAGTAGATGCTTGCCTTTTTTGAATTCAAACATAATTAACCACACGAGAAAATTTCAGATTGGTCCAAATTGAAAGAAGATGACAATACAAATCCTCGTAAAATTCTAGTGTGTGTGCGTGTGTGTGTGTGTGTGTTTTAACTTTCTGGGTAGAACTCGTAATGGAAAATGAAGAAATTGCTTGTAACAAGCAATTTCTTCGTTTTCCACCATGTTTTCAAAAGCTGTCTTATTGAAGACGTTTAAAAGCGTCACTGAGTGGGGATGGGTTAAACTATCCTACATCTATAAAAAGAGTGACTGAAAGGTAAACAGAAATGTAGTCTTTACGCTTTATTCCGTAACAAATAACCGTCGTCTGGAGGCGTTCCTCACACGGGCAAATTCTACGGTCGCTGCCATAAATAAACGAAAGACACACGCTCGGTGCCATTCAGCCGAGCGAGGTGTCTGAGAAAGTTTGACACGAAATAAAACATTATTCCTTGATACGTTACATTCAACTTAAGACACCTTCTACCATCTCGAATAAAAGTACTACTTTTGTGTTCTGCTTTATCAAATTGACCAATCGCTGGCCCCGCCTACTTACAACGTTGGTCGCACCCATTGTCTCCGACAAGTAGTTCCGCTCCAATCTTTAAAGGCATTTGCATAATTTATGGACAGTAGCAAAAAAGTAGAATGGTTTACTGGAGACCAGTACTTTCTAGCTACAGCTTAAATTAGTTGTAGTTACGACGTTTAAGTCGCCAAACCAAGTAAAGTGCTTCACAAAAATGTCGGTCGATGCCGGAGTTCAAAGTGCACTTCAGGTCTAAATGAATGATTCGATTACTTCTTTAATGGACAGCCGCGATTGATCAATTCTTACACAATCACGCTTTTTACGCGCTGAAGAAAAAATACTTAAGAAGAGTATTGTGAGAAAAGGATGAATTGCTTGTAATAAGCAATTTCTCTTTTTCTTAAAATGATTTCTGCCCAATGTGATACTTAATTTCAGATTTAAACAATCTTTACATTGTCGTTTGAAACCCTTACAATATCGACTTTTTTTTCAAAATGGTTTGGTAATGGGTTGGCCATTCGACTCAAATCAAAGTTACATTGCTGAAAACCAAAGAATACAAAGAACTAAAGTTTGACTTTTGCGTCAATATTCATAGAATTATAACCCGAATATGATATCGTGATTAGTGCTATCGATACATTTTTATATACGAAACCCTAGTGTAATCCGATGGCAATAATGAGTCACTAGTCCGGCAGCAACCCAAGTAACCCCTGCAATAGCGCCCATAGAAAATATTTTTGTTAAAAGAAGATACGGACATCCTGGTATGAAATCTGATTGATGCCTCTTTGGCATCATTGGGCAATTCAAAATGGCCGCCAAAGTCCAAGGTGGCCGCGAATATATATGTAATTTTCAATAATTTTTCGTTTATAACAAAACAAAACAAATTTGTCTTAAAATCGTTTGTAAAGATCCTAACAATAATGTTATCATGATTTTACTCTACAGAATTAAATAAGCGCAACTGAGGAAAAAGACAAAATGGCCGCCAAAGGTCGATAAAAATGGGTTGGATTAAACGAGATAATTTTCGATCACCTTTAACCTATAACCAGAAAATAAATCTTTGGACCGACCAAATACAAAGATGACGATTTCAAGTTGATGAAACTTTATGAAATCTTTGGTTTTCTGGGTAATTAACACTGCAAGAAATGAATAAATTTCTTGTAGCTAGAATTTTTTTCATATTGCACGCTGTTTTCCAAAGCTTTTTTTCTTTTGAGACGTAAAAAAGTGGGATTTATTTGAGAGATGAAGAGATTTTTTTCGCAAAGGTATGAAACGAAAAACCTTATAACACTGTTTGAAACGTGAAGCGGATTCATACATGAGTGTGATAGGTTTAACGTTTCATACCTCCATGAAAACAAAAAAGAATATTCTCTTCATTTCCTATAATTGAATGACATCAAACGGAATGAGCAAATATTTTACCTATTTGATTTTCAATGAAATATTTTATGCGCAAGCATTTAAAATAAATCTTTGCTAAAAATGTTCTTGGAGTTATGAATCATGACATTTTTTGGCCAATCAGAACGCTCCTTTTTGATAGACGAATGTAAAACTTTAATCATGTGGGACTGGGTTGATTGTTCACAAACTTATGGTAACAAGGATAATAAGGCAACATTAGTTAGACATTGTATCGACCTCTTTAACGCTCTAATAGGCTCTTAATGGCAATATCCCAGCTGGATATGAATGATAAACTAAGATAATGTCCCCAGAATGAACTCATTGTTGTGATAAAGACAGTGAATTTGTATAAACAATTGAGTTGTGTGTCCTAGAGATTTTCTACTTTATTTAAGAAGCAAACAAACGTAATCAAATGTTCAAACCTATTTTTCAAATGTCAAAACTTCCAGCCAAATTACGTAAGCAATAGCTTGATTTCTTTGAAAAATATTCAGTTTCAGTTTCGTCTGTAAAAATTCCTGCATTATGACTGGTTAAAAATCGTTTCATTTAAATATGATAAAAAAATTGGTCGTTTTATACTTTCATAAAAAAAAAAACTTCCGTTTTGCGACTTCATACAGCGTAAATAAGTTTCTCGTCCCAAACCTCAATGCAAACGGCTATATCGCCCCCGTTCCCCCCAAAAAACACAAAAAAGCATAAAAAACAAACGTTATTTTCTTTTGTCGCTAAACAAGTTTCTGAGGTCCTTGTTGAGCCTCTAAACCGAGGCCCCGTGTCCATATGACCTCGGTTGCCAGGTGGGACATAAAACTCCACACAATCAATAAGTCTGACAAATTAATCCTTGTATTGCTTTTAATGATTCTTTGAAAATGTTTAGTTTAATATAGCATTATAAATTGACGACGTCTACAGGTAGTTGTAATACATTTGTCTTTATCTAGTTTTATTGGTGATATAGAGAAATAGATAAGTACAACACTTTAAAGAATGAGGGCTGGACAGTATCTGATACCAGTGTACTTTAAAAAGAAAATCAATACTTCAAGGCTGAGCTGGCAGAGCGTAGGACTCGCAGTCATTGGGTCCAGGGTTCGATCCCCAGTCGCAGCAAATATCCTTTATGACATTTTCTCAAACCAATGGACGGATATTAGTAAACAAAAGTGGGATGAGCAGCTGGAGGCTGGGAAAGGATGTAGTGGTAGTACTGGAGTAATAAATATAAGGCATCCATGGTTAGTTGCTCCAGTGGCGGTGATATGACAGAAACACTATTAAAATTGACATTAAACCCTATAGCCGTGCAGGCTGATCTTAGTCTAAACACCTGCCACAGCTATTGTCAAAACAGGAATATTCCGGGATCACTATAACAAGGGTTAATATCTTAACATAGATATTATCGATAACTCTTCAACCATCATCTCACAACCTCAAATATTAACGTTCTGGAGAAAAACCTTCACAAAGAGTATAGGAAAACGAGAAATTACTGGTTACAAACAACATCTCGTTGTATTTCAAAATGATGTTTTTTCCTGAATTACAATTATTTTCGTCATCATCTGCTTAATATGTCAGTAAGGGCCAGTCTGAAATGTGTCATCTGCTTTGATTTTCAAGATGTAAAAAGCTTCTGACGGACCTGTGACTGCAAGATTAACTCATTATTACGTGACATATTAGACAGGTCCAAATCCACCCAAGTTGATTTATAACGTCAGTGGTAGAATTTTTTAAATGCATCGGTAGATTTTTTATAATTAACAGTGGTATATTGTATTACGAGCAGCGGTAGATTCTAGAGATTTTATAACATGCAGTTGTAAATCTTATAATATGAAGAGGTAGATAATACCATAATATGCAGTGGTAGTTTTTATAATGTGCAGTGGTAGATCTTATGATACGAAGTGTTAGATTCTATAATATGCAGGGGGCAGTTTAAAAAAAATGTTGATGTATATTCTATAATAAGCAATGGTAGATTTATTTTACAATATGCAGTGATAAATAATGTGCAGATGTAGATTTTGTTATGTGCAGAGATAGATTTGATTACGTCCAGTTGTAGATTTTATAATTGGCAGAGTTATATTCTTGAAGATGCAGTGGTAGCTTTTATGAAGTGCAGTTTTAGATTTTATATTGTGCAGTTGTATATTCAATAATGTGCAGTTGTTGATTTTAAAGGCAGATTTTAAAACATGCTTGGGAAAATTTCATAATTTGCAGTGTTAGATGTTATAATCCAAAAAAGTGTATTTGAACACTGGTTTCACCAGCAAGTCTTTTTTCAAGATTAAAAAAAATCCAAAAACGTAGAATGCGATTAGACAAAGCAAGTGTTTGGTTTTATAAATGACAGAAAAATGAGATTAAGAAAAATGAGCTCTACCTCTAATGCGATAGCTAAAACCGTTTAGATATTTTCACACAATTTTAAATGAATTTGAGCAAACATAAATATAGTACTCTACAGTTTCTTTTAAATCAGTGTAACACCTTTTAAATTCAGTAAATGAAGGGAAAATATATCCCTCAAAGTACATGACACTTACCCGATTTGCAGACGATATATATAATGCATGTGAAGTTTTTTGCATAATCATACAGGAGAAAATGATAGTTATCAAACTTACTTGTTCGACTTGATTTTCCACGGCATGTCTTCTAGATATCCTGAATTACTCTGTGTTCACCATATATTGTTCAAGACACAAATAGAACTATAGGTACACAAAAACTCCCCTTTGAAAAGAAATATTTGTGGACTCTATTGATGTTTGGCGCAAAAGAGAGATAGTTGTTCCAGAAGACAACCTATCAATTATCGCTTTCTAGCACCCAACCTTTAATGGATTGTTTCCTTAATCACTTCAGTCAATCAATCTATTTTTATCCAAGTCCGTTTATACTTTTCAGGAAATGTCTTGATGACTTGATTTTAGATGTTTATGATTATTTATGCATGTGACCAGTATTTTTTACTTTTACAAAAGGAAAACAAAAATATTGAGTGGATAACCAAATTTTTATACTATACAGAACATTCCCGTTCAGTTGACCCCTCATAAACCAAATTACTGCCTTTCTCGAAGTGAAACAGAGTGGTAAAAGAATTCGACTGGTGATCTTCAGGCACGGTTCGAGCCCTACCATCGCCGGGCCAAGACACTTAATAGCCAGCTTAGTCTATCTAGCTGTATACCTAGCTGTATGATTTAACCCATTCCCACACTACGAAATTTAAGATTAGTCCAAATTGAGAGAAGCTGCAGACAACAATTTCAGGTTGATGGAATTTTAGATTTTTAATGTCCTTTGGATTGAAAAAATTGTGGGTAATGAAGATTTGACGCAAGCAATTTCTTCATTATCCAAAATTTTTCCAAAGCGTTTTTCTTGAGGGGCGTGAAAATGAGGGATTGTGAGGGAATTGGTAAAGCCACTGTTCTCTCGGGGCCGTGAATACATTTGCAGTGCGTGTTTGAGAGCGCCTTTATTAACTTAAAGCTTTCTTCACCATCGAGCTAGAAAGAATTTGTGAAATTAAAGTCGATTTAGAAACAGACAGCGAAAAAAGTACGGTAAAGCCCCTATGACACTGTAAATATAGTA
Source organism: Fragum fragum (assembly GCA_946902895.1). Lineage (NCBI taxonomy): Eukaryota > Metazoa > Mollusca > Bivalvia > Cardiida > Cardiidae > Fragum > Fragum fragum. The sequence continues at coordinate 49,965,313 of OX336366.1, forward strand.
GGCGAATTGGATAGAAAGCTGTCAAAATGGGCTCTTTCTTTCCTTTTTATACCAAAACGTCATTGTACTAACGGTACAAGAATTCAATAATAAATTGATGATTAACATGTTCGTTGTCGTACTTCAGAGATCGCTGATCCCGCCCTCTGACCTCCGACAATGCAGTTCGATAGGGATTTCAAACGACGTTAGTCAAAAAATTATATAACCATGGCCATTAAGCAAAAGGCAGACTATTTGTTGGTGATCTAAATTTTAGAAAGCTGTAGTTATGACGTTTAAGTCGCCAAATGATAGACAAATATGACGGAGGTCAATATTCCGTTTCAATCTTAGTGGACGATCTGACTAATCAATCGAATTTTTGATTGACATCGGGGGTTCGTTAAATACAATCACTAATACACACATTTCTCGTTCACGTAATTGTGGTCGTGATTTTCCACACATCTATTGTAAGGTAGGTTAAAGGATCGCCACCACCTCCGCGAATTTCTTTTTTAGGTCTTTCACAATCAATCCCTAAACTTTCCGTTCGTTCACCGACAAACAAGAAAGCAAAACAAGAGATTTATAATTTAAACGAACATACATTTTTGAAATCTCAGCGAGATGTAACGAATCTTTATAAAACTTAGTCCAAGAGAATATTGAACTTAGGTACACCAAATAGATTTACAATCGAATATGGAAGCGAATTACTGTCATCTATTTACGAAATCGACCAATCGCGACTGTCAATCAAGGAATAAACGGACCAATCAAATAATCTATTCAGCCCGGATCTGAGCTTATCAACCCCGACATTGGCCGCCATTTTTGTCAACCTTAATTGTTGGTTTGGCGACTTATACGTCGTAACTACAGCTTATTCAAGCTGTAGCTACGACATTTAGGTCACAAACCAACCGTTTTACTTTTTTGTTACATGATACTGGCCATAAATTTTAAAATCGAAGCGGAACTTCCTGTTGGAGCTAATGGGCGGGACCTAGGGAGTCAGTGGGCGGGGCCAGCGATTGGCCAGTTGTCGCTAGATTGTTTGTGTCTGTGGTCACCAAGTCTCTTGGATTCAGTAGCGCCTTGTGAATCAACGGATCGCTGAACATGGACATTGAGCTCCGACAGGAAAGTCTTAACCAACTAACAGATGGCAAATTTTAAACTGGTCCAAATTGAAAGGAGTTGCAGACGACAATTTAACCTCGTAAATTTTGTGATTTTTTTACTCCTTTGGGATAGAAAACATTGTGAATAATGAAGAAATTGCTTTAGAAAAGCAATTTCTTCATTTTCCACAATGTTTTCCAAAGCCCTTTTCCTTCGGGTTGTCTTAAAGTGTCATTGGGTGGGAATGGGTTGAACATTTAAATGATACTTGTAAAAGGTGGGCGCCATAAACAAAAACTTACAGTGCATTTTTCCAAAAATATGACTAAGATGTATTCTTTATATTCAATAGAAGCTCTCTTATAATTTACAAATCCGAAAAGTGTTTAACTATTGGTGGTACTTCATGTTATCGTCTGCTAACTGACCAATCGCTGGCCCCGCCCACCGACTGCCTAGGTCCCGCCCATTAACTCTGACGGGAAGTTCCGCATAGATTTTTACCGGCTTTATTTCGCAAAATTTATGGGCAGTAGCATGTAACAAAAAATAAAATGGTTGGTAGGCGACCTAAACGTCGTTACTACAGCTTCAATAAGCTGTAGTTACGACGTTTAAGTCTTCAAACCAACAGAAAATGTTAACAAAATAGGGCCAATGTTGGAGTTGAAAGCTCAGGTCCGGGCTGAAGAAAAGATTTGATTGGTCTGTTCAATCTTCAATCCAACCACTCATAGTATAAGTGATATGTCCTTCAAAAGACGAAACGGTAATTACGAGAGACATATGTTTGAAACAGATATCAAATCCAGCAGAGGTTAATCAGAAATACAGTGGAATACTTTCAATCGCAACGCGAATAACAACAGTTCACTACTTAATTGCAATAGACTATATGTACAAATATTACATTTGAAGATCAAACAGCACCTTTTAATAGCAATTTTCTGGTTAATTACAACACAAGTGTTGACAAATTGGTGTTCCTATCCCCAGGAATCAACTGTAGTATTTGGGGAAAAGAAGAAAACCATTTATTGACCTATATAGACTGTGCTATATCTAGAAAATCTGCTAAGTGCGAAAGGTCTTGACCCTAGCCAGACCGCATATTTCGCGCAGTTTGTCCAGGAACGATATTTCATTTTCGCACGCCCAAGAAGGTCCACTTTTGACTATCATTTAAGTATATCATAATTGATTTTAGATAACTGGGTAACCCTTTATAGTATTTCAAAATTTAAGACCTTGCCAAATTCAAAGGCTTTGTAGATGACAATTTCAAGTCCACAAAAATCAAATAGTAGGGTAGAAAGCATTGTGGATAAACAAGAAATTGCTTGTTACAAGCAATTTCTTCTTTTTCCACAATGTTTTCTAAGTTACACAACACAGGAACATAAAACCAGGGATTGAACAGAAAAGGATTTACTATAGAGTAACTCACGGCAGTCGAGAGTAAAAATTCCTTTAAGCGACACCAAGGTGAACCAGAAAAGGTACAATGAATGAAAAAAGCAAATGATAAAAAAGCGATCCTTCGAAAAGAATTGCCTCGTTCGATGTTTAAAGGCCTCATTTAATTTCTAGTCATCATTACAGAGATATTGAAATTGTGATTGTTTAATCAACATTAAACAAGATTAGAAATTTGTTGTAACTGGCAAATGATAATTAAAAGTTCTAGTTTCTCCAAAATGAATTAAGAAAAAAAATCTTCTTTTGCTATAGAAAGTTCGAATGAATCTACAGGAATAAGATTTTAACCCTTTCCTGTTTTTCAAAATTTTAGACTTGTCCAAATCCAAAGAAGTTGCAGACGACAATTAAAAGTGAGTGCAATTCCAAAAGTAACCAATCTACAAGGTAGAAAATATTGTGGGAAAAGAAGAAATTGTTTGTTACAAGCACTTTCTTCTTTTCCCAGAATGTTTTCTCAAGAATAAAAGCCCAGGGACGTAAAAGCCAGTGATTGTACAGGAAAGGGTTAAACAAAACTCGTATGTTCAAGAAGTAAACAATGTAGTTCAAGAGGTCAAGAAATAAAAGGTTTCCCTATTTCAAAACCATACATGTTCACCAATATTAATTAGTTTTTTGTTATTTGACTCTGACAAAAAAGAGTATTCGCATTGCTTACAGCTAAATTGAAATGAGAAACATAAAAGATGAATCGAAAAACACATTCCTGGCGATAGCCCTCGGCAAGTAGAGATCATTTCGATATTAAGAAGTTTTATAAGCCACTACCGCAAAATCCCGTGTTTTTACTCCTCTCAAGATACGGGCTTGGAAAACAGTGTGGAAAATGAAGAAATTGCATGTAGACGACATTTCAAAGAGTTTGACCTTTAAAACTAGATGTATTTGTGAGATACCATGTTCCCGTAAAAGCGTTTTTTCGGAAAAGTGACATTGATAAGTGACATTGACCCTGATAGATGACCTTGACATCACAATCAACTGATGCCTACCAATCTATCATAAAATATGAGCTATGTCTAAAATATGAGCCATGTGTCTTGGTCATTGTTTGAAAAACGGCAAAATGTTAGGTTTTTGCGTTAAGTTGACCTTGATAAGTGACCATGACCTAGATGGATGACTTGAACCTTACAACTAACTGATGCCTATAAATGCAAGAAACCTATGTCCCAAATATGATTAATGTATCTTGGTCTTGAATAACGTCGTAATTTATAGTATGTCTCTGAAAATAGATAGGTACTTAAAATAATTTTGCCAAATTCTCTCGAATTCGTCATAAAACGTCTGTCCTAAGTTGTCCAGACTGAAAAGAGATGACACTACAGCATCAAAAACACCCTAAAAACCTAATCCTATTTCCCTATGGTATTTCAGAGAGTTCCTTAGAAATCCACACCACCACACCACAAATTCAGTCTGGTTTAAATACCACATAACGTCAGTAAGACTATAAATTCAGCTTGTGAAAGATTAAAATCGCTGTTTCTAAGTTTTTACGTCATATGGTTTCCTCGAAGAAACCTAGAAACCAAATTCAAAGACTGTTTCATCCTTTTACCATCGCACCTGTTTTGTCGCTAGAGGCGATTCGAGTTCTTTTTAAGATGTAAGAAAAGAAAGACGGGTTAAGTGCTCATTTTTGAGATTCTTACTTTAAAGTTCTTAGATTTATCTGTTGAATTGTAACCCTTTCTTGCGTCGGGATCTCACTTTTACCGCAGTCTCACATCGCCATTTGGGCGAGCAAAATGTCGTAGATGAAGCTGTACTTAGTACGTTTGGCTCGCTAGACGACCTTATCGTAAGTCGGCGACCGAAATATTGTTAATTTACCTTGAATAAAACTGCTTTTACGACAATGTATATGTATACGTAAATGTATAATGAATAAAACTGCATTTACGACAATTTGTTGCATAACGACTGTGTTGTAAGTTGGCGACTGAAATATCGTAAATGTATATTGAACAAACCTGTATTTACGATATTTCGGTCGTCGCAGTTCAAATTAAATTGACAAATCATGCCCGTCAATCAAATAACAAGTCGATCAATTATATCTATTACAGAGACAAGATATGAGTTTTGATCTCCGACATTTGACGCCATTTCTTTTTTAACCTGTTTTGTTGGTTTGGCGACTTAAACGTCGTATCTACAGCTTATTCAAGCTGTAGTTACGACGTTTAGATCGCCAACCAATTATGCTACTTTTTTGTTACATGCTACTTGCCATAACTTTTCAAAAATAACGCCATTTAAAATCAAAGCGAGAATTCCTGTGGGGGTCAAGGGGCGGGGCTTACTAAGTAATTGGGCGGGTCAGTGCTTTATCAATTTGCAACACAGTATGGATGCAGGATCCATCATGAGATTCCATTTGATACAATCTGATCTTAACTAGACGACAAAACATTTCACTTGTTCATAATGAAAGAAGTCGCAAACGACATTTTTTATGTATTTCTTTTAAATTTGTCTTCTCGAGTTTAAAAAGTCATAGATAAGGAAGAATTTGCTTGTTACTAGCAATTTCTGCATTTTCTACAATGTTTCCAAAGTTTTTTTTCTTGAAGGGCGTCAAAAAGTTTGATCGTTTCGGAATGGGCGGATGAAGAATAGAAAAGTTAGTTAGTTAGTCTTAGTAAGCTCGAAAACTTTTCCATTCTTGATGGGCTTGAGATCAGGAAGTCACGACGAGATTCAGATCAGCAAGTCTCAAGGAAAATAGACTGGCATTTTATTTTCTCAAATACACCTTCGAAATACTTTGGTTGTAGGAAATAAATCATTAACGCAAAATATGCGACCAACTGAAGTCGTTTAAACCATTTCTACACAATTACGCCTTTTTTACGCCCGTCAAGAAAAAAGCGTTTGAAATCCTTGTAGGAAATGAAGAAATTGCTTATAAAATCAAATAGTTAACTAAAATTGTTCGTCTGCAACTTCTTTCATTTTGAACCATTCCAAGATCGTGTCGTTTGGAAATGGGCTTAGAAATGGTTCTACACACGTGTAAGATAGGAGAGCTCGCGATAGCTCTTAGAAATGGTTCTACACACGTGTAAGATAGGAGAGCTCGCGATAGCTCTTAGAAATGGTTCTACACACGTGTAAGATAGGAGAGCTCGCGATAGCTCTTAGAAATGGTTCTACACACGTGTAAGATAGGAGAGCTCGCGATAGCTCTTAGAAATGGTTCTACATACGTGTAAGATAGGAGAGCTCGCGATAGCTCTTAGAAATGGTTCTACACACGTGTAAGATAGGAGAGCTCACGATAGCTCTTAGAAATGGTTCTACACACGTGTAAGATAGGAGAGCTCACGATAGCTCTTAGAAATGGTTCTACACACGTGTAAGATAGGAGAGCTCGCAATAGCTCTTAGAAATGGTTCTACACACGTGTAAGATAGGAGAGCTCGCGATAGCTCTTAGAAATGGTTCTACACACGTGTAAGATAGGAGAGCTCACGATAGCTCTTAGAAATGGTTCTACACACGTGTAAGATAGGAGAGCTCACGATAGCTCTTAGAAATGGTTCTACACACGTGTAAGATAGGAGAGCTCACGATAGCTCTTAGCTATAGAAAACAATCTCTGTTAACCCATTACTCGATGGCAAAATTTTAGACAGGTCCAAATTGGAAGGAGTTGCAGATGTCAATTTAAAAGTTGAGGGGTGTCAACAAACGCCTTTTTGTAGGAATGGGTTAAAAAATGTACACCGGTTTCCAATATTTACAAGAAACTAAGAACATGTACAATTCTACAATTCTTGTATAATAATGCCAAGGTCTATAAACGGAAACATCTTCCAGATGAATATAAAATGTCTCTTTCTCCTATATTTGGAATACAAACGTGCTAATAAGTCTGAAAATCGATTAAATAAAACGATCGCGTCTATATTAGGCGACTAAGAATCTGCATCGAATGTCTTTTGACTTTAAACGACAAATAATGACATTCTAAAACAATGTTCAGGGTAACTTTATTCTACGCAATCTATTATCGGCGATCGGAGACCATTAAATCTGCATTTACGACGTTTAGTTCATCTGCCAACGACACGTATATGTTGAATGGAGTGACTTGTACATAAAATAGCCCCTAATAAAATTCACTAGCTGCTTTATGCTACGTTTACACCATGTTCACGGCAGCCCCGTTTGTCCGAAACGTAGCGCGCCGTGAGAGTTGGGTTATTTTTGTCTCCGTTTTCACGTTTTGTTACGTCTTGTTAAGTTTACCTGCGACTCGTCACGGTTTCCGTAACCGACCGTGACTGGGTAGCCCCGGAGGCTCCAATGCACACTACGGTTTAGTCCATGGTCAACCACGGATGTCCCCGTTTTAGTCCACGGTCTACGACGGATGCCAGTACGTTCCGTTACGGCATACCACGTTCAGTTAAGTTCCCTCACGATTCCCACGTTTGGATCAAGGTCTGTTACGTTATTTCACGGTCTGTCAAGGCTTTCTACGGACAAACGTGGATGCCGGGAAGTATTGTATCGTGTTTGTTGCCACGGTATAAATACCCCCAAAAGCAGTAGCAATCATTGCATTCTGTCCAGCAGAAGTTGCAGAGAGGCGAGACAACAATGCAGCAGTCAGGAAGAAGGCGGACAAGAAGACCAAGAACCAGATGGTTGTCAGAATACAGGCGACAACAACTTGGCCACTATACAACATTTATAATCAAAGAGTTTCGTACCGAAGACGTTAAAGCCTTTCAAAACTACCTGAGGATGCCTCCAGAGCTCTTTGATGAGATTCTTTAGAGAGTGACTCCAGTTATAGAGCGAAAAGACACACCCGTCGAACTACGGATCGCCTCCAAGTTTTGTTACGGCCTGCTACGTGCTGTCACGGTTCGTTGCGTTCATTTCCGTTTTTCTACGGCCTACTGCGTTTCTCATTTCCGCCGTGATTGCCGTGGCAAATTTTTTGACAGCCAAAAAATCTGGCATGGCAACCCCGGCAATCACGGTCCGTCACGTTTGCCTATCCCGTCCCCCTACGTTGCCTCACGTTCATGCCGTTTTGTCCACGGTCGTCTGAAACGGGGCTGCCGTGGCTGCCGGGAACATGGTGTAAACGTAGCATTACTTACAATATTTTTACTTTTTAGATCGTAGAAAATGAATTAAAGTACATGTGGGTATAATAGTGGACAACTGCTAAATGTGTACAAAAGTTTAAATCGTTCCCATACGGAACTATTTCGTTACATACTGGGACCTTGTACGAGTGTTGTAGAAAGTGAAAGGCCATTTAAGCCTAGATAATTTCAACGGTCAGTGTAATGAAGCATAGTCGAATATTATTGTGCTAGTGGACGGTAACATTTTCCTGACATGTGGATAAAGGCCAAATTGTGGTCTACAAGACCGACTTTAAATTCCAACGAAAAGGTGCTACACACCACCAAAATGGGCGCTTTTTGCTCCTTCTTTGATTAGGGCAAATAGGACAGGAGTGTCACCTGTATATAGACGAGCCGTCAAACATTTGGCTAACAGCTTAGCTTCACTATCCGTAGATACACAATGATCTATCAATTTCAGACGATGGTTAACTAAAATTTTAGTTATACCATCCTAAAGAATTAAGCAAAATCACGCAGGTCTAAACGACTATTAATATCAAAGCTTTCTTGGTCAATCTGTTTGATTTATGTATATGAACTTGGGGGAAATACCATAGTTTCATCTTTAATAAGTGAATATTCATAATTTGATTGTTATCATTTTGAAACGATATGTCGCACAGAACTGATACAAAGGCATACAGATAAGAGTAGACTTAAATGCATGTAGACAAACTTCACTTTCTGCATGAGCTGAAACATCGCCATTCTCTGGTTGAATGTTTTGTTAATTTGTTTCATTGTTTGTTTTGAATAAGCAGAATCATTTTAGTTACAGGTTACGAATTATCCATGCTGGTATTATTAGCAGCAGGTGCTCAGTAAATCAGTAGATTCAAAGAGAATCAACACAGAATAGAATAGTTAGCCAATACTGATATATGGTCGATCTTGCTCGAGCAATCACATCTGATAAGCTACCACTTCCATTAAGCCACCACATTCGAAATTCCCCTTTCAAAATTAAAAGCTGTCATAAAGATGTGTTCATATTTACGAAATACATATCATACTAAAATCCAAGGTTCTAAGAACTCATTAGAATTGTCTAAGTCAGATGATTCTAATGAGTCCCAACAACACAGGATTTATTGGAATTCTGTAATAATTTATGTCTACAATTGAATCAATCCTTCATATTTTTCAAAAAACGTGTTTTAACCCATTCCAACTCAATCCCTCCTTTTTACACCCCTCAATCAAACAGCTTTAGAAAACATTGTGGAAAATGAAGAAATTGCTTGTTACAAGCAATTTCTTCATTTTTCACAATGTTTTCTATCCCAAAATGTGAAAACATTTAAAATTCCATCACCTTGAAATTGTCGTCTGCAGATTCTTTCAATTTGGACCAGTCTAAAATTTGGTATGTTGGAATGGGTTAAACAGCCATTTATTTTAGCGAGCACTTTTTGGTCACTCCATGATTGGTGACTTAAAACACGATTTACTGTACGTCAAGATGTCGATTTTTTGCATGAAAAGGGGATATTTTTACGGTAATGGCAATATTTTTTGAAGGACAAACACGTTAGAATCCACTCCAACCACTATACAAGAAGTGTTCGTTGACTCATTATGAGGTTATCTGTAATTGCCTGTGATGTGGGTAGGTGTATTGTCTTTAAAAAACCAATTTGTATCTAATTGAAAAATTGTCATAAACGAGTTGCTAATGGGGTTTTTATGAGTTTCTGGAAGGCAAAACTGTCTTGAAAGAGAAATTTAAAATTTGATGAGATATTTCGGAGCGATGTCTTGTCTGATAGGATACGTTCATCCAATACAACGCGATTATTTAACCCTTTCCTATTTTTGGAAATCTTAGACTTGTCCAATTTGAAAGCAGCTGCAGAGGACAATAAAAAGAGAGTGCAATTTGAAAAATTAACTAATCTACAGGGTAAAAAATATTGCGGGAAAAGAAGAAATTGCTTGTTACAAGCAATTTCTTCTTTTAACATAATGTTTTCTCAAAGTATAAATCACAGGGACGTTGAAACCAGGGATTGAATAGGAAATGGTTAAAAGTTACATTCGGCGTGTTTGTCTGGAGGCTACCCTCCATGTGCGTGTATCACAAATATTTACTTGCATGGTCGAACAAAGATTGCAGGATTATTTACGAATCGCGTTTGTCAATCAAAGACCTGAAGTGAACTTTGTACTACGGCTTTGGCCGGCATCTATGTGAAGCTTTTTCGTTAGTTTGGCGACTTAGACGTCGTTACTACAGCTTATTCAAGTTGTAGTGACGACGTTAAGGTCTGCAACCAGCCATTCTACTTTTTTGTTAAATGTAATTTGCCACAAATTATGCAAAATAATGCCGTTTAATATCGAAATGGAATTTACTGTTGGAGCTCAGTGGGCGATCCGTCAATTTTTAAAGTCTTTACACTTTGACCTTATTTCAGGAACATCGAGAAACTTTCACTGATTTTGTACCTTTCATTGCGGTTAACCCTCAACAGAAAAGGGGATGTCGATAGGAAATATTACCATGTGCTTTAATTCAAAGAGCACCAACTTTACTCCTGAGTTGAACTTTCACGATTGCTAACGAACATTTTTCAGTTATTAACCACTAAAGAATAATCCCACGCAAACAGTCCTAAAAGTATAGACTGGTTACCTTCTCTGATGCTACGATATGATACTAAAGAGCGGACAAGTTTATCTTGAGTAAGTCAGTTGACCATATGTTGACGCCCCTAAGAAGACGGTTAGTTGTTACGAGGGTTAGTGAAATGGTACAGGGTAAAATTACTGGGAACACCACCTAGTTCTTTCACGAACTCGGTGTATAGCATTGCCTCACAAGATATAGGAAAATACGTCCAATACCAAAGACATTTAACCCATTACGAGACAACAAATTTTAGACTGGCCCAAATTGAAAGAAATTGCAGACAGTTTAAAGTTTATCAATTATTTTTTTTCAACTTTCTTGGTAGAAAGCATTGTGGAAAATGAAGAAATTGCTTGTAACAAGCAATTTCTTCATTTTTCACAATGTTTTCTACAGCTTTTTTCTTGGGAGCGTCTAAAAGCTCAATTGAGTGAGAATTGGTTAATCCGTTAGACGGATCAAGTATTTCTATTATTTCAATTTTGTTAATTTTTAATTGTTTAAAGGACAAACCGTCCTCCCTCACTCTGTGATTATCGCGCGTCTTCACCATACTCAACATAACAAATACCTTTGCAAAGGTAAGACCCTCCATTCAATTCGAGTCACTATAAATACATTTGAAACAAAGCACTTGCATTCTACAAAAGACGTTTTTCCAAACGACTGAGCCAGGAGAAAAAAAAAAGAAAACAGAGATAAAAACACTTAGTGTGAAGAACTCTGGAAAACCTGCGCAGTCATCCTAATCTTAACACGACTTTACTTGAATATGAAATAATTTCTTTCTAAATCATTGAAAACTCTGACGTACAAGCCTTAAACAAGCGGAACCCCATCCGGATAGACGTTAACATTAAAACTGAAGAACGTCTTGCGTAGAACTAACTATAAACCGCGAAAACTACCCTTATATACATACACACATTTGATAAGCTCGTGCACAAATCTATATTTGTCATACCGTATATGTGAAGACAAACGTTCTCTGCTATACTTCGTAACGCAGATAACTAATAATTACATGTGTATTGACCGTAGCATAGTATGCGTTAAAATGCTTCATATTCTAATTATCGAGAATGATTTATGTTTGTGTGCTCTTGAAATTCAACATCATTTATGTCTATCTCTAAATGGAAAAAAATAGGTAATCAAGAATAAATCTAGCTAATGGCATTCTAAACGATTCCTGTAGGAACAGATTTGACGCCATTCACGTCATACGTCTGTGATTTGTTGCGAGTTAAACTAACTCATCAACCCCATTTATAAAAATGAATATAGACAGGAGAGAACTGTATAAGAAAACATGGACCATGTAGATTTTTTTTGCCATGCATTTTGATATTTTTAACTGGAGTCCTGTCTTCAACAACTGAAAGGATAATCGTAAACCTAAGTGGGATAGCAGCTGGAGGCTAGGAAAGGATGTAGTGGTAGTACTAGTGTGAGAAATACCAGGAATCCATTGTTAGGTCCTCCAGCCTCCGCGATTTGACTGAAATACTGTTAAAAGCGGTGTTAAACCCCGTTCAATCAATCAATCAATCAATCAATCACCACAACAATTGACAGATCGCGTTCCACTTACACAATGTTCTCAAAACTGTTATTCTTGAGGGGCGTCCAAAAGCGTCATTGTGTGGGAATGGTGTGATAGAACATACGACATTTACAAAGGCATTAAAATTGAAAAATACTGTCTAAATACGATTGAAATCATGTAAGGAAAGAAGAAATTGCTTCAAATAAGCAATATCTTATTTTTTCAACAGGTTTTCTATAACTTTCTGTCGGTGTCTAAAAATCAGGTTTGCATGGTAAGAGGTCAACCGTTTTGTAGTACTGCATTGTTAAACTTCTTTATATCTGTAGTGTACATTGTTTAGTTTTAAAAGAAATAATCCTTTATTATGCAATTCTCGTATATCAAATAGAAGACATCGGATAGCAATGAAAGGGATTTAAAAGGTCGCTGTGAAATCTAATTTGTTTCGATGCCAAATAACATTTCTATATTGCATGTTTGCTTTCACAATTTCCAGCATTTTTGTGATTAAATATATGTAATGTCTTCGGGGTTTACCCATACCATACTTCTTTTTTACGAACCTTAAGAAAGGTTTCTGGTTTTTGTTGTTGTTGTTTGTTTTTATTTTGTTTATTTTTTTCTAAATGATGGGGAAAACTAAGAAGATGTCTTCGGAGATGAACACGGATTCAACCTGGGGTCCAACTTTGATATCTCAACTTTAAAGAAATAGAATATCAAACGCATGAAGAGAAATAAAACTTTTAAGTTCGAAAGTATCATAGAAAACGAATGGGTTGCTTGAAACAAAAAAAAGTCTTCTTTTCCTACAATGTTTTCAAATATGATATCTTATGAGGGCTTAGAAATCTATGACTGTTTAGAAAGCTGCCTTTAAAAAAAAACAAACAAAAAAAAAAAAAACAACAAAACGACTAGAAATGTCGCAAATGGGATTTATACCCCACACCAGTATTTTCTAACTCAAGTAGCACAGCTAACCTTTGATCCACGTGTACCAAGATCAATAGGGAATCTCCCAGGATCATGGACACCATTTGTATGAAGTCTCGAGGTCAAACTGCTTATAAGTTAGAGGCAGAGGAACGGTTTCTAGATAAAGTTCAATTTTGACCCTGACCTTCGACATAATGGCACTTCCTTGGATCATTGGCGACAATTTACAAATCGGTGTCCCACCTCCAGTACTAAGTTGACTCGAACAGGAAGTCCCAATCCGATCTTAAAGGGTGTTATTTTGGAAAAAATATGGCCAATAGTATATAACAAAAATTAAATTGGTTGGTATGTTGGCGACCTAAACGTCGCAACTACAGCTTGAATAACCAAACCAACAAAAAAAAAACAAAAAAACAAAAAAAAAAACAAAACAAAAAAAAAAAAAAACAAGTGTTTCACAGAAATGGCGGCCAATGATGGAGTTCAAATCTTCTGGGCTGAATGAATGATTTTATTGGTCGACTGATTCCTTGATTTTTGAGTCGCGATCGAGATCTTTACCTTTAAAACATAGCACAGGTCGGTAGCGTAATCAAAACTCGTAACTACAGTTTATGTAAAGTGCTGTTGGTGCAAAGCTTTAGTAGCAAACCGACGTGCTAGACTCATATTAACACAACACTGGATACCTATTGTAAATTTCTTGAAAGGTTTCTTCTGATGGCAACTGTCAATAGTAAATGAAATTTGCATAGAAATGAGTTCTTTGAATCTTCTTAAAGACTCTCCTCTTTTCTTAACCAACTTTACTATGTACAAGTTTTCTGACGATTTATGACTGTTTCTATTTATACTAGAAACAAATCCCCATTTAGTTCAACAGCTTCACTTGGTATATGTAAGCAAGGTGAAATAACTCATGAATAAGGAAAGCTAGGATTGTGGAACCTTTGCACTGCACTTTATTTCGTTAAAACCTCCGCAACGATATGATTGAAATACTGTTAAAAGTGGTGTTAAACAGACGCTACAACCTATCATCTGTGAAGTTTCAAGTTGATATGTATTATACCTTCAAAGGTGTACATTTTGAAAATGGTGTAATACGAGGATTCTATGTAATTCGTAGAACGCGTAAAGTCTCCTCTATAATACGAAGACACCTATCAATAACCTGCGATTACAGTTTCAATAACGCGGAATCTTTCATTTGTCGCATGTACATTCTCGCGAAACTTAAATGGCCGCTCTGGGACATTGTAAAGTATTTTTATAGAAATTCTTCACAAACAAAAGTTTTGTCCTTTCTAAGTCCATGCAGTTCTACATGGGTGGGTAATTTTTGTCATTCTTAAGATGTTCCTTTTCGCCTGATTGAACACACTGCTATATCAACTTGAAAACATTGCTTTTGATGCCTTAAGGTGTTCTTCTTAGCCTCTTGAAAATGTAATTGGAATTGAAGTTTAATAATGGTCTTTGGAATTATTCTTACATTCTAATTTCTTATAAACCTCTGGAGATGATAGAACATTTCAAAGTCTCATTACATCTTACCCCTTAAAGCGTTTTACTTCATTTTTTTCCGCGAAAACACATGCAGCATTTAATGACGCTACAGTTACGATATTCATATCACCCATAAATGATTTAAACCAGTGTAAATTGACTTTTTTGGTTAGGAATTTAGACCTATTTCTTAATTTTAAGTGTTTTTAATCTGATCAAATTCTGCGCGTGTATGTTACTTAATGTTTAGACTGAGTTTATAAGAGTATCGTCTCTATTGAAAGGGCCAGTTTTGGCTTATGAGATACTGTCTTTTTTTTTTTTTTTTTTTTTTTTGGTGCGCAGAACCTTCCCAGTCCATTCTCTGTGGTTAACCCATTCCCTCACAATCCCTCCTTTTAACCCCCCTCAAGAAAAAAAGTTTTGAAAAGATTGTGGAAAATGAAGAAATTGCTTCATTATCCACAATGTTTTATATGCAAAAGGGCGAAAAAAATTAAAATACCACCAATTTGAAATTGTTGTCTGCATCTTCTTTCAATTTGGACCAGTCTAAAATTTTGTAGAATGGAAATGGATTAAGGGCACCTGTCCGATATGGATAAAAGAAATCATTCGTTTAACCCATTCCAACACCATCCATCTATTAATGCCCTTCAAGGAAAGCTTGGTGAAAACATTGTGGAAAATAAAGAAATTTCTTGTTACAGGCAATTCCTTTATTATCCACAATGTTTTCTACCCCTAAATACAAAAGGTTTTAGAATTTCATAAACTTCAAATTGTTGATTGCAAGTTCATAAGTCTGGTTATGGGTTAACTAGCTAACTTCTCACCAACCGGTTGCGTTTGTTCTAACCCAGTCAGACGGCTTCCATCGGAACGCGAACCTACGACATTCCGGGCTTCCGTTGGTGGATTCACTAAGCACTTGGCCATGGAAGCCTTTTATACTACAGACAGATGTTACTCGGGCAGATTAGCTTATAGTAAAAAAACATCGGAGTACAATGCCTTTTCATACATAAGTGCTTAAATGTGTACATATTGTTTGGAGAATAAAATAATCGCTTATATTCATAAGACATTCTAAAAATTCAATTTGAAATATCCAAAATGACAGACCTCCGACAGAAACTTGAAAACTTTCTATGTTTCTTCCGGAAATACTATATTGTGTTGGTGCTCTACGCCTCGCTTATAATACAGTGTTTTTATGTTCATACCTCAGTGAAATTAGAATTTTCTCTTCATTTCTAAAAAAATTTAAATAAATCCACAAGGTTGGCCATGCTCGGATATCTTTCTTACAAGTGAAAATGTTCTGTATCCGTGCTAGTCAATCATGTATCCCAGCAAGAACGTCCGTCCCTAATCAACACAATTATGAGACTCAAACCTTTTACACTATACATGTATTATATCAAAACGTCGTTGGACGTTACAGTGTCGTAACACATTTTGCACGTCCAACGGCGATCTGTATTGATTTACTTTTGTAAGTTGTCAAGAAAAATCCCGATTCCAAATACCCTTGTTTTAAATCTCAAGTCAAAAACTATTAGACCGATTTATTCTTTTATCTTCACTATTCTTATATTTTCATTTTCTATATAATACCTTTCGATACAAGGAAAGTCATAAATAAGAATTAATTAATCTACAGCTGTGTTCTAACAATTTGCAATTTACCCTCATCTATATCGTTAAACATTAAAATAGAAGCATGTCTGGTAATCAAGCAATTTGTCAATAACAGACAGTTTGGGGATCTTGTGAGACGTAATTGATGACTGTTCTCTCGTTATTTATCAACTGAACCAATATGCAGACACTTATTTTCCAAGTTGTATTATCCCAATCCTTGTATTTTGTTTGTTTGTTTGCTTGCTTGTATATTTTCTTCGTTCAAAAATTACTGTAAAGTTTCTGCTGTCAATTTTTTGCTTCCCTATGAAGTAAGTTACCAAACAAAGCAAAATGTTTATAGATATAGTCAATCTTGTATTATTAGACGACCACTGAAGGGACGACCAAAAAGTGGTCGCTCAAAAGAATGTTCGTTTAATACACATTATTATGAAAGATATGAAGGATTGATTCGATTGCACAAAGAAATTATTATAGAATTCTCCCTAAATCCTTTGTTGTTGGTACTCATTAGACTTGAGACGATTCCAATGAGTACAATCACTATAGCAGTTTTTACGATTTTTTTAAAAAAGGAAAATACGTTTATTTCATTAGAAATTTTGCTATTCAAATGGGGATTTTCTTTTAAAAGGAAAATACGTTTATTTAATAAGAAATTTTGCTTTTCAAATGGGGATTTTCTTTTAAAAGGAAAATACTTTTATTTCATTAGAAATTTTGCTATTTAAATGGGGATTTTCTTTTAAAAGGAAAATACTTTTATTTCATAAGAAATTTTGCTATTCTAATGGGGATTTTCTTTTAAAAGGAAAATACTTTTATTTCATAAGAAATTTTGCTATTCTAATGGGGATTTCGATTATGGTCACTTAATGGAGGTGGTCGCTTAACAGACGTGATCGCTCAAGAAAGATTTTAATAACCAAACGTAGGATTAACAAATTAAAATATACTATTTACCTTACAAATTTATGCTGTCAATCCTAAAATCGAGTATTCATGGTGAACATTTACCAAATTTGTCAAAAGTCTTATAGGGTACTACTGCTAATAAAATAATGTTAACAAGGTACAAAAATTATTCCCCATTTTGTCGCATTTTTTAACAAATTTGTAGAAAACGTTATCATATTTTTTTTCGAATTGAAGGATCGTTGACCACGCCCACTCACCTCCAACAAGAGGTACGACCTAAATATTAGACAGACGTATTGTTGATAAACGTGTTTCTTGGTGACATGTAAAGAAATAAAATGATTGGTTGGCGACCAAGCTGTAGATACGATCTTCAAGTCAACAAAACAACAAAAACTGCTTAATATAGATATCAGAGTACAAAGTTCACCTCTACATTTATGATATTGCAAATCGTTATTTTGAATGACGGTGGCGATCTGTTTCTTGTACTTACAACAGAAATTATATGACATTTGATACACTAAAAGTATTTTCCTACAAATATAGACCGGCCAGTTGCGTCGAAGATTTCAGAATAAATCGTCATAACTGGTCCAAATTGAAAGGAATTGCAAACGACAATTTAACGTTTGTGAAATTTTAGATTTTTTCCACTTTCTGAGAAGAAAACATTGTGTAAAATGAAGATGTTGCTTGTTACAAGCAATTTCATCGTTTTAACACAATGTTTTTCAAATTGTTTTTCTTGAGGGGCGTCGAAAAGCGTTATTATGTGGGTTTTGGTTAAATACCCACTCGCAGCAAATTAGATTCAGACTGCAAAAATTGATTTTGGTGTTGAATATCATGTTATGAACACCATGAAAACTTTCTCTTATTCTCGACAAATTGACTTTCTCCCGTTACGGAGCCCGTTGCCTTTTTGAGATAAACAAATATTTAAAATCTTTACAAGTATTTTTGATAATGTTTTGAAAAAAAAAAAAAAAAAGAAAACAGTAGAAGACGGTTCCACGAAAAATCCTTTTCATAGTGTTCAAATGAATAAAGTTATTTGTATAATATTTTTCTAGCTGGCATTACATGTATTCATGCATTATGTAAGTTATTTTAATTTACAGAAAAAAGACAATGGACAATGGCTACCACGACGTTAAAATGCTCGGCGATTGAATATAATCTCTGAAAATTTTTTTTATAGATCTGATATTCACCCCCTTTTTTCTATGACCAAACGAAGTTATAATACATGTTAGAAAAAATCAAAGTAGAAAATAAATTGTATAAATAATATCAGAAAATCTATAAACACACATATCATCAAAGACACTTGAGAAATAGGAATCATCTCAAACCTCATTTTGAAGATCAATGCGTAATCCAACCTTTTCTTTTTACTTTCAAATACTTCTATAAAAAATCGTCGTTAATCAAGTTGAATTCAGCAACCTACTTCGTCCCGACCCAAAGACTGACTGTCCCTGATTCACTTTCGATCTAGAATACCACTAGACCCAGATTGCGCTGTTCATCGACTTGGAATAAACAAAAATGACAATCAACTGTGATCGTTATATAGAACCATCCTGGGGTCGATAAAGTAACCGAGGGGAAAACCTGCCATTAACCAGTCCTTGATCTAACAAATGGTATTCCTTTCTTGCGAATAGACCATCCGAGATATGTTTAAAGTATTCACACCGGACAGTCTGTGCAGATTAGCATAGACTTACAAGTATTGGCACATTTCGCTTGTTGCAAATCTTTTGCTTACATAATGACCTTTATATAAATTCGTCATTTAACTGTAAAGGTAGATCATTCTAACTACTTGAAATTCTTTGTTTTCCGGATTTCGAGAAAGGTTTCTTTTACCGTGACCGGGTCGAAAAATGTTAACTATCATCCATAAATTTTAGACTGTTCCAAAGGCAAAGAAGACAACAAATTTTAGTTGATGAAAAGTTTAAAAATCTTTTTCGTTTTTTTGTAGAAAACATTGTTGAAAATGCAGAAATTGCTTGTAACAAGCAATTTCTTCATTTTCTACGATGTTTTCGTAATTGTATTTCTTTGGAGTGCAAAAGGATTTGATTGTGTGGAAATGGGTTGAATGTAACATGTTGCGCACAAGGGAAATATCATTTGGTTTGATTTTTCTTATAAAAAACAAACCTGCATATACATTTAACATACCAGCCTTCCTCGCATATGGTATGCATGTATTTTAGACTGTCGCTAAAAATGAAACAAGATGGAACCACCTATTCAGATTATTGACTAAAAATAAAATACAATTCATGTACTACTCAAGTATCACAGGTACTTGATCAAAGCTATGTGTCTCTTGTCAAAGGACCTAGTCGTGTATTAAGCTATGGGAGCAGGATTGAAACCTTTTCCAACGACACCAACAAATCGCGTGTAAGAAGCCATAGTCATAGCTCAACTCAGCGCCCTAATATAGGGTTAGTCTGGTAAAACTGAAAGAATGGCAAATGAAGCGCTATAATCTAAGCCCTTCGGTCGTGGGTACGAATCCCGGCTCAGTCAATACTGTGGCCGAAATGTGTCATTTGTCTCTTACCAAAGAACGGAAAATAATCAGTGAGCAGTGGGATTAGAAGCTGGTGGCTTAAAGAGATTGTTGTGCTTAAAAAACGACGGGAACTTAGTTTAAAGTGCACCAGCAGCAGCGATATAACTGAAAAACTTTTGAAAGTGACATTAAACTCCTAACAATTAGTCATTCAATAGTGAAAAGCTAGAATTCAATCCAGTAGAATAATTAAAAGTATTTTTACAAGTGATATTTCTCTTCGCCCCCCCCCCCTTTCTCTGACTGTCCAAATATGTTTGCTTTTTATGTTAACCCTTTCCTGTTCAATCCCTGGTTTTTACGTCCCTGTGTTTTTATACTTGAGAAAACATTGTGGAAAAAGAAGAAATTGCTTGTAACAAGCAATTTCTTCTTTTTCCTCAATATTTTCTACCCTACTGAAGGATTATTTTTCATATAATATCAATTTTATATTGTCTTTTGCAAAACCATTGAATATGGACTTGTCTAAAATCTTGAAACCAGGAAAGGGTTAAGGCGGCCTTAAGATTGCTCTAGCTTTTTTCAAAGTCTAATGAAGTATGTTGGCGATAAAATCATTTGTTCTCTCATAACCCGATGATAATCATCAGTTCGAGGGTTTATCGCGATACTGTTTTAAGTGTCTTTACAATGTATACACCTAGAACAATATCACAATTAACCCTCGACTTGTTCTTGTCTGCGTAATGAAATCTAAATCTCTACCAAGTACGGCTACAAGAAATCAATCACGTCGTTATTGACAATGTTTTGTTGAAAAAAAAAAAAACACATCTAACTAGATAATACCAAAGTAAACACAGTTCTGAAATTAATTCAATGCTGCATAATATGATAAACAGTGTAGGCTAGGATCACACTGCAAATTTATCGATGATAACTCCCTGTCACTGTTAGAAAAATTAACCCCTTCCTACACAGTGACGCTTTCGACGCCCCAAGAAAAAAGGGGTTTAAAAAACATTGTGAAAATATTAAATAATTGCTTGTTAAGAGCAATTTATATATTTTTCACAGTGTTTTTAACCCAAAGGGCAAAGATTTTGAAAAATTCATGAAACATAAATTGTAGTCTGCAACTAATGTGAATTTGGACCAGTCTAAAATTTTGGCGTCTGGTAATTGGTTTAGGTATCAGAACCCCGGAAAAATGGCAATCATCAATTAAATCCTACTAGATGAAATAAAAAATTGATACTCGGAATGTTATACCCGACTTTGTTCATCCAAAACTGTAAAGGAACTCGTCTACAACTTAAAAAATATTCTCAATCCCTGTTAGGTGCCTATGCAATGAAAGCTACGAGAAATCAATCACATTGTTATCGACAAGGTTTTGTTTGAAAAGATACCACTGGAGAACACTTCACCAGCTACACGAATGCAAATAACGTCGTTTGTTTAAGCCTATTACCACATAAAGACGCTTTTTGATACCCATCATGAAAAGAAATTTAGAAAACATTGTGTAAATTGAGAAGAATGGGGAAACTACTAGCAAGAAGGTTGAACGGTTAAAAAACCTAAAATTTCCTAAACTTTAAATTATCGTCTGCAATCCCTTTCAAATTGGACCAGTCTAAGATTTTGCCGTCTGGTAATGGGTTAATAGTCTCTGTTCTAAAGTTTAATTACACATTGAAGAAATTAAATGAATATAAAGCGGATCAATACAGGCGTGTGATTGGGCTTTTCGTTTCATACTTCAATGAAAACAAAATTATTATAATAATATTTTCATGGAACTACTTTGCCAAAGCTATCTCAGTACTCATTTTTGATGGAGGTATGAAACGAATTCTTTAATCAATAAGAAGGCAGGCATTTTCATTAAATCTAGTTATCAAGGAATGTGCTGGAATTTCAAAGTTTACAAAGAAAATAGAGTCAAAGACTCATACATGTTGTATGGCAACCATAAAACGGATTGGATTGGTTGTATGTGGTTTAACTCCGCTTTGAACAATCTTAAAGTTATATCACGGCCAGGTTCACTTTTTCATGTACTTCCCGAGTATCAACTATACTAGACTGAGGATCTGAAATATCTTGTCCGACGACCTGCCCACGTGACCATTGGAGTGGCCGGGACTCAAACCCGCAACCATCGATTCATTTTAGATAATGAGTACGCTGTCCTAAAGAAGAAACGAAAGAGAATGGCACTGAATAAAATTATAAAAGAAATCGAAATAAAATTGGCGACGAATTTTTTTTTTTTTTTTTTTTTTTTTAGATTCGTTGATTTTTAATTGGTCGTAGACCAATTTATATAACCATAAATTCGATATTGTGTCGCTGCAATTTACCAAAACTGCCTTTAGCCCAACTGGACGTATATTCTGACAGGAAAACAGAAATAAATCATTTCATTTTGAAATGGAAAATATGAACAGTTAACACATATCATTTGAAATCTTATGTTTTGCACCTTAAACAGCCAAGTCACGCTCCCAATGTCTGTAGTAGGTAAAAGACCAATATAATACGAGGTTCCACTCCGTAAGACTCGTTTTCTGGCAACTTTTTTCTATATTGATCGAACAATGCAGATTTGAAACGTAAAAGGCATGTCATCACATTAACCCTTTCCCGTACAGTCCCTGGTTTTTAAGTCAAGGTAATTTCATACTTAAGAAAGTATTGAGAAAAAAAAATGTTTGTAACAAAAATATTTTCTCTCCCAATCTTTTCTACCACATGGGATGGTTTCTTTTCACACTCCTTTTTTTTCATTGTCATCTCAAACGTCTTTCAAATTGAACCAGTCTAAATTTTCGATCAAGAGTTTCGCAGAGCGGCGCATAAACGCCCGAAGGGGCTTGTCAGTAGCCTTGCTTTGTCAGTTATGTTACCTTGAATGATAGCTCATGCATTTTATCAATAGAAAGATCTGGTCACCTGAATAATATTGTATACACTTGTGAAACATGACAGCTTTCAAAACCATTGTTAAATTTAAAACCATTGCCATGAAAAATGTAGGATAAGATGTGCATACAAGACATTATATGTTTTTCATTCGATTCAAGGGCAGATAATTCAAGATAATTCAAAAATGACTGGAAAGATTTTAATTTTGAAAGTCTTATGCACAACTAGACATCATAGGGAGCAACTGTGCAAAATTTCAGCTCATTCCCATTGGTAGTTTAGGAGGAGTTGCGCACACAAAAAATTGCTAGCAGACAGACAGACGGACGGACGGACAGACAGACGGACAAACTAAAATCATAGAGATACATTGTGGCCAGTTTCTGTTAAATTCTGTGTAAATTGTAGGAGTTTTGTACAATATTAAATGTAAATTGAAGCTATTTTGTTAAGTCAAGGGCAGATAATTCAGGAACAACTTGAAATTTCAAACAAATTCTAGTCCTAAGGACAAGTAGACATCACAAAAAGTCATTGCAGCAAGTTTCAGTTCATTCCCATTCAGAATGTAGGAGAAGTTGTGCTCACAAGAAATACAGTGATTTTCATTCAATAAAAGGGCAGATAATTCATGATAACTCAGAAACAAGTGGAATGATTTGAATTTCACAAGGTCTTATTCACAACTAGACATCATAGGGAGTAAATGTGCAATATTTCAGCTCATTCCCAATGATAGTTTAGGAGGAGTTGTGCACACAATAAACAGTGATTTTCGTTCAATTCAAGGGCAGATAATTTGAGATAACTCAAGAATGACTGGAGCAATTTAAATTTCAAAGGTCTTATGCACAACAAGACATCATAGGGAGTAAATGTGCCAAGTTTCAGCTCATTCCTATTGATAGTTTAGGAGGAGTTGCGCACACAATAAACAGTGATTTTCGTTCAATTCAATGGCAAATAATTCAAGATAACTCAAGAACGACTGGAGCAATTTCAATTTCAAAGGTCTTATGCACAACTAGACATCATGGGGAGTAATTGTGCCAAGTTTCAGCTCAAACCCATTGATATTTTAGGAAGAGTTGCGCACAAAAAAAAATGCTAACGGACGGACAGACAGACGGACGGACGGTCGACCGGGGCCATAACATAATACGACCCTTCGGGCGTATAAAAACGGGAAAGGGTTAAGAATAAATAAAAGAATCGGAAATTGATTAGAATTTTGAATGCAATTTTTGGAAACAAAGAAAAAGAATCAAGAAAACAAAACAAAATATGTTGTTTTTCCGTTTGGAGGAGCATTACTGTTAACATTTAGCTTTACATTACCTCTCAAGTACCAGAGTAATACAAAAGACTTTAAGGTAGCAATGAGCGCTGTAAATTAGAAGGGAGAATTTTGTTTATAAGTCGTATAATATTACCCTACCGCAAATGCACAAAAGAAGAGCTTTTAAAGATACACTCCTTTGTAATTAGAATACTTTTTGTTGAGAAATATCTAATACTTGTTGAAAATATTACAGCCTTCCAGGACACACAGAGGACAAAAGACAGTCCGGGGGGTATATAAAATGTCACCGTTATTGAATAGACAATGTCTTGAAGGAAAGCCGTCCATTATTAGAATCATTACTCGATATCCCCCTAGCACTAATGCTTCATTTATTTCTAGGAATTATTAATAGAAAGGAATTATGTGAATTTGATCAGCGTCTGGTAACAGTATAAGAATATGGGAATGCCATGGTAAAAAAAAAATAATGTCACGAAATTGTCGAAATATTAGCTGTTTTATCAAAGAACTATAGCCGTGACAAATCACGATAAGATTTAATTTTAACCCTTCCTGGTTAATCCCTGGTTTTTACGTACCTGCGATTTTATAATTGAGAAAACATTGTGGAAAAAGAAGAAATTGCCTGTGACAAGCAATTTCTTCTTTTCCGACAATATTTTCTACCCTAGAAAATGGTTATTTCTCAAATAAAGTTAACTTTAAATTTTCATCTACAAAATCTTTGAGATTGGACGGGTCTAAACTTTTGCAAAACAGGAAAGGGTTAATCTCGTCTTTCAAAAGTCCTCGCATTTAATTGGTTGAGAAATTTGTTTCACTCGTTTAGACCTATGCACACAAGAAATCAGTTACATGTATACTCGAAACTGATTCAAACTTTTAACATCTTGAATTATTTAACATTTTTAATATAAATGCCTTGATTGTATAGAATTATAAAAAGATTAAAGGATTTTTTTTTCATGGAGGCGTGAAAGTAAAAAAACAATCACACCTGTACATTAAGCTAGTCTCAATCTACCCAGCTGTAAAATTGGGAAGCCATGGATTTAAGCCACTGCCTCTCTTTCAGGGCAGCCATAGCGCAAAATAGCGCGTAGGACTCCTACTCATGGAGTCCCGGGTTCGATCCCCGGTCGCGGCATATATCCTTTGCGTTATTTGTAGCCCACCAATAGGTGGTCGTAAACCTAAATGGGATAGCAGCTGGAGGTTAGGAAAGGATGTAGTGGTAGTCCTGGTGTGAGGAATACAAGGAACCCATGGTTAGGTACTTCGGCTGCCAAGATATGACTGCAATACTGTTAAAAGTGTCTTTAACCTCATTCAATCAAACAATCTCTTTCAAGGACGTGAAAACTTGTAAGAACTTTCGAAAACAATAATGTTTAACTCTGTGATCCTTCAGGCAACAAAACAGACCAGACAAATAATTTGCTAGACATGGAAAAGGCTAATGCATATGGTTTGTGTGCATCGATTTCGCGTGATACTTAACCATCAATTTACGAAAAAATACAATTGACCATTCAACAGAGCTTTTCAGGCAAATAAACCACCAATTGAGTGTAAAATAGACAGCTTTTTCTACAGCCGTTACGAAATAACTAGCTTGGGGACGGTGTGAACAATCAATCAAAGAAATTGTCGGTGTTCTTCCAAAACCTCGTAACTACAGCTTATTACAAGCTGTAGTTACGAGGTTTGGGTAGAACACCGTCGACTTAGTCCCTCTAGAATTCCTTGGAGACGGGAAATATAGAGTAATACAATGTATATTTGCTTCTTTGGCGATCTAATGAATGCCAATTTAGATCCGAGTTAATTTTTTTGCCATTTTGATGTTGGTTTCAAACTACTTATCACATTGAAATCTAATATCCCGATTTTCAAAAGTCCCCTCGGGACTCGCAACGAATTTGACGTATGGATATACAGGTTGAGATTTTTTTTTTCTGTTTTATTTTTGACTCATCTGTTCGCTAATACATTACCCGTTGCTTCAATCCCCGGGGTCGGCACATATCCTTTCCGACATTTGTCTCTCACCAATGGGTGGATAATAATAAACCTAAGTGGGATAGCAGCTGTAGGCTAAGAAATGATGTAGTGGTTGTACTCGTGTGAGAAATACCAGGAATCCATTGTTAGCTACTCCAGCCGCTGCGATATGACTGAAATACTGCTTAAAGTAGCATTAAACCCCATTTAATCAATCAATAATACATCACACAGATTAACATTGTTAGTCGTGCTTAATGTGCATGCATTTTAAATGCAAATGGGCAACGCTCGATAATGCTCTTTCGACATTCTCATGAAAGAACGCTTTTGCTTCTTGTTAAACTTCTTTCTAACGCTTTTCTAATTTCTCATTACACTCGTATTTATAGATAGATGAGTTATTAGATAGTTCACGCCAAGCTTAATTAATCCCGTATATTGCAGACCAATTTTTGCCAACCCGTCAATAATGACAAATTAACAAAAAGGAAGTCTCGGAGACCAACTAATTTAACTTCTTTCTTTTATCGCGTCTTTGTAATTTGCCAGCTACCTATCTTACTATAAATAATATCTTGTGTCATTGCTTTAGTGCTTCAAAAAATAACTGATCCCATTCCATGCCCACTGAGATCCGACAGACAGTTCCACTTCGATAAAAAACGGCGTTATTTTTGAAAATTATAGCCAGTAGCATGTAACAAAAATGTAACTCAGTTACTATGCCACATAAACGCCGTAATAACAGCTTGAATGCATCAAATTAGTCGCCAAACCAACAAAACGCTTCACATAAATGTTGGCCAATGTTGGAGTTTAAAGTTCACTTCCGGTCCAAATAAATGATTTGATTGGTCGATTGAATCTTTGTTTGGCGGTCGAGATTCGTCGATTGTCTCTATATCAATATCAACTGGTTCATCGTCATGAACATTGAGTTAGAAGGTGGGATACAAAAATAATTAAACTAAATAAATAGATAAACTTTGAAAACAATGGGGGGCAATAATGGCCCTGAAATGCTCAACTTAGAAAAAATTCATGATTTTTTTTAAGTCTGATAAACCTAGCCCTGCCACGCCTAATTATTTTTTTCTTAAGGGGCGTCACTAAGCGTCACTGTGTTAGAATGGGTTAAAAAGGGTCACCAAAAGATAATTCCTGTAAAGTTCAGTCAGAATTGGCCCAATGGTTTATAAGAAGAAGAATTATTTCAAGCCCCACCTTGCCAAGTAACAATTTCAAAATTAACCAAAGGAACAGATATGTGAAGTTTAATCCGAATTGGCATAGTGGTTTTGGAGGAGAAGATTTTGAAGGCATTATTTTATGATTTCACTAAGTCTATTAAGCCCCACACTACCCGCCCCATTTTTTCGAGAATGAAAGTTTAACAAACAAGTTTTGAAAAAGGTTGCCCAAGGAACACATGATTACTCTAAGTCTGATAACCCGACCCTTCCATGCCCACATTTTTTCACAAATCAAAATTTCTCGAACAAGTTTTGAAAAGGGTTACCCAAGGAACACTCCTGCAAAGTTTAGTCAAAATCGACCCGGTGCTTTGGGAGGAGAATATTTTTTGCATAATTATTTCATGCTTAATCTAAATCTGATAATCGCCCACTGACATGCCCACATTTATTCGCAAATAAAAATTTCTTGAACAAGTTTTGAAAAAGATCACCAAGGAACATTCCTGCCAAGTTCAGTCAAATTGATCTAGTGGCTTAGGGCAAGAATGTGTTTTTAACAAGATGTCCAAAATGGCTCTTAATCGTTCACCTGGATGTTATATCGTAATGTAAGACTGATAAGCCAAAGGCTGCCGCACCTATTTCTTTCACAAATAAATATTGTACAAACAAGTTCTGAAAGCAGTTACAAAGTTTGGTACAAAATGGTTTGGTGGTTTAGGAGCAGAAGATTTTAAAGGATTATATCAAGATATCTCTATCTGATAAGCACGTCCTTCCCCGCCCCTATCTTTTTTTTTCTATTTGAAAAGTCCAGCCCTACCACGCCCTCATTTTTTACAAACCAAAAGTTCATGAAAAATTACTAAAAGGGTCTTCTTAGGAACATTACTGTCACGTTTAGTGGCGGAAGATTTTTTTCAAAGAATTATTCAATTATTTCTAATAGGTCTCATAACCCGCTACGTCTTAATTTCTACACAAATCAAAATTTCACGAAGAGGCTTCGAAAAAGCTCACCCGAGGAACATTTTTGAAAGTTTTGGTCCAAACTGGCCCTTTGGTTAAGGAAAATAACATTTTTTAATGATTTCATAATTTCTCTACGTCCGATAAGCCTGACCCTGCAACGCCCTATTTTTTCAAAGATTAAAATTTCAGGAGCATTTTTGAAAGGGGTCATACAAAGCACATTACTTTGAAGTTTGGTTGAATTTGGTCTAATGGTACCGAGGAGAATGTTTTTAAAGAATATCAGACGACTTATGAAATTCGATGCAAGACGCGAGCACACGACGCACAACCGACAGAGGGTAAACCCAAAGCTCACCTTTGTCACAATGTGCTCAGGTGAGCTAAAATCTGTTTTAAGAATTGGGCTCCTAATCAATAACCTTGGTACCCAAGCACATCCTTTGATAATTTTGTGTATTTTCTCAGAAATCTTTACAGCTTCTAAAATTTTGCTTTCTTATTCTTAGGGGCATTTCGTTACTCATTGCTAGTTTTGACAATAGGTACTACAATTCCAAATGTGTAGAAGTATAAAAATATGCATAAAACCCAACGAATCCTGCCTGCGGAAGCCAACGCTCGGCTGCAGCTGTTGGATAGTGATATTATTATAGCTCGTGTGATAATGAACCCTTATACCAAGTAAATGTCAATAACAGAGATATTACCCAGTTTGTTTTGCCAACATCAACCACACTGCACAAACGGCAACATCAAATGACAATAATGCCAATGCAATGACAATAGCTCGACTTTTGTTTCAAAAATGCAAATAATCATGGAATCGGGGAAAATAGAACAATTAGTTTTTAATGCGTTTTGCTTTGTGGTGAAAATTTAATTGGCATCCAAAACTAATCTAATATCAGTTGTAACTTGATTAGTAAAAATGCAACCACGACAAAATTTTCTAATTTCATTTCTTAATGACAATAAAAATTGGACAACGATTATTAGAAAGAGAGGTTTAGTAAAAATGCAGAAGAAGTGTGATTTCTTTTGTTAAAGAGATTAAATCAAAGTTGAATGGCGTCAAAATTATATTCTTCATAACTTTTCACTGCAAAACATTAAATTTGATAAAAAAAAGAGACCAATTTTGTTCATCCTAGATTTCTTTTTCAATTATCTTTTATCAACAATTAACCAATACATACGTTTCGGCGCACTAAATAGGGCAAAAGTCCACTTTAGGTTGTACACGCTAAATGAACGCGTAAATAATACTGGTGTAGTAAAAAAAATCAGGCGTACGCGCATAATTACTTTAGTAATTCAAGCGTTCAAGAGTATAAAATGCGCGTGTACTCCTAAATTACGAGTATGAAGGTGGTCACCTTTTACGCGCGCATGCTCCTATTTTGAAAGTGCACGCGTTGAATAACGCGTGCACTTTCAAAATATAAGGGCGCACTCTTAGATTATATGGGCTCACCTGTATAATTTACGCGTGCACGCGTTCTTTGTGCTAAGACGACTAAAGGGTTTTTTTGGCCAAGCCCAAACGGTACACCATAAATACAAGCGACCACATCCAAACACGTAACGATGCTCATACTCATCGACCATAATCTCCTTTCCAAAGACTTTATCTACCCCTTACAAAACTGACGAATCGCTGACCTCGCTCACTGAGCTCCGACAGGCAGTTCTATTTCGATATTTAATGGTATTTTGAAAGACCTGTGGCCGGTATTATATAACAAAAAATAAAAAAAGTCAGTTGGCAACTCAAAAGTCGTAGCTGCAACTTGAATAAGCTGTAGCTACGACGTTAAAGACGCCAAACCAACAAAATTGTTTCGTATAAACGTCGGTCAATACTGGAGTTCAAAGTTCACTTCCGGTTTGAATGAATAATTTGATAATTCGATTGATTTTTTTATTGAAAGCCGCGATCGGTCAATTAACACATGGAAAACTATTTGCAATTTTACAATTAGAGTGCAATTAATAAATAAACAATACAAAACAAACGAAGACAGCCTTCAAAAACAATTGCAGTATGTTATAGGGAAATAATCAATTATGGAAGCCTATAACTACAGTATTTATTAAGTGACATGTTTGACTGAAGCCCCTCACCAAGCTTCAAGACCATTTAATTCGTTATTTCCAAGATAAATTCAAAGAATATTTGGCAAGCTAATTCTGTATAATGGAAAATAACCTAAGAAAAATTGACTGGGGTTTAACGCTACTTTTAACATTTTTCAGTCAGATCACGGCTTCTGCAGACCTTACCATGGATCCTGGCATTTCTCACACCAGTACAAGCATAATAACCTTTCCGGGCTTCCAGCTTCTCATTCCACTTTAATTTACGACTATCCACCCATTGGCTGGATATAAATGTCGGAAAGGATATTCGCAGCGGCCGGGCATCGCAACTGGACCTCGAAGTTAGGGGACCTATTCTAACATACAGAAAACAGGTTTACCAAATATCTATTTCAAGTGTTTGACCTGACATTGATTGACATATCTTTTAACTTGATGTATATATCGAAAAGATAAGAATTGTAAATAATTCTGACAGATAATTGAGCAAATATTGTGGCCTCTAGAATAATTCAAAGGTTTTTTTTTTCTATTTCTTTTTTCTAACAATTAATCAAGTGACATACTTTGCCTAAGCCTTACCCAAATAATACTTGATTAAGTAAAATTGACCGATCGCGGTTGTCAGTCAAGGAATCATTCTACCATCCAAATCATTTATTCAGCCCGGACCTGAGCTTTCAACTACGTTATTGGCCGCCATTTTTGTTTACCTTTTCTGTTAGTTTGGCGACTTAAACGTCATAACTACAGCTTTGTTCAAGCTGTAATTACGACGTTTAGGTAGGCAGCCATTTTACTTTTTTGTTACATACTACTGGCCATAAATTTTGCAAAATAACGCCGTTTAAAATCGAAGCAGAACTTCCTGTCGGAGTTAATTGGCGGGGTCTAGGGAGTCAGTTGGCAGGGCCAGCGAATGGGTTAATTATGGGTAAGAATTGGTCAAAAGTAGGTCACTTCATTAAGATAAACATTTCGAACAGTTTTGACAACGATTGGGCTATTATTTGATAAAATTTGATAAATATTTTAACCCATCTTCTTCATAGTTTCCAGTGCTTTAAAGTTGTTTAATGATTGAGATAAAATGAATCCTCTAGAGCATTGACAATACTTCGGGAGATTTCAGTGACTGATCTTCCTGTTTTTACTAAGCCTGACTAATTTTAGCTATCTAAGCGTATACAGACAAACTTTTGAGGTCTACTCAGAGTTCAATGAGTGCAAACTGTCACTGGAGGCTTGTCCACAACATAGATTGAATGCCTACGCCATAAATAGTAGTTCTTATATATTTTGGAACATCTTAACTCTGCCTGCAAGTTCATCGCCCAGATATGTTTAGCGCATTTGACCATATCGTGTTCAAAATGAGTCTGATCAAAGTTTTAACTATGCGCACTGCTTTGTACGGCCACATGAATAAACTTTATTGAAATTGTAGAGAACTCCTTCGACAGCATATTTAAACTCTTGGGTTACTTTAACCTCGTTTATTTATCATGATAACCTTTTACAAAGAAGTAACTAGACAAAACCGTGCTTTGCTACCTTACAGTACTTTCAGTTCTTTGATTAGAATTGGCCTAGCTCTGGACATCACCCCAAGTTAAAAATTCTGACCAGTATTGACAATTATTGAAACCATAAAATGACCTATAGAGTACAGAATTTTAATAACTTTTTTGTCAGATTTTACAAAGTACATTTTAACTTACAATTTGGCCAAAGTTTTTCAAATAGGTTAAAGTGTTTTTCAAACGTTACTAATGTATTACATCTGTGAAGTTTGGGTGAATTCTGCAGGTGATTTTTATAATGCATATGGTCCGATACACAGACAGAAAAGTTCATATATAGGTACAAGAAGGCAAATCGAATGCAAACTGAAGTGTGAAAAGGCTTCCAGTTCTAAACCTTAATAATTAAAATTTAGTTTCGTCTCTCAAGTTTCAAGCGTTTGGATTGGCTGCTATTTTTTCTTTTCATACTTCGATGAATGTAATTTTGAGCACGTAGCCGTGCTGTCCGCTTGCTCACAAAGTAGAACCATAGAATTCACTTAAAACTAGAAAAATATATCTGCTTTGTTTTGCTGGAGGGTATCAAATTATAAGAAATGAAAAGGATATATACATATATTGTTTTTTTTTTTTTTTTTTTTTTTTTTCATTGATGTATTCACTGTATTCATACAGTGTAATCAAGTTTTTAGATCCACTTCATTTCTTAAAACATACACGAGCAAATCCATATACGAAATGTAGATATAAGAGAAAAGAAAAGAAGTACACGAGTTAAAGTCGTCACGTTTCTCGTAGCTTCATGATATGGCTTTGACATGATAACATTGAGTATTACCTCAGCATCAGTACATGTAATCGTGCCCACTAAGCACTACCTGGAGGATTACGATAACAATTAATTACATTATATATAAAGATAAAAGAGAACAATGTCCTACAAAATCGATCAGGGCTGCCTTCAGAGTGACAAAACACTAGCGAGTGTTTCCCTCTTGAAACCCGCTTTTCACAAAAAAGCACGTGCAGGGCGGGTTGGAGTTTTCTTGGGAAGTTGATTAACTGCACGGACAGAGTAGGCTAATCAGAGTCGGAACTCTTGGTAGAATTTTTTTTATAAATTGTGAATGGTCATTCTACCTTATTATATATCCATTTTAAAAGTAGTGTCTCTGATTGCCCTATGTATAATCTTCTTCATTTCAAACACTCGTTTTACGGACCAACCGGAAGGTCCCTTTTGAGTCACAAATCCTTATCCAGAAAACCTTTTATTAACAATATATACTGTCTCCTGTCTTGAAATTGCATATATTAGATAACAATTATGTATACCGTCACATTGCACAAAATTTCCATAATTTTCTCTTAACCCTTTCCTGTTCAATCCCTGTTTTTTAGAGCCCCTGTGTTTGAGTGATTGAAAAAACATTTAGAATAATAAGAAATTGCTTGTAACAAGCTATTGCTTGTAGTGCAATTACTTCTTTTTCGACATTATTTTTTACACTAATGAATGTTTATTTTTCAAATTAAATCCACCTTAAATCCTCGTCTGCAAAACCTTTGGATTTGGGTCGGTCCTAAATTTTGCAAAACAGGAAAATGTTTAGCATCAAGATAGATATATTCATATAGCAAGTAAATAGAATTACAAGATGTAATAATCAGAACATAAAAGCCTCGCCGCTTATTGAGAGAAAAAGAAGAGAAGAGGACCATGATAGTCCTATAACGCTCCCCTGAGTATGATTGCTCAAGGCTTTATGATGTAATATTCAAAACATCAAGGCCCTACACCTAATCATTTTGGAGAAAATGATTTTTTAAAGATTTTCTCCTTTAGTCCTAGGTATACTGAAAACCCAACCATGTTGGGCAATTCAAGATTACTGACTTCCCTAATTTGAAGGGGCATAACTACAAAATACATCTACTATAGTTCAGTTTTGGGTTTTTTTTTTTCTTCATTTTCAATAACATTTCAAAAGTGTTTTTTTTTTTTTCTTAAGTTGGAGTAGCAAAAATAAGACAATTATGACGTCATAAGATTGGGAGTTTTCCAACGTCATAAAATAACATTATTCAAGAAATGAAGAGAATGTTTTTTTTTGTTGTTGTTTTCATGGAGGTATGAACCGAAAAAAACTAATCACACTGTATTAATACGCGAAGCGAATTCTCTTTTATTTCTTATGATCTAATAGCATCTAGCAAAAAGGCAAAAACTTTACAAATTTTGATACCTTTATGTATCAGGCTTTTTAGTGCGGAAGCATACAAAAAACCGCTGCGTGCTCAGAATTTTGTTTATGGAGGTTTTTTTTTTTTTTCGACCAATCAGAACGCTCGTTTTTGATAGACGAAACTGAAAATTAATTATTTATAGATAGGTTTACCAGTATGACTTGTTTGATTTTTATATACCTAGGAGTTCATGATATGTTGAATTTGTCCAGTGATTTCTGATGAATTGAACATATTCAAGTTGTTTACGTTCAAGAAAACAAAATTATGATATCATTTCTGATTGACAATTCACAGGAAACAAAATTACCGAAATGTCCTCAAGTGATCTAAAAAGGGATTCCCGACAAGTCAATTGTCTAGGTAATAAAGCTTTTGAGATTGATACATTTAACTTTAAAAGATTTTTTCCAATTTCCCTTGAGACACTTCACCAATCGAAAGACTTCATAAAACATGACATGTTGCCACTCTTAATTACACTTTATTCTGTTTAAATTATCCTCGTCGGAAATACTTTCTCTGAGCCCTGCTTTCATTTTTTGAAACGCACTACCTACTCATAACGCCTTTAATATAATGGTACATAAACTTTCACCCATTTGAGTTTGTTTCGTCTTTACAAAATTGACGGTTAAAAAAAGAGAGGGAACTATTTTGATGACATGAGAGTAGCATTACGATTACACCAGAGTACGAGTACGAGAACGCGAAATAATCTCCAAATCTCGTAGTCGTACTCTCTTGTTACCACCATCGTACTCCTCTGTTATCGTCGTAGCACTATCGCGTCATAGTCTTTGTACCCTCCCAATATCCTCCCACCGTGATAACGGGTTATCATGATCGTACTCTAACGATACTGACATCGTGATATCGTTACCTTGCATGACGGCAGGTATGTTCATCAGGTCCATGATAAATAAGGAATATTATGTTACGATAGAGTTACAGCATACTGTATTTGCTTCGGGTTGTGGAGGAAAATTTTGATATTTCACCAGACCGAAGGCTGTATCAAAATCGTAATGTAATATTCCGTTTATCATATACCTATCATTTGTCAGACAATTTTGATGAAATATTGACAAAAAAACCCACTAATTCTATAAGTATTTCCCTTTTTCTTTACCATTCTGATTACGTTTATTTGCATATCATATATATACAGAATGAAAATGACGTCATTTCAGACTACCTGATAAAACACCGTGTTTGATACTGTCGAATACGGATTTGTGTTTCTGGCGTGTCAGATTTTATCTGTGCGGAATATATATACTTTACTAGAAATACCTATATAGGTATATAATAAAATAAAATCCAGAGTTACGTCTTTGTGACGCGAAGATTGTTAATTTTGTAAATTGTTCTTTTTATCGTACTCTCTCGATTTCACCCTCGTACTCTCTTATTTTTATAATCGCACTCTACCGTTATCACAATCGTACCCCGGACCCTAAAGTCAAAGCAAATATATTATGCTGTATCTCTATCGTAATATTCCCTATTTATCATGGACCTGACGAGTATGCCTATCGTCATGCATTAATATCTTGTAATGGTCCTAACGGTTTTTCGTGAAAAAGAAATGTTTGAAATTGTAAGAATTTCATGGAATATTCGTCTTTTAAGTGACACCCCCTTTTTTCTGTGTAGCATATCCTTTTACTATTTTAAAATAAAATAAAATCAGTTAAAAGCACAATTCAAAATCATTTAAGATTAACCATAACTCTGTCTAGTGCCTTATTCTCATCTTTATCTAGTCTTAACCCATGTGAAGCATCTTTAGCTTTTAAGGTACACTCCCAGAATGAAATAAATGTTATAGCGCGTTTTTTTAGCTTGCAAAGCGTCAGCTTCGATAACTTAAGTTAACAGACAAGATTTTGGGTCTTCTCAAAGTTCAACGAGTGCAAACTGCCACTGCATGGAGGCTTAACCACTAAATCCGCTAAATACCTACGTCATAAAGAGTAGTTCTTATGTATTTAAGGAATATTGCAAACTCAGACTGCAAGTTCATCTTCTAGGTATTTTTCGCTCACTTGAGCGCATCGTGTTAAAGTGACTGATCAGAGTCTTCAAAGAAGTTGCAGACCACAATTTCAAATTGTTGAAAATTCCAAAATATTTATCAATCTAGGTAGAAAACAATGTGGAAAATGAAGAAATTGCTTGTAACAAGCATTTCTTCATTTTCCACAATGTTTTCCACAGCTGTTTTCTGAGGGGGGCGTAAAAATGGGGGATTGTGTGGGAATAGGTTAACTCATTGGTCACTTTAACCTCGCTTCTTTATCATGAAAACGTATTATAAAGAAGATTACTGAAAACAAAAATGCTTTGCTAGCTTGCAATACTTCTCAGTACTTTGATTATACGAGAGTTGTAGAAAATATTACGAGATAAGTTGTCGATGTCACGACCCAGAGATGTAACTCAAAGGAGTCGTATTCACTTAAGGGATGAAGAGAATATTTTTTGTTTTCGTGGAGGTATGAACCGAAAAAACTAACCACACTGTATGAATACGCGAAGCAGATTCATACATAAGTGTGATAAGATTTTTTGGTTCATTCCACCAAGAAAACAAAAATATTCTCTTCATTTCTTATATTTCAATGACATCGAGCGAAAAAGGGAAATATCTTTATAATTCTTGATACATTTTTGATGGAACTATTTTGTGCGGAAGCATACAGAATAGCTGCGTGCTTAAAATTTTGTTCGTGGAAATATGAATAATTCTTTTAGACTAATCTGATCGCTCGTTTTTGAAAGACGAAACTAAACATTAAATTATACATGCTATAAGCGCCGGCCAGACTGTGACTAATACAAATTTTATTTTTAAACTTGTTACAACATCAACAGAATAATTAGATCACGAAATACCACTACCAATTTTCATTCTATTATGGAGGGGTGTCTTTTAATAAGCATTATAATGAAATTTTAAACCTTGTCATACTAAATTAAAAATCCTATAGAGAACTGCTTTAAAATCGTTTGATTGTTTGAAGTGGGTTTAACGCCACTTTTAACAGTATTTCAGCCATATCGCGGCTGCTGGAACACATAGCAATGGATTCCTGGTATTTCTCACACAAGTACTACCACTACATCCTTTCCTAGCCTCCAGCTGCTATTCCACTTTGGTTTACGATTATCCACCTATTGGTGAGATACAACTTTAAAATCGAAGGACTGATAGTCCTAGACGGTCTTAATAATGGTCAATATTTCTTTTGAAAATTGATTATTAAAACAACGTTGGCTGATACGAGACAAACAGGAGGTGTAATCCACAATCAGACTACACTTAAGTGCAGACTCGCTAATCTTTGTCTATACATCCTGCAAAATCAGGAATATTCCAGGTTCAGAATAACAAGGGTTAATAACAATATATAATCCACTAAACTAGAAATGGTCGTGTTTGATCTTTCATAGAATCTGCCATCAACGTATTCGCCAGACCTCCTATCACAGAAGTTAGGGATGAAACTATTATTAGAATCTTCAGTCCACATATCGGCGGCGCGCGAGCAAAATGTCGTATATACAGCTTTGATTAAGCTGTAGTTACGATATTTTGCTTGCGCACCGACCATATTCGCCAGAACTCCCAACACAGGACGAAATTTGAAACTAGGAGTGCCTAACAATTATACAACTTATCACTTGGTTCGGAATGATTCCGAAACGATTCAACACAATTGGAAAAAAAAAACTTCACATAAATTGTATTCAGCATCAGGGAAAGCATTGGGAGCAAAATTAATTGAGTGACGTCACGGAGTGTAAATGATCCGCTTTAATAAGGTATTCTTCAAATGCTTATGGATCGATACAGTTCTGAAATCTTCGATACTTATTATCAAATTTATATCGACCACCGAAGTATTTCTCTTTTTTTTCTGATTATTCTAAAATAAATGTAAACTACGGCACGGCATCGAAATTAGTTCTTTAAGATTACACGGAAATGATAATATTGTATTTGGCTGGTATGTATAAGCACACAATCGTTTCAAGACGAGAGACGACGCTTGTCCCACCCACTTACTTCTTTGGCTACGCCCACTCACTCCAACACGAGGTCCAGCTTCGATTTTAAAAGCCGTAATTTTATGGCCAGTAACATGTAACAAAATAGTAGCAGGGTCGGTTGGCGACATAAAAGTCTTAACTACAGCTTGAATAAGCTATAGTTACGACGTTAAGGTCGCCAAACCAACTAAAAAATGGCGGCCAATGTTGGAGTTCAAAACTGATTTCTGATCTGAAATAATGATTTCAATGGTCGACGGGTTATTTGATTGACAGCCGCGATTGGTCAATATTGCCCTAAATTGTAAGACCACTTCTACAACAGTTTTTTGTGTATCAATAACGAGCCTTTTTATTCTATTAACTCCATGGTCCGTGGATACTTGCACTCTCTAAGCTATTTTTTTTCCTGACTTGCGAGTTGATTTTACTAGGGTTGTTTTTTTTAATTATTTGAACCTAACGTACTGGATTTTTTACCATTACAATTACTTTACAATATTTACCGCAAACAAATGTACAAAAATGAGGAAATTACGGGAACAGTTTCATTGCGATGTATATATTCAGACGATTTTGAGAAGTCGTCTTCGATTTCTTTGACATTAAATTTGTAAACGTGTGAAGAGTTGGTCTGGTAAAATAGTATCTTTTTAAAATATTTAGTTCTGATGTAAAGATACGAAGGACAAGGTAAAATAGGAAATCGAACTCAATTTCGACATTTTTTATATTGCATTACCTAAATATTTTTTCTTTTCTTTCGATAGTATCGACCACATTTGATATCCACTTCATGCGAAGAGAGTCTAAATGTTATAAGAGCACAACTAAATTTCTTATCCTTTAATTTCAAAATGAAATTCATTTGTATATAATGAATATGTTTGAAGTCGATCAGAATTATCAATGTAAGAAAAACAGTTTTGTTAATATATATCTAATAACCGTTGTTTGATTCAAAGTTTGTTGGAACAGTGAACTGGTTTTTCTAAGTGAAAAGTAATTAAGTTGTAAGCTGTAGGCATGGTGATCAGTCCTCTCTTCCTTTCCAACAACGTTCTCAACACCTTTATATCATAATGGCGTCAAAACTGATGATTACATGGCAATCAGTTAGACTCTGATAAATGAAGATAGTATAAGAATTTCCCCATAGATTTTTCAACAGAGAGTCGGGGTCAATTACTTAGGTCCTAATTCTCCAGACCAAGAGAAATTAATTTTGCAGTTGATATTGATAGCTGCCAAGTCCCGATATTTCTTAGGGTAAATCCCATCCAAATTAATTATGCAAGCCAAATAAACCCTTGCATACGTTGAGGCTTGACTTTCAACCTCCCGTCTAGGGTATTGGACGACATCATCCAGACGAACGACCTCATGAAACAAAAATCAAACCATTGACATAAAAGTTTGAGTCACGCTCTCCCTTTTTGTTTTGACATAATAGAAAATTTACAGAGCAGTTCAATTACACAAACACAAACGCAGTTTATTAACACATGTCATGCTGAATTAGATACTTTCGAAGCTAAATGCAAATCAAAGGGATGAAACCACTGAAAGTACTAGTTATGGCCCAGTATCAAATTTGAAAATAAAATTTCATAAACAACTTTAACCTAAAAGGTAGGCATCCATGTTTTTCTCACGTCACAGATTTCAATTATTTTTACTCCCTCTCAAATATTATATGAATAAAATATTATGAAAAGAAGTTTAGCGAAAATCAGAGGTCGTTTATCAAAATAAACCAGGTATTTCCCTGTCGCAGCTTTTTAATCTATGTTTAGAGGGGATTGTTTTCATTTCTCAGATTAAAAAAACATCGATACCTCCCTTTAAAGGGGCAAACAGTTGGTACAGACTCATAACAGACTGCACGTATCAGACTGCACGTATGTGCAGGCTTATCTTTGTCAATATCAGCTGCCAAAATAGATATATTCCGGGTTCAACATTATATGAATTAAAACATTTTGAACTCTAATAGTTGTAATAACTATGTAAGGACTCATAATAGATCAAAAAGAGAACAAAGAAAACCAAAACATTATTTCTAATGGAGACACTATTGAAAGAAAACACCTGTAATACCTGCCACCATTATTAGCTTATATAAGGATACACTTCCGCACGAATTCATAACCCATTCCCACACAACCCCGCTTTCTACGTCCCCAAGGAAATAACTTAAGAAATATTGTAAATAAATGTTAACTATAAAAAGCAATTTCTTTAATTTTCACAATGATTTCTACTTTAAATGGCAAAGATTTGTAAAAGTTCACCAACAAACAATTTTTGTTGTCTGCAGCTTCTTGTCGTCTGGGAATGGGTTAAACATAAGCATTTAGATTAACTCTCCTCATTTTATGATAAGGACTGATGTTACGATATTGACAAATCGCTGATGTTAATTTAGGAATCAATCGACCAATCAGATTATTCTTTTCACCCGGAATTGAGATTTAAACTCCTACATTAGCCGCCATTTGTGTGATTTTTTTATTGTTGTTTGGCGACTTGAACGTCGTTACTACAACTTATTCAAGCTGTAATTACGACGTTTAGGTCGCCAACTCCAACGACTCTAGTTTTTTCCTTACATGCTCCTGACCATAATAATTGCAAAATAACGCCGTTTAAAATCGCAGTGGGACTTCCTGTCGGAGTCAATGGGCGTGGCAAAAGGAGTAAGTGGGCGGGCAAGCGATTGGTCAATTGATTGTTGTTTTTGGGAGAATCGACATCTGTGGTCATCTTGCGCGCAAAGAAATTTCAGGATAGCTTAAGATTATATATATTATTCGTTAAAAATATAATAAACTATTAGGATACACGGGGGAAAGTCCTGAGGTAACATAAAATGTTACCGTTATTGAACAGTCTCTGTCTTGAAGAAAAACCGTTCAATGTTAGAATTATTACTCGATATTTCCACTCTCCCCAGCACTAATGCTTATTTTAATAAAAGAAATGAATTATCTGGAATTTGATCAGCATCTGTTAATACTTAAGTATATCTGGAAATGTTTTGATTAAAATGCTACAAAATTGTCGAAATATTTTAAACGCTCTGTAATATTTATTGGATAGCGCCGGCATTTATTCCTCGCTATAGGTCTCGAGGGTTCCTAAATGCTTCTATATTTGA
Source organism: Fragum fragum (assembly GCA_946902895.1). Lineage (NCBI taxonomy): Eukaryota > Metazoa > Mollusca > Bivalvia > Cardiida > Cardiidae > Fragum > Fragum fragum. The sequence goes on from OX336366.1 coordinate 50,006,328, forward strand.
TATACACAGAAAGAAAAGTCTGCCTATGGCTAATTTTATCCTTAATCCATTCCAATTCAATGAGGCTTTTAGACGCTCACAAGGGGAAAAAAGCCTGGGAAAACATTGTGGAACATCAAGAAATCGCTTGTTTTAAGCAATTTCTTCATTGTCCACAATATCCCCCCCCCCCATAAGTAAATGAAAATCCAAAATTTCATAAACTTTAAATTGTCGTCTGCAATTCCTCTCAATTTGGATTAGTCTAAGATTTTGCCTTATGGTAATGGGTTAAGGTGCAAAACTGAATGGACAAATATTTTGCCAGACATGGAAAAGGCTAATGCATATTGTTTGTGTACATTGATTTTGCGTGTTATTAGACCATCAATTTAGGAAAAACACAATTGACCATTCAACAGGGATTTCCAGGCAAATAAACCACCAATTAAGTGGAAAATATACAGCCTTCTCTACATCCATTACAAAATAACTAGATGGAGAACGATAAATCAAAGCGATGTTCTGCAGAGAACTCATTCTAGACTGGCAAAATAGAGTGATGGCAAATGTTTTAGCTTAGTGTTTTCTCTGAGCAGAGTCAAGTTAGATTTTTGTTAAATTTATTCTTTTTGGTGAGAATCCGAGATATCGCAAAAAAAATTTTTTTTACCAGGTTTCAACTCTAAGAAATGAAGTATCTCTGGAGTGCTAAAAATACCAGAAATGACGGAAGTTAAATACCTGATGATGCGACATACATAAATTTTATCTTGTGTCATTTAACATTTTTAGAATCTACTGTTTAACTAAAATATGTACCATTCTAATCGCAATACAATTATCGACTTCCCCGAAGATACTTAACCCTTTCCTATTTTGCAATAATTTAGACCTGTCAAATTTCAAAGGTTTTTCCGACAAAAAATCAATGTTGAATTAATTTAAAAAAATACCATTCAGCAGGGTAGAAAATATTGTGGAAAGAGAATTACAAAAACATAGGGGCGTTAAAACCAGAAATTGGACAGAGTAATACTGCGTGTTGCTTTTGCAAAAAAAAACGCCTCTGAATGCACTCGCGTCAACCGAAAAATAAATCAAAGTGCCGTACGCACTGTAATTGGTCGTCACTGAGAAATTGGACATATCGTTGCATTCCGACTTTAGAATTAGAGTAAAACGACTTAGATTACTATGACTTTCACAACACGTAGGTTCTATCCTAGTGTATGATATTTCCGTGAATGTTAATTAGAACTAATATTATTTTACACGAACGTAAGACCTTCATGCAACATGGGTACCGACAAAAAAGCAACTTTTTGTGAAAACTAAATTTTTAAAAACTCTCGTTTGTTAAATAGTCATGGTTAGATCATCCCTGAAAGCTTTTTTTATTAAGCCAAAACAGAAAAATTATGGGAATATGATAACTTAAGTTTAAGAGCAAATGCTGACAGCAGGTTCATGAAATTCCAAAACCCTCTCTTTTTCTGGGCAGAAATTAACAAGTTCCTAAACAGCGCTGATTATAAACAAAGGAAAAAACAATTGATACTATTCTTTGGGCGAATTCTCTAGACAGCTTGAAAGCATAATAATTAAATTTGCTCTCCAGAAGAACTTTCAGTACTTTGATTAACTTATAGCTGGAAAATAATTGAGTTGCAGTATCATCTTTGTTTACACCTCGATATGATTGAAAGAAAGGGTTGGTTAGACGCGTTCATCACTAGCGGAAAATCCTTGAAGCATTCATCTTTAACCCATTCCCACACAACCAAATTTTAGACTGGTCCAAATTGAAAGAAGCTATAGACGACAATTTCAAGGTTATGGAATTTTAAATGTTTTCATCTTTTGGGATAGAAAACATTGTGGATAATGAAGAAATTGCTTGTAACAAGCAATTTCTTCATTTTCCACCATGTTTTCCATAACTGTTTTATTGAGGGGCGTAAAAAGGAGGGATTGAGTTGGAATGGGTTAAAGCGTGTGACCTTCCAGTTTTCCTTTACTCCTTTTGATAATTCTTAACTTGTAAAATGAAATGATTTTTTTCTGTTTTCCCGTCAAAATATACGTCCAGTTGGGCTTAAGGCAGTTTTGGTAAATTGCAGCGACACAATCTCGAATTTATGGTTATATAAATTGGTCTACGACCAATAAAAAATGGATTAGCCCCTCATACGAAAAATTACCGTCTGTAATAGTCTGATTGCACAATTGATTTGAAGAACTTGTATATGTTCTAATCTTTGTACAGTTTTGAACAGTTTCCGATACCATATTTCAAGTTATATGAAATAAAAGATCAAAGTTACTATATGTATTTAAGTAGATGTAACTATACGTAAGATCTTAACATTAATACGTATTTCGGTGAGTTATAAGATGGACTGGTTTTGGCTTAATTAATTCAATATGTTGTAGACAATTACGCCTACCCGTCAATAAAGACAAATTAACGAAAGGGAAGTCTAGCAGACCAAATGATTTTAGACTCGTTTCTTCCGATTAAGCACAGTTATTTGCAAACTAACTTCAATCTTCTTAACTACATTTATGGTCCTCTAAAACAGTTGCCGATATTGGCCGGCTTAAATTTCCACCAGTCGTTTTGGTAATATGGTGACCATGCTACGACATATAAAACGAGACAAATAAAATAAATACATAGACCGCACAAAAAGTAACTGCTGAATTCAATCATTGTTCAGATTTGCATTTAAGTCAATGGGCTGAAAGCAATGGAAGTACTAGTTGCAGATCAGTGTTTCTTTTAACAAAAGATTGGTTTCATGAACAACTCTGGCTTGAAATGAATATACAGGTGGTGTAGACTAAGATCAGACTGTACGAATGTGAAGTCTGGTCTTTTTTTATACCTCCTACCGGAACAGGAATAATCGGGGTTCAGAATGACGGGGGTTAGGGTAAGAGGGACGTGTGTTGTTTTCCTTCATAACTAATGCATTGGATAAACTGAAAACAGCGGAAGTAACATCAAATGTCAAAAGTTCAATCCTCCCAAGCCGTAAGGCCTAGTGATTCAATATTTGGTACAAATTAGCATCTATTGATCCTCTACCAAAATACTTCAAAGAATTACCGTATTCTGAAAATTAGCCCTTTTTTGTGCGATCCCTTATTTTACATAGAAATAAAGAAGGAAAACTTTATAAATCTTCTTCTCCCAAGCCATAAGGCCTAGAGCTTTGGTATTTGGTATAAATCATCATCTATTGACCTTTAACCAAAATACTTCAAAGAATTACCGTTTTCTGAATATTAGCCCTTTTCTGTGCGATCCCTGATTTTACATAGAAATAGAGAAGGAAATCTTTAAAAATATTCTTCTCCAAAACCATAAGGCCTAGCGCTTTGATATTTGTTATACATCATTATATTTTGAACCTCTACCAAATACTTCAAAGAATTACTGTATTCTGAAAATTAGCCCTTTCTGTGTGATCCCTGATTTTTAGAAAATCTTTAAAAAATCTTCTTCTTCAAAATGATTAGGTGTAGGGCTTTGATATTCTGAATATTATATCATAAAGCCGTGAGCAATTATACTCATGGGATCGATATAGTACCATCATGGTCCTCTTGTTTTTATTTATTTATTTGTTCGTTCATTTACATATTTTCACCCTTCCGCAATATAATGATGAGATTTGTATAGATTTACAAGTTATAGTGAGTGATCAAAATTCAAATATCTGTATAGACAAAAATGACCAGTGATTCCTTACGTTAACGTGTTGGCTGCAAGTAGCTGCAATTATTCCTCGAGTTTTTGGAGCTGAAAACTATGCTTGAGGTTCATTTGCAAGTCTTTGCAAGTGAATTATAAAGTCGCATTTGGTTAGTTGATTCGATTTTGGAAAACAAACTTTATTCATTTAGTGTTTCTAGTATTTTCATTAGCTCCCACGACCAATTTGAAGTGTTAGAAAAAAAAATATTACGGATTAGAAGAATAAATTTCGTCAGGATTATGACCAAATTCTTGTCTCTTTCAGTATAACCTATTCAGATATTGGACGGAAGTGAAATTTAAACTCCAACATTAACCAACATTTATGTGAAGCATTTATGTCGCTTTGGCGGCTTAAACAACGTAACTACAGCTTATCACCACCCAATCATTTTACCTTTTATAGTACAAGCTACTGATCATAAATGCTGTAAAACCACGCTTTTTTAGAAGTGGAGCTCAAAGGGACGTGGTCAGTGACCCGTCAAATTGATAACTTATATAGAGAGTTCTAAGCTTCCAATATCCAACCGGTAGGTTTCTTCCGTACTCTGTCGGTTTCCATCATTTTGTTAACCCATTACTACATATCAAATTTTAGACTGGTCCAAATAGGAAGAAGCTGCAGACGTCAATATGACATTCATGAAATTTTTAGGTTTTTTCAACTTTTTTGGTAAGAAAACATTGCGAGAAATGAAGAAATTGCTTGTCACAAGCGATTTCTTCACTTTACATAATGTTTTTCAAATTGCCTTCCTTGAGGGGCGCCTAAAGCGTCATTGTGTGGGAATAGGTTAAATAGTGGTACCATAAAGGTATTAGAAACTATCGCCGTCCAATATACAATCGCTCCTAGATTTACCACAAGGTAACAGAATTAACCGATTCGCACACAAAGAAATTAGACTGTTCCAGATTGAAAGAAGTTGTAGATGACAATTTCAAATTTGTGTAATTTGAAATAGCTTTTTTGGGGGGGAGAGAAAACATCGTGAAAAATAAAATTGCTTATAAAAAGCAAATTGATCAAATTTATTTTCTCTAAACTTGCAAAGTCTCCGTTTCATTATTTAAAATACGTAAGTCTAATTTTATACCAACCGCTGGCCCCGCCCTCTTACTCCTTTGGTCACGCTAATTGACTCCGATAGGAAGTCCCGCTCTTTTTTAAACGGCGTTAATTTGCAAAGTAAATGGCTAGTAGCATGTAACAAAAAGTAGAATAGTTGTTGGCGACGTTTAAGTCCCCAAACCAACAAAAAAGCACATCAAAAAAAGCGGCCAATTTCGGAGATCAAAGCTCAATTCCGAGCTGAATGCATTATTTGATTGGTCGGTTGATTCCTTGATTGACAGCCACGATTAGTCAATTTCTTCACCGAGTTTGCTTTTTGAAACAAATAAGTCACAGAAATATCAAGAATCATTTCGTAGAGGAACCATCGATTGTGTTTTACTCTGTAGTGAAACTTTAATTGATAACAGAGATTAGAGAATAATCTAATTTCAGATCCAATTTGATAGTAGAAAATACAATCCAAACAAAATTTTCTAATTTCATTTCTTTATGACAATAAAAACGTCGACAATAATTATCAGAGAAAAAAGATTTATGAATGATTTATAGTGTTAAATGGATGTCGTCAAAACACATCATTGCCTTTTGCTTTAAAATCAGATTTCACAATGAAGAGGTCATTTTACAAATGTTCCAACCTGATCCTACCAAAGAGTGAACTTGTGCAGTCGACAACACCAAGATATGGAGAAACAAATTATTTCCGAAAAGCAGTCTATCAGTTTGATCAAAGTCAATTTTTGACAATTTGTTACATTTTGTTATCATTTCCAGTAGCAGATTAACTCTTGTCTGTATTTTTGTAGTATGTCTAGTCGGCCGATCGCGGCTGTCAACCAAATAACCAGTTGACCAATGAAATAATTAATTAGACTGGAAGTTCAGTATTAACTCCAACATTGGCCGCCATTTATATGCAGCACTTTTGTTGTTTTAGCCACTTAAACGTCGTAACTACAGCTTATTCAACAACCATTCAACTTATTTGAAACATACTACTGGCCATAAATTTTGCAAAATAACGCTTTTTTAAATCGAAGCAGACTTATTATCGGAGTCAATGGGCGCGGCCAACGAAGGAAGTGGGTGGGGTCAGCGATTGGTCAACTACAAGAAATTCAAAAGTCTGCCCGATTAGCTCAGCGGTCGAGCACTTAATTTTAAACCCAAAGATCACACGTTCGTACCCTGGGTTGACCATATCAACTAATTGTCTTTCGGATGAGAGGTAAAACCGAATCCTCGTGTGAAGATGCTATCCATCGAACACGTTAAAGAACCAGGTGGAGATATCAGCAGTTTTGTCCTGTATCCTTGCACTATCCCCAGTAACAAATAACCGTCTTTTGGGGACGTCGCTCATATGGGTATGTGCTAAGGTAACGACGATAAATAAACGAAAATGCACACACAGAAATTCAAAACTACAATCAGCAAAGTTAATAGAACTCTAGCCAACGAGGTACAGCACATGTGGTTTGTAGCTCTGTTATAAGATAAATTCTTTCAAAATGAATCGGGGTGACAAAATACCTTGAATATCCTATTTCAAATTGATATCAAACCGTAAAAAGCCAAATATAATCACTACTTTTGGCCTTTTGTCTTTTTTTTTTTTTTTTTTCTCTTTGGCGTTGTCCGTACAATAAGAAAAACTGAGTTTGTATCAATATTCGCTTAGCCTTGGTTCAGAATATATCCTACAAGAATACGGTAAAGAAGTTCAGGAAAATGTAAATGTTTTCAAGTATTCCACTCATTCATGCTTATCAGGGTGAAACTGGAGACCCTGAATCCGTAGACAATTTCTCCCCCTTTTATTATTGAACAAATTTTAACTCTTTATATTTGCGAGCTTTCGATTTCAAATGAAGTGAGTGGAATTTCGCAATCTTGCATGAATTAGATTCTTCAAATTGTTTTGCTGACAAGTTTAGGATAATTGGATGGTTCAGTCAGTAATGATAAATCGACAGAAGGGGAAGTCCAGTAGACTTATTAAATGTGGACTTTTCTCTAAGCATGAAACTGTTGCTTGTCATTCTATTTTTGTAACAATTATGTAGTGCTTCCATGCATTCTTTTCCTTGTTATATCTTCCCCCAAAACACATAGCAAAAATAATAAGAAGGTCCAAAAGCTAAAAATAAATATGACGATTGAAACTATAAGATCTACGCGGTCAGCCTAAAATTCGCAAAAGAAGTTTGTATATTTTAATTGAGACCCACCACAATTTAAGGTTTGTTTACTATGACGTCAGTGATGACGTTTTAACTTTCGCTAGTCATTCTAGGTCACGGAGATAAACGAAGTCGTCCGTAAAGTTTAATCATCAGCACATGCGTTTATAACAGTCAATGCCGAAGATAAGCGAACATTTCCGGTAAAGAATCGGCTGAATTCGACTCGAACAAACACGAGTTAAAATCGATAATAGAACTTTCGTACCCTCCTTTTGCATTCTACCATTATGCCGGCTCGTGTTTCCCTTAGTGTTCAAATAAACGATAGATTGTTCAAAAGTTTTTTTCCTTCCTCGGAGGGGAGATATGACTTTAACTTTGAAATAAGGGAACTTATATCGTAAGTAAATTTTAAAAAATACTGACAAAATACTTTTGAAACGGTAATTGTTTTTTACAAATAAATGAGTAAAATAAAAAAAATAAATAAAATAAGAATAAACAAAACAAAACACAAAAAATAAATAAATAAATAAAAATGAAAAAATAACGTAAAAAATAAAATCGGAACTATTGTTCTCTATGAGGGTCGTAATCATTTACAGCCCATTACAAGACGACAAAACTTTAGACTAGTCCAAAATTTAAAGAAGTTGCAAATGATATTTCAAATTGTACTTAAATTGAACATTGAAAGAAATGGAGAAATGCTTGCTACAAGCAATTTCTCCTTTTCCCACAAAGTTTTCCATGATTGTATTTTTTCAGGGCTTCAAAGCGCCATTGTGTGCTAATGTGTTAATATAGTAGAGGAATGTTTAGGAAAACATAGTTTAAAATGAAGAAATTGCCTGCAACAAGCAATTTCTTCATTTTACACAATGTTTTCTACATAGAAAGTAAAAAAAAAAAAAAAATCAAAAATTTATAATCATCGTCTACAACTCACTTCAACTTGGACCAGTCTAGAATTTTATCGTCTGATAATGGGTTAAATAAAAATATAATGTTTGCAGAATGAACACCATTTTGGTGTCACACGATGTTATATTTTGTCATGCTGCAGAAAATTACCACAGTACTCTCTTGAGGATGTCGAATTATTAACAAAACGAATTAGCGGTATTATATAATTGGATTTTAAAACATAGAAAAAAATGAATAAATTGGAAATATTCACTGAGCTTCGCTGTCGATATTGCTCATTCAGACAGTTTACCAAAAAACACAAAATCATTGTTTCACATCACCTTTCCCTCGCAAAGTAAATAACAAGGCATTGGACTTTTTAAACACTTAAATTGTCGTCTGCCTTATCACTTTGAGCCAAGTAAATTAAAAATCTCGAGTTATTTGAAAATTGACCAATCTCTGACCCCGCCCACTTACTCCGTTGATCCGGCCCATTGACTCCTACAGAAAGTTCCGCTTCGATATCAAACTGCGTTATTTTGAAAAATTTATAGCGTGTAACACAACAGTAGAATAGTTGGTAGGCAACCTATACATTGTAACTACAGATTGCTGTAGTTAGTCGCCAAATTAAAAAAAATCCTTCACATAAATGGCGGCTAATGTCGTAGTTCAAAGTTAACTTCCAGTCAAAACGAATTATTATAAGGGTCGTTTAATTTTTTTTCATTTGATTGCCGCGATTGGTCAATTGGTTTACTATCTTGAAAGCGTACTGTCGACGACGTATACGCACGTCCTGACATATTGTTTGATTGATTGATTGGTTGTTGCGCCACTTTAAACAGTATTTTTGTCATATCGCGGCGGCTGGAGAACCTAACAATGGATTTCTGATTTTGTCACAAAAGTACTGCCACTACATCCTTTCCTAGCCTCCAGCTGCTATCCCACTTAGGTTTACGAGTATCCATCCATTTGTGATAGACAAATGTTGGAAAGGATATGTGCCGCCGCCAGGGATCAAACCCATGATATCCCGTGATAAAAGATTTTGAGTCTTGTGCGCTACCGACTGCGCTATGACGGCGTCTCCTGACGATGAGAGATCGATGAGATATATTATGCAAGGAAAATATTAGGCAATCCTTCCTTGAATTTGTGCGGTAAATGAAATCGTTCTTTGAACGCATGGGATTAATATAGACTTTCTATTGGAATGATTTACCCAACACAAAAACTGGTACTTATATATAGAAGTCAATTGGCGTAGAGCCGCCGTCAACCAAAATGTCGAATGACCAATTAAATTGGGAAATGAACTTTGAACGCCGAGATTTAAGGTAAGTATTTATGTCGTTTTGGCAACTTTAACGATGTAACTTTGTCTTATTCTATCTATTTGTATCTATTTTATGGCCCTCATCGCGCAGTTTACAAATTTAGCCTATGCGTGACATTCCAACCATTTCGCATGTGCGTGACTCGCACTCATTGAGCACCCTGGACAGCCATTCGGGGAAATAAGAATATTGGCTGATTGTTTATAGAAGCTTTGGGTCAGTATCTATCTAAAGAGCGCAGAGTGAAGACTCTGATCAGACTGTGCGGGTACACAGGCTGACTTGAGTCTTTACTTGGCGCACATGTGTAATGGTTGGAAATGTCCCGAGTGCGCTCAAATAATGTCATTTATTACCTCAGTCATGTTGGAGTTCAGTGCACCTGTCCAGCGATCCGTCAACTGTGTCGGTAATAATTAAATCATTTTAGGTTGATACATTTAACTGGAAAGATTTTCTTTTAAATTTCCTGTGGGACACGTCATGGGTCTATAGACTTCATAAAATATGACAAGTTGTCAATTCAAATTACAACGAAGTCTGGTTAATTTAGGCTAACCGGAATGTGTTGTCTGTTAATGTTCCCGTCAGTATAACAACAAAACATCTTAATAAGAACTAAACTGTAGGTGGGCTTTTTTTTAAAAAATTCACTGATGAGTACTTTCTTCATTCTCAAATAGATAGGTGCTGTGAATTGTTTACATTTTTTCACTTCATTTATGGAAGAAGACAACTATATCCCCCCATTTACTTCTTAATTTGACGGATCGCCATGTAAGTCTAAGGATCGACCGACCAATCAACATTGCCGACATTTTCTAAGTATTTTTGTTGGTTTGGTCACTTAAACATCGTAACTACAGCTTATTCTCCGATGTTTGGATGTCCAACAAACCATTCAAACTATTTTGTTATTAGCCATTAATTTTTCAAAAAAAAAACGCCGTTTAATATCTAATGATAACTTCCTGGTGGAGCTAAGTGGGCGTGGTCAGCGATCCGTCAATACATATGTTTATATATCAACATTGAAAGCGGACGAAATAGAAATATTGCTAGAAACGAAAGAATTTGTTCACTTTGTAATCTTAATGAAATTGAAGATGAATTTTACTTTTTGTTAATCTGTCTGGCTTACAGGGATTTGAGAATTTTATACATCAAAAAATATTTTTACGAGAGACCAAGCGTTAAAAAATTAATAGAACTTTAAAATTCAGAAAAAATTAAAATTCTAAACTGAATTGGCGTTTACTCTGTAAAAGCAAACGAAAAGCAAAAAAAAAAAACTTGAATATCGACAGCGGATAATTAATCATTTACGTATCACAAATTTGGAATTAATTTAGAAAACAAACGCTATACAAATTCAACCATAAAAAGACTCCTACATTATTCATTATTTCCAGATATACATTGTAATTTATACTGTTAAGTGTGTTAATACCAGTGTATGCTTTGTATATCGACGATGAAACATACGTGTTAAAGTCGTTATCTTGAATAAAATTTCTGTTCTGTTCTGTTCTATGTTTCTATAGAATAAGATGATTCGCGTGATGTATAGAACTGAGTTTTTATTTGAAAATCCAGTTCCATTGTATTCCGATGGTAAATTTCAACATAAACTGATAGGGTTCACAACTGTTTACATGGACTATAGGTTTAGGCGTTTACTACTGTAAGCAAAGGCTCTGATGTGAAACATATTCCTGGGGATAAAGCCATTCAAACAAGCATGCTTTAAAGGACAGTTTATTTCAAGTTCATTTCTGTGTAGCACAAGCAAGTGATCAATTCGGGTTAGAAAATTCGAATTTTGCCAGTATAATTTATTCAAAGGAACCACGCACAGAGATTTTTTTGTAAATAATTGCAATCTAAATAATGTTTAATTTGTTGGAACTACTAAAGATCTACATATTTTCAGTGTGTAATTTTTAAACTCGTAAGTTCAGCTTTAATCAGTCTGTAGTTAGGTTTTGGAAATACACCTACTATATACGTGGAAAGGCATATACATGTATATTTTTAACTTTTCAGATACACTCGCATTTTATTAATGATATATTGAGTGACAAAATACAATGTCAGAAATCAAGTTTTCATCTTTACAAAAAATTCTGATAAAACGGTCCCGTTTGTAGACCAAGCATCCGTTGTCTTGACAAACAATGACATTTAGAAAGAAAAGAACTAGTTTAATCGACATATTTACCAATTATCTCGGTTCGCAAGATCGTTTCACCACAGTATTTTGCCAATCAGAAGCTTCCCTTTCTGACTTGCAGTCAGTTTTCTTTCTTCTGTGAATTTTACCCTTTCCAATATTCTATGTTCTAATATGGCGCTACGGTGAATTCAAACTAAGCAATTAAACTCTAGTTCTAGCTCCTAATGGAGTGAGAGTGTTTCTGCATGAAGTATCGCACAGCCCTATGTTCTTTGAATTTCAAAAAACAACCAACTTTGACTAATGAAAAACCAGGATAGGATAAAAAGTTGCTAATCACCATCTTTTATCTCCTTAAGTATTGAAGATGTTCCTCTTAAAGGGGCCCCATAATATTGAAATAATATTGATTAAAATATCTATATCATTCTCTGAAACCTAAAGAGCAAGACTGTTGAAATTTAATATATAGAATATTATGCGTATCTCTACCAGATATCTTCATATTATGTCCCCCGGGTCATATATAGGACCCTACTTTACATAGAAAAACAAATGACATCTTCACATAAACAAGAAATAAGGTTTGAATAATGTTGTATTTCCTAGCAGATTATATATACTCCCAGATTACTATATGACAACGAGAGGTAGTTTTTTTAAATATCGGGTGATGCCGTGTTTCCGTTTTATAGGGTTGAGGCTTAAATGAAAAAAAACAAACCAACAACACTTTCTATAGGCGCTGATTAATACGTAGAATTCATATAAACAATATTCCTGATGGTAAAATTCTGATGGATGCATCAAGTTTTGGTAAGGTTCGTGTTTGAGTGAAAAGGAAATCATAGTAAGCTTGCATCTCCAGAAATGAACATTAATCTTATCATTAGAAGTGATAAGTTACATTAATTATGCATGGCACCCCTATTCTAAATTGGACTACCTAGTGAGGTCTGCATTAAGCTGGTAAAACTGTCCCATCTAGACTATTTTCCAATATTTGTGCGTTTGATTTAAAAATGGGCACAATTTTTAGCGGTCGCTACAAAAATATTTTGCTTACTTTGCAGACTTACTTTTTTTAAATAATGTTACTTTTTATATAAACCAGTACCAATTTTTGATGATCAACATCAGTTAATGTAGCTAATAAACCTGCATTAGTAGACAATATAATCGATGTGTGGAACTTTCGGGTTTCATTGCCGAGGATTTTATTCAGCATGTTAAGGGTTAATAAAACCTCTGAAGTGGGTCGTAATGGCATATTACAAAGGAACAACTGATAAATCTTCTCATATCATAGAGCGAATGGTTTTGTTTAACACATTGGTGACAATGTGTATAGTTTAAAAACTGTTTTCTTGATTTTTGTTTTGCCAAGAATGTATTTCAAAAAACAAAACACTTATTATTTTAACATCACAGTCATAATAACGCATTACTTTCTTTCAATCTAGACAAGTCTTATTTGTTGTGTCTTCTAATCTACCTTACGTTTGAACTGGTAAAGCGTTTAACTGACTGTATATCCAGTCAAATTGTGATCGATGTTAACTGATTTCCAATCACGGAGGCCACAAATATGCTTTACGCCAAGCATTTTTAAAGTTCAAACCAGTTTTAAAACAATTAAAACGATTTTCGAAAAAATAATTACTGTATTGTCCACAAAATATAATTTTCTGTCATGCTGCAAAAGTAATTCCAAAGCTGTCTCGGGAGTGAAGAACGATTAAAAAGACAAATTATGAGCATTACATGATTAGCTTCTAGAAAATTACACACTAAAATCAGGCGTCTTTACAAAAAAAAAGAAGGAAATCATTGCATAATTTGCAGTGGGTTTCCTTTAACTGAATGCGCAATTGGATTATATTCCCTAAACATTTTCATGATTAAATGCGTTTTTTATGTTAGTAAATCGCACAAATAATGGGTATATGGAAGACAGCAGTAGTATTCATGGTCTGTTGTAAAGATTGCAAGCACATTGAATTAAATCTTATCACTTGGCGGAGTATGTTTATTTGTAAAGCTTTTTAACCCATTCACAGATGGCAAAATTCTTAGACTGGTCCAATTTGAAAGAAGTTGCAGACGACAATTTAAGGTTTGCTAAATTTTAGTTTTTTTTTTCAAGTTTCTGTATAGAAAACATTGTGTAAAATGAAGACATTGCTTGTAACAAGCAACTTCTTCATTTTACACAGTGTTTTCCCAATTATTTTTCCTGGGGGCGTCCAAAAGCATTACTGTGTGGGAATGGGTTAAGTTTGCGAAGACCTTCTTTCGCGAATGCGAAAGGATTCTTAATTTTATGTAGAAGCACCTCATTAATGCTGACCTAAAGCTACAACAATGTGTACATAATATATAACAAACACGTGTATTTCCTATATGAAATCCTGAGGTTGAACCGGTTCTGATAGCAAAAACCTTCTGTCTTATGAATTATTGTTTAAGTAGAACGATCTTACGTAAGGCATTTGTCTGGATAATAAAGCATTTTAGATTGATTCAATTAAAGGAGATAGGACTGGTCCACATTCTACAGTTTTTTCAAAATATGACAAGTTGCCATCTAAATAACTTTTGTGTCTGGTTAGTTTTCTTTTCGTCAGAGGGCTTTTATTTCGTTTTGAGCAATAATTCGGCTTTGTCAGAGCGACGTTCACTATTTACGTGCTCCCAGGTTGTTTGGAGCTCTGAATATCTCTCCTAAGGACCCTTCCCAGACAATAACGCTTTTGGACAACCCTAAGAAAAATGCTGTGGAAAACATTGTAGAAAATGAAGAAATTGCTTGTTACAAGCAAGTTCTTCATTGTCCATAATGTTTTTTATCCCAAAGGTAAAATAAATCCAACATTTTATAAGCTTTAAATTGTCGTCTATAACCCCGTTCAATCTGGACCAGTCTACAAATTTGTCGTCTGGCAATAAGTTAACACTTGCGCGGCTGTGACTCAAACCTGCAACCGTTCGCATGTATTAAGAAGTGTGCGCTGCCCTACACACTGAGCCATGTAGGACCATATTAACCGTCCATTGCTTTTCACTTCAAACAATTTCAAATGTTTACAATGTTCATAGCACATAACCAAAGTTTTTTTTAAGCCTGTATTCTTGAAGCCATCCAATGGCGACACTTCACGAAAAAGTGAAATTACTGAAAATGTCCCAAACAGGCTGAATTATCATATGTATAGTTTATATAATGGCCCTTACTGAACACACTACATTGTACAAGGAACTCATTTGAAGTCGAAATGGATTGGTGCTGCACACAATTACGTTTGGAGTAATAGAACCTGTCTGCTATCCATCAATTAGTAACTTTAAATATTTGTCTTCGGGTATTATACGATTGTACAACGCTCTTTTTCTGGTGATTTATGTGTCTTTATAAAGAGGAAACTCAGTTATAGAGTAGATATATATCATAGTAAAGTTTGTGGACGTCATAGACAAGTCGGCAGTGCATCAGACCCCTAATCTTCAATCAGGGGATGCCATGGGTTCGATCCCCGGTGGCGGCACATATTCTTTCCGACATTTGTCTCTCACCAATGGGTGTATAATCGTAAACCTAAGTGGGATAGCAGTTGTAGGCTAAAAAATGATGTAGTGGTTGTACTGGTGTGAGAAATACCAGGAATCCATTGTTAGGTGCTGAAATTATGTTAAAAGTGGCGTTGAAACCCTATTCAATCAATCAATCATTGTAAAGTTAGTATATAAGTGAACTTCAGATTTCATCTGTTCTGTTCAGAATGCTTTCACGAGTTGGGCTTTTAACGAACTTGAATCGCTAATTAATCACTGGATAATATTATTCAAATAGGAAATGAGTTGGAGAATCTAAAATTTTCAAGGTGGCGGTGAAAGTAACTGTTCAATTGCGGCTGTCTATCAAAGAACCAATTGACCAATCAAATAATTCATTTGGAAATAAAGTGAACTTAAAATTCAAGCATTGGCTGACATTCATGTGAAGCATTTTTGTTAGTTTTCCGACACCAGCGTCGTTACTTATTAAAGCTGTGGTTTCGACATACAGGTCGCCAACGTACCATTTTACCTTTTTGTAAAATATTTCTGGGCATAAATTTTGCCACAAAACGTCGTTTACTATCGAAGTATAACTTCCTTTCGAAGTCAGTAGGCATGGCCAGCGGAGCAAATTATTTGAGGTAGTTGATCCGTTAATTTCTGCGACATTTAACTTTTTGGTAGATAATAATGATTTCAAATGTGTTCAAAACCATTCCAACATAATGACGCCTTTTTACTTCCCGGAAGAAAAATAATGAAAAAAAATTAAAACATTGTTAAAAAATGAAAATTGCTTGCAACAAGCAATTTCTACCTTTTTCACAATAATTTTACCCAGAAAAGTGAAAAAATCTACAATTTCAAAAACCTTATATGTCGTCTGTAACTCCTTACAATTTGGACCAGTCTAAAATGGTGTCGTCTGGTAATGGATTAAAAGGAATTAGATCGCACAAGACTTGAAAATGACAATTTATAATAACATCGCGTTACGTCATCATAGATGCAATAAGTCACTTGTGATAAGTAATGTATGATATGAAAAAGGACGTTAGAAAATTCGAATTTTGCCATTAAAATGATAATACACTTGTACTCAATACGAAAACTCCAGATTTATTACTGGATTTTCTTTGGTATTGTAACGATATTGTCAAAGTATCGTTTAAATAAAAGACAAAGCATGCAATTTTACCCATGGAGTATTTTTGTGCATAAATGCAAAGTAAATTGTGTTTATTTATAGACTCTATGTAAAGAGAGTATAATAAACGCATAGAGATTTTTGTGAACAATTGCAATCTAAATTGTTTTTTTTTATTTAATAGAACTGCCAAAGATCTGCATATTGTCCGTGTAACTCTAAAACCTCGTAAGTACAGCTTTAATCAATCTGAATTCACGAGATTTTAGAATTACACCGACTACATATTTGGAATAAGTCACTCGTGATAAATAATGTATAATATGAAAAAGGCCGTTGTCAGCAATATCTTATGATGTCGATTTTTTATGCCTATCCTTTCGAATTCCATGTTTTGGTGACTTTTCTGTTTCACAAGAACATATTTGAATCGTTTTCAAATAAATCGTTGCTCCTGTCTAATATAAAATGTATCTTACACGATTTCAGCATTTGTCGTTCCCAGTTACACTTAAATTCATTCTTTCCAGTCGATTTTTGTATTAACCCTTTCCTGTTATGCAAAGTTTAAGAATTGTCCGAATTCAAAGATTTCAAATTAATGTGGAAAATGAAGAAATTTCATGATGCAATTACTTTTCTTGATGCGCGTCAAAAAGCGCCATTTTGTGGGAATGGGTTAAACCGATAAAAATTACACATGAAAAGTCATATTTAGGTCAATGATAGAGCAAGCTAGCCTGCAAGGAAAAGATAGTTCAAACAAAATAAATAAAAATCTGTCTTAGAATTTTACATTTTCTATCTGATGCAGTCTGCACACGTAAAAGAGTCTAAAATAGATTTTAAATTGGATGTCATTCAGGCAATAATTCAATATCTTACAGTTGATAAGATTCTAATATAACTGGAAGAAAATGTCTACTTTGCTCAGTTTCATTTTAGGTATAAACATGCAATGAAATCCTTTCTCTATCTTTTTTCAGTTGAATTCGAGACATGATAATTCCACTGGTATACTGAGACGAGCTCTCTAGGGCATTTAAATTTTTCCTCTTCAATCCCTGGTTTTTGCGTCCCTGTGATTTTATAAATAAGAAAAAAATGTAGAAAAAGAAGAAATTGCTTGTAACAAGCTACTGAATGGTTATTTTTCAAACTAAATCCATTTTAAATTTCCATCTGTAAACCCTTTGAATTTCGACAGGTCTTAAATTTTGAAAAACAGGAAAGGGTTAAAGAATTTGCATCAAACTTGCTTTCACTTCTAACAACAGAATGTTAGACAACAAGACAGTTTTATCTTTAGGTGGCCCATTCGGGGAAATAAGTCTGCCGGAAAATGATCGAATCAAATATTTGATAAATACGTATGATTAAGCAGAGGTCAATCAGATATAGGATTTATAAAGTTGACGGAGCGCCGCTGTCAATCAAAGAATGAATCGACCAACCAAATCATTTATTTTGACCAGATGTGAAGTTTATGCTCCTACATTTGTTGACGTTTATGTGAAGCTTTTATATTGGTTTGTCGTCTTAAACGTCGTAATTACAACTTGTTCAAGCTTTAGTTAAGACGTTTAGGTCGCCAACCAACTATTCTACTTTTTCGGTACATCTGTCTGGCCCTAAGTGTTGAAAATTAACGCCCATTCCCCAAGTATTTAAACGGCCCTCGATATAAAGGGTTCGGAAAACACTGTGAACAATGAAGAAATTGCTTGTTACAAGCGGACTCCCACCCCGAGGAAAAAACTTTGGAAAAAATTGTGGAAAATGAAGAAAATGGTTGTTACAAGCATTTTCCTTATTATCCACAATATTTTAATCAACTTAAAATTATCGTCTGCATCTACTTTGAATTTCTACCAGTCTAAATTTTTGTCGTCTGGTAAAGGGTAAAAGGTAAAACGATGCTTTATCTTAAACCTGTATAATCACTTTATAAACGAATTTCAAAAACGCATTATACACGGTGACAAAAGTATTAAATCAGGAAAATGAATTTACTTCAAAGAAAGACCATAAATTGATGCTAAGATAGTTGTCCTAATAATTTAATTGGAATAACGAAACAAGTCATTTGTTATCAATTTTTATGAATTGACGGATCGCTGCCGTCAACAAAACAACGGTTAGCCAATCAAATCACTTATACTAACCGTACAATCAATTCTGACCATTTAAATTTTAGTTAAACATTTTCGTTTCTGGTCGTGACATTTAGGTCACTTTTGCAAAACAATAAAATGATATTGTGTTTGTCTCAGACAAATTATGTTGTCAGAGGCGAGAGGGAGTCGCTCACAACCCGCTAACTAAAGGTTCGGTGTCGGTTCAGGAGATTCGTACATTCTTACGTATATAGAGGTTCTATTGTTTACGACACAGGCTGAAAAATCAGCACTGATATAAACCGCTGTCATGCTGAATTATAAATTGCATTAAAATCAAAGGGATTAAAGTACCAAATTATTGGTCAATATGTATATATGTATATTGAAAATTTATATTGTAAAAAATTCTGGTTTAAGTTGATTAGCAGGTGGTATAGAGTAAGATCAGGCTGCACATATGTGCAGGCTGATCTTAGTCTATACTTCCTGCCAAAGCAGGGATATTCCGGATTCAGCATAACAGGAGTTAAAAATGAAAAATAGAACGTTAATTATAAAGCAATATAATAGCCGATTTACCATAACGCTAGACCGTCGAAAATGTTCGAGACCAGCAATTGACGGATAGCTGGATCCGCCAACTAAGCTCCAACGGGCAGTTTCACTCAGACATTTAACGGTGTTATTCAGCATAGTTTATTGCTATTAACCCTTGTCACGCTGAACCCGGAATATTCCGGTTTTGGCAGGAGGTGTTGACTAAGATCAGACTGCACTTATGTGCAGGCTGATCTTAGTTTATACCTCCTGCTAGTACTTTTCCTGCCATAGTTGTGTATGAAGTTGTTTTCTAAAAGAAATGCTGATTTTCTGACAAGTTCTATCAGTGCTTTCAGCCCTTTGATTTGACAGCAATACAGTAAGATAATTTATACAGCATGACAAGGGTTAACATGTAGCAAAATCTGCAGTTACGATGTATAAGTCGCCAAACCAACAAAAAAAAAATCTTCACATAATGTTGGTCATTGTCGGAGTTCGGTCTAAATTAATGATTTGTGTAGTCGACTGATTCTCTGATTGATAGCCTCGACCCATTAATTATGACAGATTTATTGAATCATTTGATAGAGAAGATACAATTTTACAGTCAATTATCAAACTTGTCTGACAGAATTGATTCTTGGAATCGTTTTGTATTTACAGAGCAGCCACAAATCGTTATTGGCCTGTAAAGATTTAAAGGACTGACAATTCTGTACAACTGCAGTATGTAGCAATGTTAGCTTGAAAATGCGTTTTGACACATCAAACTTAATTAACCACACAATCCCTCATTTATACGCCCTAAAAAACATTAAGGAAAACATCATGGTATAGCTAAAGCTAAACTCATTACTACGCAGTCCCGCAATTATAAGCACTAAAAAAACGTATGAAAACATTGTTGGAAATCCTTGTATCAACCAATTGTTTTCTTTCCTCGGGAGGCTTTCTATCCCTTGTGTCACTTAAATATCTCTTTCAAACTACTTCGAAACGTCGTTTTCAACTACTTTAACCCTGGACCTGTCTAAAAATTGTGCAGTAATGTAATTGGCCAGTTGATACACATTAGTAAGAGTTGACCTTGATAGAGACATTCGACTCCTAATTAGATAGGATTTTGTCCAATAAGCACTTCCAGGGGGATTATTAGAAGTTCATAACTGAATCATATATAATGTATCGATTAATGCGAGTTCGATGTCCTAAACAATCGATTAAATCATTCCCTGGCATTTTGCACTCGAAGATTCCAGAATACAGATTCATTGCAGGTGAAAAATCTCTTGGGGGTGATTTTAAACTTGCTTTTTTAATTTTGAATGGCTTGTGAATTTGAATATATTTAACCTTGTATTAAAGGACCACTGAAGGTCGTTTAAGACACTTTATATTGAAGGATATGAAGACTTGATTCGATTGCATTAAGAAATTATTACGGAATTCTTGCTAAATCCTATGCTGTTGGGACTCATAAGAATCGTCTAATTGAGATGATTCTATTGAGCTCCAACAACATAGGATTTTGTTACGATTTTTATAAAGAAAAATGCTTTCACTTCTTAAGATATTTTGGGGATATCGATTATGGTCGCTTAATGGAAGTGGTCGTTTAAAAGACGTGGTCGCTCGAGCAAGATCGCCTGTAGTAATGCCCCCTCAATCTACGAATTAGAGGGCGGTATATTGATTTAGCCATGTTTGTTTCTTTGTCCGTCCGTCTGTAGAATGTGTGTGTGTGTGTGTGTATGTGTGTGTGTGTTCGTGCTCTTACTCTAGAACCAATTGACCTACAACTATGAATCTTCATACACTTGTTTCCAATAATCAAAGAAAATGCCTCCATTCTTGTTGGTCATGTTGGTCATTCTGTGCTAGTTGATAGACAAAATACCGGTGGGGTATAAGTCCGCTTTGTGACAATTCTAGTATAGCAGGATGTTTTCTAATGCTTAGTGGTTAAATATAATTACCTACTTAACCCTTGTCATGCTGAACCCGAAATATCCCTGTTCCGGCAGATATATTAACAAAGATCAGCCTGCACATATGTGTAGTCTGATCTTACTCTACACCTCCTGCTTGTCCCTTATCAAGCCAGAGTTGTGTATAAGATAAATTTTCAAGAGAATTATTAACCCACAATATTTGCATCTAGCTTTGTCAACCCTTTGACACAAAACCAACAAATATGCTTCCGATAAAATGTTGACACGTGTTGGAGTTAAAAGTTCACAACCTATCTAAATGAATGACTTGATTGGTCGATTGATTCTTTGATTGTCAGCCTTCAGTCCATCAATTATGTTTTATGCAATCCGTTAACTATCGGAATATCTTTCAATCAATATTTCCAGAATTTCATCGACTTGTTTAAAAAAAAAAGTTATTATTTATAGCCTATCAGGTTATAGTAATGTGGAATACCGAAAATCATTACCCGTCATCTTATTAGATATAAAACTCGACAAATTCTCTTTTAAAGTCTGTTCATTTGTTGACTGTTTCAACCCTGTCCTGTTCAATCCCTGGTTTTTACGTCCTTGTGATTTCATAATTAAGAAAACATTGTTTCTTCCTTTACCACAATATTTTCCACCCTACTGATAAGTTATTTTCAAATAAGATATACTTTAAACGGTCGTCTGTAAAAACCTTTGAATTTGGACAGGTCTAAAAGTTTGCTAAACAGGAAAGGGGTAACATGATTAATAAGTCTAGTATTTCCTTACCATTCTTCAATATCCTATTTAATTTTCAGTAGACTGGGTCCTTTGCTTCATTCAAAACTAGACTTGAACATACAAAACAATCTCTATTCTACTTTCGGTAAATTGGAAACAACCATTTCCCGACAATGCAATTCCTTAAATGTCATTGAAAACTTAAGACGACTTAACTTTGGGGGAAAACCAATCAATTTCAAATTTCAGAGACGGCCATTACGTATTTTGCTGTATTCAAAAACGCGTTAAATTTGAATATCAAATACTAATTCGCGCGAAAATAACGAGATTGCGTTAAATTTGTGTCTTTGGAGCGAAATTCGTATTTAGACAGAAAAGTTGCATTCAATTTCAGCAGCCAAGCTTGAAGGTATCTCCGTGTGAAAAGAAACGTAGTGGGCTTCATCTTTGGTTACCGTAGATATACATCAAGTTGGAGGGAAATTATAGTATTGAATAAGAAATACTCACAGGCCTTTCTTTTTTAGTCCGTAAGAAGTTTTAAGGCTTTATTGCTTTAAGAAAAATAAAGAACACTTTATGGTGCTACAATTGAGCTAGCCTGTATTTCAGCGGAATTTGAAGAGCAGCTAACTTGTTCATTTGATGGAATTTTCAATTGATAAACCTCGAGGTGTAGAAAAAAATAACTCGGTAATTTGACAATAGTAATATACGTCTTGCGCAAAACGGAATACACAAATCACAAAAAGTATTACAAACAATATATAGTCACCAGTATAAAATATAGTATACGGGTAATAAATTCACTTTGATTCCCTTTTTAATTTGGTATTAAATGGAATTTTGCCTGGAGCTTCCATATCGATGTTATTATTCTCGTGGTAAGACAATCATTTTTTGTCCTACCTTTTGGGAAGCAAGACGCGCATGCGCAAAGATTGTTTCTAATTTAGCAGCATTCGTCTATGACGTAAACTATATCGATGGTTTAGAGCAAAACATAGTATGGCTCTAAACATTGTATAGAGCCATACTATGTCTTTGCTCTAAGCCCTCGTTATATGCTTATATTGCTTATATGTGCAATACACAGATCACAATAGGTAGGACAAACAATACATAGTTACCAGAATAAATACAGTCTGCTGGTAATAAATTCATGAAATACTTTGATTAATGGCTGTGAAAAGTAGAAACACTTGGTGAACTTTAAGTTCATACAAAGTGCTGTTTGTCTACTTCGTCACTCTTTGAATGATGATTTATTCTAGACTAAGTGCACAAACCCCTTATGTTCAATATGTTTTAAATTCCCTTTCACCAGAAAAAACACATGTTTATACATTAACACTATCTTGAAAACGAATTAAGCTTGAACATTGTCAATAGAAGCGAGTCGATTCCCTTTTTAATTCGCTTTATAGTGGAATTTGCCTTGAGCTTCCATACCTACCACACTAATTAGTCCTATCTTTAAGGAGCGAGACGCGCGTGCGAAAAGATTGGTTCTAATCTTGATAAGAAATATCTTAAATCATATTCAGAGAAATGAAAAGAAAAGTTTTCTTCGCGGTATGAATTGAAAACCTCATCGCATTCTGTGTTATACTCTTCGGGTGTCATGGCTTTACATGGTTTCTGCGACTTTACATGTTTTTCAGTCTCATTCCTCAATTAAACATTTTTCTCATAATCTTTTAACTATCAATATGCTGTACATGCCATAATCTTATAATCTATGTGACAAAGAACAGATTGAATAGTTCAACAGGCAGAAATAGCAGCATGATGTCTACTTACTACAATTTTAGATTTTTAAAATTGATTTTGGAGATATACTTGTTCTACAAAAAAAAAATCAAGGATAACGCAAACAGAATGCATTTTCGAAGGAAATTCATATCTGTGTTCATTTGCAATAATTGATAACCTTAACCCATTGCCAGACGACAAAATTTTAGACTGGTCTAAATTCAAAGAAGTTACGGGCGACAATTTTGAGTTGTAATTGTAAGAAATCGTTGTCTTTGGGGAAGAAAACATAGTAGATAATGCAGAAATTGCTTGTTTCATTTTCCATAATGTTTTTCAAAGCCTTCTTCTGAGGGAGTCGTAAAAAAGCGGGATTGTGTTGAAATGGATTAACCTCTTCCTGTACAAACCCGAGATTTATGTCACTGTGGTTTTATACTTGAGAAAAAATTGTGGAAAAAGAAGAAATTGCTTGTCACAAGCAATTTTTTCTACCACATAGGATGGTTCAATTTCAAATTACATACAATTTTCATTTTTAGTCTGCAACCTCTTTGAATTCGGACCAATTTAAAAAATGTTGTAGGATATGCTCTTGATGATTGACCATGTTACATGACTTAGTCCTTGTCTACAGTAGATGCGTATCAACACATATGGCTCTGAACTAAATATCATAAATACGTTTGATGCCTTAATCGTGTATCTTTGACCTGAAACATATGGTATTTCTTATAGGCGCGTCGCAGATAGGGCTTATAAACCATTTGCAAGAATTGTCACTTAAAGAGAAATGGCCCAACAGGAAATTGTTACGTTTTAAAGTTGAGTTTAACCCATTACCAAATGGCAAAATTTTAGACTTGTCGAAATTGCAATGAGTTGCACACGACAATTTAAAGTTAATGAAATTTTAGATTTTTTTTCAACTTTTTGGGAAGAAAACATTGTGGAAAATGAAAAAAATTCTAGAGGGGCGTCAAAAGGCGTCATTTCTGTGGGAATGGGTTAAAGAAAATTAGTTCCGAAATTATGATATTGACCTTGGACAAGTAGAGCCGCCGTCATAGTGCAGTTGGTAGCGCGTCGGACTGTCAATCTAGAGGTACCGGGTTCGATCCCCGACGGCGGCACTCATCCTTTCCGACAATTTGTCTCTCACCAATGGGTCGATATTCGTAGACCTATGTGAGATAGAAGCTGGAGGCAAGGAATGGATGTAATGGTAGTACTGGTGTGAGAAATACCAGAATTCCATTGTATTGTATAACGTTTACAATAGAATTAAAATGTGAAGTCTTTTTATTATGTTGTCAGGAAACGCCCAATAATTACGGTAAAAACTACACCGACGTGTATCTGTACATGTATAACAGTAATCAGCATAATCTCTATACAACACGTTCATAGCGACTAAAATACAGAAAATGTGAAGTTTTAAGATTAAGTTAAAGCAGACAGTTAGATAGACAAACACTCAGATGGACAAACATGCGGACCACCATATAATGCAAATTACTCCTGATTTTTGTACTAGTTCTTTTATCGAAACAAATAAAAGAAAACATGTTTCGTAAAGGAAATAAGTTAAACTCCGGTGTCCATAAAACCAAAACTCTGATGATAACGACTGAAAATCGCTCTTTTGTCTGTTTGACCTTCGCAATGTTATTGTTTCCTTTGTAACAAAAGCATACTTTCAATCATGGTTCTAAAATAGAAACCTTATTTGAATAGAAATGTCAATTACATCCGTTCTAAGTTTTTCATTAATGTTTTCGTCGGAATTACCGTAATCTTAATTCAAGTACGGAGTACTTACGGGCTTTCTAAAGGCAGTCATATTTCCTATACC
The DNA here is from genome assembly GCA_946902895.1 of Fragum fragum. Taxonomy (NCBI): domain Eukaryota; kingdom Metazoa; phylum Mollusca; class Bivalvia; order Cardiida; family Cardiidae; genus Fragum; species Fragum fragum. The sequence continues at coordinate 50,031,439 of OX336366.1, forward strand.
GTCGTTGTCGTTCTAAAACGTCGTAACTACAGCTTGATTCAAGCTGTAGTTACGGCGTTTTAGAACGACAACGACGATATCCTTTAGAAAACTGTTTTATAGAAGGTAAATAACAGAAGGGTTTTGTACACGTGAAAAGGGTAGCTTAAATCATTTCAGCGAAAATGTAATGATTTAGAGACATATTTACAACGGATAAACATATTTAAGAAAGAATTGTCAAAGGTAAACACAGACAAAATATTGCGTAAACGAGGACGAAATAAAAAAAAAAAAAAAAAAAAAGAAGAAAATAAACCCCTCCTAAAAAATCAACAACAACAACTATTTACACATCTGGCCACAACACTTAGAATTTATAGTTTATACTTATATTAGAGTTTAATGAATTTACTAAACTTTTTTTCACGAAATTCACCCTTTTCCGTTTTTCAAAATTTTAGACTGGTCCACACTCAAAGGTTTCTCAGACGAAAAATTAAAGTGGATTTAATTTGAAAAAGAACAATTCAGTAGGGTAGAAAATATTGTGGGAAAAGAATAAATTGCTTGTAACAATTAATTTCTTCTTTTCCACAATAATTTCTAAAGTATAGAATACAGGGACGTAAGAACCAGGAATTGTACGGGAAAGGGTAAAAGTTTCTTTATGGTGTCATGTACTTTTATTTTACTCCATTATTGAATATTGACATATTTCATGTTAAGATTTGCATGTGGCTATACTTCAATGATAAGTTTCAAGGGAGATAAAAACCAGGGATTGAATAGAAAATGGTTAAAGTGCTTCATGAATAGGTGGGCAAGCTAACAAACCCTACTCTACACAAGGCATCGATTCCTACTTTATGCCGATTAACTGCATCTATAAGCTACTCTCTCTTAAAGTACGCGATCTCTAGGGCAAGATTGGTGGAATTAAGTAGAGACGAGATCTGTCATGCGAAGTTTGATAATTGACTGCTAAATTGTATCTCCTCTATCAAATTATTCAATAAATCTGTCATAATCAGCGATATTGTCCGACCAACGCTAACCCAGACATTGCGGGGAGAATGGAGTTTTTACATAGATTCAGCTTTCGCAATTCGTCAAAATCTCTTAACTTATTTTATCCATTCCGTGTGTTTGTGTTAATTACGATATTGCCTCACATATTTGCGATATACTTTGACTGAATCTTATGAATGGTTATACAATGGAAGCAACTTATTGAAGACCTAAATAAATCCTTATGGAATACGGATGTCATGGTGAATAATGATCGAGACAGATAGTTACTTAGAAGAGAATGGCAAATCAGACAGGGGTAGACTCTGTTTAGGAGTTTAGACGGAACGATGACGAATAGTGCTCCAAAATCTGTTTAAGAACATTGTGTCCAAACTGTTAAATTTACCAACAAACATTCTATGTCGCGCCCATATCTGGGTCGCCGTTATTGGGCCGATATCGGAATCGCAACAATTTTCGACGTCATGGCCGATATCGGCTTTAGATCTCGGGCCGATGAAGGTAAAAAAGTGTCGCCCGGATATCGGTTGTTATTAAAACAAAAATTTTGTTAGTGAGTTGTATTTTTATTTTGAAAATAGATATTTAGACCATTTCCAGACTGGAAAATTGAAAGAAGTTGAAGGCCACAATTAATGTTTATGAAATTTTAGATATTTTTCAACGTGCTTGAAAGAAGAATGTTCAAAGGAAGAAATTGCTTGTTGCAAGGTTCTTCTTTTTTTTTAAACTATGTTTTCAAATTTAATCTTCTACAGAGGCGTCTATAAGCGTCATTGTGTAAGAATGGCTTAATGTAGTATAGCACATCTCGCTGTTATGCAGTCATGCATAAGTTACTGTAAAAGGAGTCTTGAATGACTTTTTATTAAATAAAAAAATGCAAATTACGCAAAAATGCGACTATAATTAAAAAAAATTGCATTGAAAATCATTTTAAAAGAAATATTTATAATGTTTGGATCAGAAATATGATCAACTAAATGCCATGTTTGTAAAATGATACGAGCATCTTAGTTGGGGTTTTAGAAATGAGTTTGATCTCCAACAATCTTATTCAAGCTGTAGTTACGACGTTTTGGTCGCCAATCAACTAATCTACTTTATTGTTTCATGCTACTGGCCATAATTCTTTTCAAAACAACGCCGTCTTAAATCGAAGCAGGACTTCCTGTCGGGGTCAGTGGGTACGGCAAACGGGTTATGTGAGCAGGGCTATCGATTGGAAAATTACGATACGGGTTGCTCGAGTGTGTCATTTGATTCATTTGTTATAAATTAATAAAGGAAAAAAACTCTAACAATGCTTATGTTATTTTTGACGATAACACGATTTAGAAAAGCATATATGAGCTTGTGCGTGACATTTCCAACCATTTCGCATGTGCGTGACTCGCACACATTGAGCACCCTGGACAGCCATTCGGGGCAATTAGAATATCCACTGATTGTTTAAAGAAGCTTTGGGTCAGCATCTTCCTACAGAGCGCAAAGTGAAGACTCTGATCAGACTGTGCGGATGCACAGACTGATCTGAGTCTTTACATGGCGCAAATGCCTTATGGTTGGAAATGTCACGCACGCGCTTATACGTTTATCAATAACTGTACGATTCAACCCATTCCTACACAATCACACCTTTCGACGCTCACAAGAAAAGGCAGATTTGTAAGACAATGTGGATAATGAAGAAATTGCTTGTTACAATTAATGTCTTCATTATCCACAATATATTCTACCCGAAAAGACACAGCTTTTTGGAATTCTATCAACCAAAAGTTTTCGTCTGTAACTTCTTTGAATTTGGAACAGTCTAATTTTTTGTCATCTGGTAATCCGTTAAGACCGATGTTGGTTAGATATCAATGCAAAAGATGCCAATTTGGGATCGAAACGGGTCTTGTTCAATAGAACCTTTGGTATCTAGGTACTTTTTGTGTTTATTAGATAACATTCTCACCATATTAAGGAAAAGCTTATGAAAAAAATCTTTTTTCGGGTGGATGTCAGCCTGATGTCTATCCGACTGTTTAGCAGAATTTAAAAATATATTGTTCAAGCCTTTTTCGACAAAAGTTACATGATGCAACCAAAAGTGTTAAAGTATTGTTTTGGAGTCAGTTCTGCATTTAGGAATGCTTAAAAATGAGAAAAGATTATTTTATATCGACTCGAAAGACCGCCCGATTATTAGCGGATATTCCGACGTTGAGCGATCTATTCATGTTTGCTAGGTATCTTCGAAGTTTGGAAGTTTTTTTAGAAGTTTTATTATCGACTCTCGCCCCTAACTGGGGCACAAGTCAAAAAATACATGAACATCATAGCTGAGAAAAGTTACAAACGATGCATATCAAAAACTAACATCTAGCCATAATTGTGAGGAAGATAAACTCTTGGTTCACTATGAAACTCGATATAAAAGGCGCTTGATAATCTTACAAACTCTATTACCAAATAGCCTGTTGTTAGACAACTAAATCTCTCTGACTGTTCCAACCTTGAAGTTTGAATTTGTACGTAAGCAAGGAAAAATTGGTACTTGAAAATGTTAGAGCTAAACAGCAAGAGTAGGACTAGTTTTTTAATTTAACTTGATTAACAACTAACCAGATAACACACTCTTGAACTGATCCTGTAGAGATGTACGTACGTGTATATGGTCTAAGACTCAATCATTAGAACAAAAGGGGATTGATAATCCCAGTACAGGCCCAGGACCAGTTATGTAAAAAATATGCACATCCACAAAGGTCCCACACCATCCACATGTTCAGGTTAAAAAGGCTGAAGCTTTCAGCCAAATATCCGAATCAATACAATATATTCAAGTGTTAAAAAATTGTCCTACATATATGACTTATTTCAAATCACTGACTAGAGAGCCAAAGTCTGATCAACTAAAACTACGATCCTTTCCAAGAAGGTTAAATGTTATTGTATATTTCAAGAAAATTTTTAAGCACAACCTTGCAATATTTTGAGATCATGAAAAGAAGGTGACAATCACATGTACCCATAATATTTTCAAATTTAATAATATTCGTAGGCTTTTTGTACAGATCTCTTGGCAAATACGTCTTTCTTAAATCTTCAAAATATGTACATTCCATAAGAAAGTGGTACTCATCACCAAGTTTGTTAAAAAAAAAACAAAGCTCACATATTCGGTCAAATAATGATTTCAGGAATAACAATATTCTATTTCCGTTTAATAGTCTTCAATTTAAACGTCGCTATTGTTCTAAAATGTGCTAGGACGAATCAAAAGCAATAAAGCCCTAGTTGACCAATCGCTGGCTCCGCCCACTGACTCCTTTGGTCCCTCATATTTACTCCAACAGGAAGTTCCGCTTCGATTTTTACAGCGTTATTTTGCAACATTTATAGCCAGTAGTATGTTACAAATAAGTAGAATGATTGGTTTGCTACATAAACGTCGTAACTACAGCTTGAATAAGCTTTAGTTACGACGTCTTAGTCGCCATTTCAACAAAATGTTTTACAAAATGGCGACGAATGTAGGAGTTCAAAGCTAAATTCCGGGTTGAATTAAAGATATTAGATTGGTCGATTGATTTCTTGATTGCCAACCGCGATTGGTCATTTCATACTGAGGCTCTGCAAATTGAAAGTTGACTTAAATATATCAATTGTAGTTTTTAAATACACGTATATCTCAAAGAACTAATCCGTCAATACAGATCGAAGGACATAATCCAAGGGTAACAAACAACTTCATGTACTTTCCACATTTCTAATTTTTTATCACAAAAAAAACCAAATGTAATTCATATTTCTGTCTTCTCGTCAATACGTGTTTCCGGTGGTATGACCTAGTTTTGCTTGTAATCCACTCCATTAGTGTTTCCTATTTCCACAAGACCTCTAATCACGTCAAAACAGACTTTTCTGAGAATGTTCTGTTTTTAAAAGACTAAACGGAGTAATTTTTGTACTCGTTGGAAATAGAGAATAAACCAATCAAATATTTTCTTTACCTGCATGTTCATAAGGAAGCCAGTCGGTATAGCATATTTTCTTTCTGTATTATCTTAGTTGAGTCTGTGCGTGACATTTCCAACCATTTCGCATGTGCGTGATTCGCACATATTGAGCACCCTGGACAGCCATTCGGGACAATTAGAATATTCGCTGATTGTTTAAAGAAGCTTATGGTCAGTATCTATCTACAGAGCGCAGAGTCAAGACTCTGATCAGACTGTGTGGATGTGTAATGGTTGGAAATGACACGCATGCGCTCAATTGCCATTTTGCTGGCCCCGCCTACTGACCCCTAATAAGTTAGTTCGATTTAGATACCAAACTGCTTTATTTTGTAAAATATATGTTTACAGATATAGAACAAAATGTAAACTTTTGTGCTCGTCCCAAACGTCATAGCTTAAATCTCAATAAACTGTAGTTTAATAGTTTATTCTTCAACAGGCGTAAATGATTAACTTAATAGTATAATGGCAGGTCAGTACTGCACTTCCGGCAAATGAAAACTGTAGATCCGTCAATTGTTTTAAACGCTTTCGGTAACACTCAATTTTGTCTATAAAGTCCTACAAACTGTTAACCCATTCCCATTCAGTGACACTTTTAAACGTCCAAAAGAAAAAAAAAGCTTTGGAAGACATAGTGGAAAATGAAGAAATTGCATTGGACAAGCAATTTCGTCATTTTTCCATAATGTTTTCTACCCAGAAAGTTGAAAAAATTTAAAAATACATAAACTTTAAATTGTCGTCTGCAACATCTTTCAATTTGGACCAGTCTAGAATTTTGCCATCTGGTCATGGGTTGAAGGATCTTTAAAAAGCTACAACTGTCACGTACTAGTACTCGATTCTGCTTCTAGGAGAACACACCAAAATACGCGCAGAATATCTGGGACATTCAAAGAACCGAGATCGACTGCAGCTCCCGGAAATAATCAAATCGTTAAGTATAAGTTCTATATTGAAGAGTAAGTGCAAGAAAATCGTAGGTGTCTATACATTGGATCAACTCGGATCAACCTGTGCGTTCACAGTATAGATAGATGCCGACCGAAAGCTTCTAAACCCATTACCATATTTTAGAACTGTCCAAATTGAAAGAATTTGCATTCGACATTTAAAAGCTAAATTGCGCTAAATTTGGAATAAAAAGTGTTTAAAGGGGTATAAATATTGGGAGTAAAAGGGAAATTGCTTGTTATAAGCAATTTCTCCATATCTCACAAAGGTTTCTATGATCATATACCTTCAGAGCGCTAAAAAGCGGTACTTTGTGATAATTGGTCAAGATAATCATCGAATATTCTAAATGAATTGAGTGGTTATCGAGGCTGCTCAATGTCTGTGCATCACGCACATGTGAAAAGGCTGGATATGCAACGCATAGGCTCATATACATAACCCCTTGTTACATACAGAACTACGTTAATCTCTAGTTACCTTGTAAAATACAAGACTGCGCTTATTTCTTATTTCCTTTTTACATACAAGACTACATTAATCTCTAGTTTCCTTGTTACATACAAAACAACATAAATCTCAAAATTCCATGTTTTATCAAAGAGTATTTTTTACTCTTGTTTCTTTGTGACAAACGCGACTACATCAATCTCTAGTTACCTTGTAATAAACAAGACTACGTTTATTTCTTGTTTCCTTGTTACGTATAAGACCTAGTTAAACTATACTTTCCTTGTAAAATAAAAGACTATGTTAATCTCAAGTTTCAATTTTGTTACAAGAATAAGATTAACTCATGTTTCCTTGTCACATACGAGACTACCTTAATCTCAAGTTTCCTTGTTACATACGAGACAACGTTAATCTCTTGTTTCCTTGTTACATGCGAGACTACGTTAATCTTTAGTTTTCTTGTTACATACAAGACTACGTTAATCTCTAGTTTCCTTGTTACATACGAGACAACGTTAATCTCTTGTTTCCTTGTTACATGCGAGACTACGTTAATCTCAAGTTTCCATGTTACATATAAGACTACGTTAATCTAAAGTTTCTTAGTTTCATAAGAGACTACGTTTATCTTTAGTTTTCTTATATACAAGACTACATTTATCTATTGTTCCATTGTTAAATACAAGACTAAGTTGATCTCTGGTTTCCTTGTTACATGCAAGACTACATTAATCTTTTGATTCCTTATATACAGGACTATGTTAATCTCGAGTTTCCTTGTTACATACAAGTCTACGTTATTTTTTAGTTTCCTTATATACAAGACTATGTTAATCTCGAGTTTCCTTGTTACATACAAGACTAAGTTAATCTCTGCATTTCTTGTTTCATACAAGACTACGTTAAATGTACTATAATACGAGGCGCGATAACAACGAGTTGTATTTTGAAGGTCAATATAACTTAGTTGGATCTCCGATACGCCTGTCGTTTTTCTTCCCCCAAAATGATGATTTAATATCATGTTCGATATTAATGCAAACGGGGGAGACATAACGCCCTAATTTATGTCGAAACGCGGTGGTGCGGGATGTTTCCATTTGAAATAAATCAATCTGCATTTGGCGATAATGTCTGACATGCGTTAAGCAACTTCCGGTTTAATTATATTGGTGAGAAAAAATGGCGCGTGATCGAAGAGCTCTTGTTGTAACATGTCAGAAGAAATGAAATCACGTTTCAAAAAATAACGTGTTTCGTGTAGAATTTCTCAGCTTTCGTATTTAAATGAAACAGAAAATGAGAATACAGATTATGAGATTTGTGCTTTTTTGGCTAAGTTCCAAGAAATCTTTTTGATACTTAATAATGCGATCTCGTATGATATGAAATCGTGACTTTTGTACAAACCAAAATACCTTCTTTTGATTTATAAAAGTAACATACCTATTTGAGACTCATTAGAAAACTTCAACTATATGATAAGTATGCGAAACAATTTTTTGATAAGTTATTCTTCTGAAACCTAGTTTGAATGTCTATTCTAAGTTTAATCCATTGTAATTCAGTAAGACTTTTTGACGCTCCTGCAAAATAATACTAAAGAAACATTACGGGAAAAGAAGAAATAGCTTTTAACAAGCCATTTGTCCTTTACCTAATATTTTTTCTGTCATAATCAGTCATTATTTTGATCTTACACGAACTTTTAAAGGTCGTTTGCAGCTTCTCTCAATTTCGATAAGTCCAGAATTTTGTCGTTTGGGAATCGGTTAATGGTAGAAAAAGTAAACGGCTATTGAAAAAGAGCTATTTTCATATTCATCTAGACGTACTTCGCTTATTTGATGGAAAGCGTATACAATATGAACATGACTTCATCATGTTCTACTCGCAATGGATCGCTATTCATACACATTCCTTTAAGTAAGATTTGTAATGCTCTTTAAAACCCATATCAGAATTGCACCAAAATCAAATGACTGAAAGTTCTTGGAGGGTTGATTGTGACTCAGCATTTCTTCTTAATTCATTTAAACCCTTTTCCACACGATAAAATTTTAGAATGGTCCAAATTGGAAGGAGCAGCAAGCAACAATTTAAAGTTTATGAAATTCTAGATTTTTTCAAGTTTCCGGGTAGAAAACATTGTGGAATATGAAGAAATTGCTTGAAACAAGCAATTTCTTCATTCTCCACAATGTTTTTCAAAGCTGTCACACTGAGGGGCGTTTAAAAGCGTCATTGTATGGGAATGGATTAAGAGATGAAGGGATTATTTAAGATTTGTTTTGTTTTCACGGAAGTATGATACAAAAAACTTATCACACTGTATAAATACGCGATTGGTGTGATTAGGTTTCTCGTTTCATACTTCAATGAAAACAAAAATAGTCAGTTCATTTAGATAATTTCATGAAATGAAACGAAAAAAAGCAAATATTTACAAATGTTGACACGTTTTGTACGGAAACATTTTTGTGAAAGCATACGAAATGCTGCGTGCTCAAAATTTTGTTCATAGAGATATTAAAATTTTTTTCTATCAAATCGAACCGCTCGTTGTTGATGGAAGGAACTAAAAACTAAATTATAATCAACTCTTACTTTGCAGGGACGTTCCAGTTTCGTTTTAGTCGCCAACCCAACAAATGCTTCGCATAATTGTCCGCCAATGTCTAGGCTCTGAATTCACTTCCGGTCTAAATGATTGATTTGATTGGTTGATTGATTCTTTGATTGACAACTACTATTCGTCAATTGGCGTTCTTGCACATCGCATGTTGCTTTTTAGACATTTATAAAAAAAAATAGCAATAATGGGAGTATCTTTTTTCCCAGAATATTTCAGCGAGCGACTGCTTAAACATCTGCATGTACGATTTTTTTCACTTTTCATTGAGAAATATTGTGTTAACGTCGCTCTAGATTTTAGATAATGACTAGATATGACAGTATAATTATACGTTTCCATAAACTATTATCAGTGCAGAGGCAAAATCCGGGGGCTGCATTGCATAGAGACTACTGTTTTCATTTCCACTAAACGCTGTCTAGCTTACCTGAACAGAACGTGCTAAAGGTGAACTTTAAAGGATCAGCTATAGTCATCAACCATAATTTTGAAGATCTTCTCAGCCACTGAATTTTACCTGGGCAAACATTTCCAAAAACATTGTGAAATAAGCCCATAAAAATGATCGGACAGGCCGGGGCAAGAGTTGGTGGGGCAGGGCGAGACCTTTATTGATTTTTTTTTCAAGAAGTATCTCATAAACCACTGGGCAAATTTTGATCAAACTTTGCACTGACTCACACATTCGGTCCAGGAACTGTTGATTCTTTTCTTCAGGAAGCAGAATCGTGACGAGTTAACCCTTTCCTGTTCAATCCCTGGTTTTACGTCCTTGTGATTTTATTCTTGAGAAAGCATTGTGGGAAAAGAAGAAAGTGCTTGTGACAGATAATTTCTTCTTTTTACACAATATTTTCTACCATACTGAATGATTATATTTCAAATCAAATCCACTTTAAATTTTCGTCTGCAATACCTTTGAATTTGGAACAGGTCTAAAAATAATTAAAACAGGAAAGGGTTAACTGAAAGGACTTCTTTCCGATTCGATGTAAAATTGATTGTTGTACATCAAACCAAGCCTTTAATACACCACTACGTCCATCTTTTTTAAATTAAAAATTGTAAAAATAAAAAAAAATCTTCAATATTCTTCTCCAAAAATGCAGGTTGTCTCACGGGGACATTTTTCGCTTTAAATTATTAAAATAACATCTTCTCCTTAATTGCTGAGCCAATCAGTGATTATTTTAGAAAACGTTCACGACAATACAATTGGAATGGAAAGGCATGCCATTTTTCTTTCTGAATCGTCTTAACAAAATTTTCTCATTATCCACCGGACCAATTTAAACCAAACTTGTAGGAATATTTCTTAAATGAACCCCCATAAAACTGCCAACAAAAAAAATAATACCATATAAATATGGACTTGGCCTAGATGAACGTTTTTCACTTTGATTTCTAAAAGTGTGGTCACCTCTTTTACCACTGGACGAACTTTGACCAGACCCTGCAGGAACGTTCCTTTGGACGTGGCAAGAACACAACCACGTTGACCAAACTTTGCATGGATGATCTTTGGGTAGCCCAATTAATATTTGTTCATTATTTTTTCTACTCTTGTATGATTTGATATATGAGAATGTGGACGTTCGCGACAAGGGGGGGGGTACTTTGAAATCACTGGGTCCGCTACAGAGCTTCTTCTTTTCGGGGGGGGGGTCTTAAATATAGGCGGTACACGGCTATACTTTTGTTTACTTTGAAATACTTAGTTGACTTGGCCTATAAAACCACTGAGTCATTTTGTGCCAAATTTTGCTGGAATGTTTGGTGACCATTTTTCTAAACTTGTTTTTTTTTTCAAAATCTGGTTAGTCTGGACCAATGGGTGTGATAGAGTATGGCTTATTTTCAATTTTTCGAATGCCTGCTTTACTGAGATTATCGGTTAATTTTAACCTTGGTTGCCCTCTCCAAAAGTAAGATTATCCCATACATGCAGGGGTAATAGGGTGTATTAGGCTCGTATGGGTGCTTTTATCTGCGAAGAAAACGCTCAAGATGAACTATCGTGATAACTGTTCTTTCAGCATATTCTCCTCCTAAACCACGCGGTAAATCAGGTTGATGCTTACCGGGAATGTCACTGTGATGGAGCTCAAACGAAGAGTTAAAAAAATTAAATTTCGTCAAAAGATAAAAGTTATAGAAATCTCTTTTAGAATCTTAAAGAATCTTCTAATAAACACAGGGCCACTGGTTTAATACTTTGCATGTCAAATAATATTGTGGCCGTCTACAAAACGTGTTTAAAAATCCTGTGACAATCCGCTAGGCATAGAAAGTTCATACTTGGTATAGTCTAGAGAACCGCTACAAAGATAGTTGAAATAACGCCTCTTTGGTCCCGTTTGACCTCCTTCTTATCAAACCCTTTTACGAAGAAATAAAGAAGAACATCGTTTAAAACAAAACCTTCTTTTGACAAACTGTTTTGTATAGATATTTCATACATTGATTGTGGTATCATTTGGTGACGCTCTATATCTTTAAATAATTCCAATTGGATCGTTTTTAGGCTCTGCACGGACACGCCCTACTTTACAAAGAAACAAATATATCTTCTTTCGGGAAACCCCTAAAGCAAAGAAGTTTAATATTTTAGTATAGGCATTAGGCACAAATGTTGTTGAAATAATGCTCCAGGGATTCGCTTTGGTCCTCCCGGGCGTACTCTAGTATAAGAACTAGCAATACGCAAACATTTAAATTGTCAGCCCGATTAGCTCAGTTGGTCGAGCACTTGACGTCAAACCTCAAGATCACGGGTTCGAGCCCTGGGCTGACCATAACAACTAACAAAACTAATTGTCTTTCGGATGAGACGTTAAACCGAGACCCCGTGTGACGATGCTATCCATCGAGCACGTTAAAGAACCAGGCGGAGCTCTCAGCAGTTTCGTCCTGTATCCTCGCACTATCCCCCGTAACAACTAACCGTCTACTGGGGGCGTCGCTCATATCGGCATGTGCTACGGTAGCGACGATAAATAAACGGAAATAATCAATCAAACATTTAAATCTTTCTTGTAACAAACTTTTATGCAAAGGGGCTTCGTACTTATCTATATGACCTATAATGGGCATAATCTAGTGAACTTCACCATTGATTGATGAAATAATGTCCCTGGAGTTCAATTAGGACTCTATCCGGGCACATTTTATTTTACATTACAACATACAGAGAAATCTGAAGAGAACAAATATCGGAAAGAATTCATATTTTGTATAAAACATCACCTGAAGATGCGGTACAGATACTTGGTTCCAATTGACCAATCGCAGTTCTCAGTTAAGGGGAAAAGTCACCAATCAGTAAATCCGAAGATCGGAGGATCCGATGATATGATTTGAAATTTAAACTCTGACATTGACCTCCATTTTTACGAGGCATTATTGTTGAATTGGCTTGAATAAGCTGTAGTTACGACGTTTAGGTCCCCGACTAACCATTCTATTTTTTTTTTTTTTTTTTTTTTTTTGTAACATGCTACTGGACATTAAATTGGAAAACTAGCGCCGTTTAAATTCGGAGTAGAGCTTCTTGTTGGAGTCTTTGGGCGGAATAAAAGGAGTAAGGGGGCGGGGCAAGCGATCGGTCTAGGATAATAAAAGACTTTCAGGTGGATTATCGAGAAATAACGGTAGATTATCATTTGATAAACTCAACGCCTATCCAGTGAAATTATCAAAAACTTATGCCCCGCTTTCGTTCATTTTACCCTATTTGACGTTACCTAAGCAGAGTCAAATAGGGGACGTCATCATAAGCGTTGCATAGCAGTCACGTGCAAAATGACACGCTTTAAAAAAATTTGTCATATAATTTTCGCATTTTGTCTAATTTTTGCATGAAAGAAATATAACAATCGTTTGTTTTTCGAGTAAGATCGATTGATATTTCATTTCGTGAACAACAAAAGCTATATTTTCACTCGTGGCTTCGAAATATTAATCGATCTTACACTGAAACCAACGATTATCCTCTATCTATTTGTAAAACATGTACTTAGGGACATCAAATTAAAGTCAAATCGTTGGTTGACGACGTAAACGTCGTAACTACAGCTTATTCAAGCTGTAGTTACTACGTTTAAGTCGTCAAACAAACAAACAAAAATACCTTAACATGACCTCCGGTTCAGATGAATAATTTGATCGGTCAATCGATTTTTTTATTGACAGCGGCGATTAGTCAAATACATTTCCTTTGCTCTAGATTGTCATTTATAACTTGACATGTCTCTATTTCCTTGTTCTTTCCACACTCTCACAGACAGAAAATTGTCTTCATTAATGGTTAGAAATGGAAACTTAATTTGAAAGGAAACTCCCATTTAGGATACTTTTCTCGTAAAGTAAATTAATTGGAATCAAATTTTAAGCTATTTCTGTTATAAAATATTTCGAAGGAACGTCTTGTATTTAATTGATAATCGGAATTGTTCTCGCCTTTTCTTCTAATTTGTAACTAACTCAATTAAAAACCTCAACGATATGATTTTATAGACCCCTAGATTTTTACACCAGTGAAAACATTTCAAAGCTGTTTGTTAAATATATGGCAACGTTTAATCAAAAGATATCGAAAAGTTTTATTCTTGATTGCGAAGTCATGAAAACAAATCCCAAGATTTATGCCCTAAAAGACAATAATCGTGCGTTTCCAGTACTTAATCAAAATTTCAAAAAAACTGTATCTAAAACCAAAAGAGGTGTACCACTGAAATACATCATCATTTGGAAAATACCGTGTTTTTGGTGTCAGATTTTTTTTGATTATCAATTAAACATACATCATGGGTGAGAAAAATGACAAGCTGTAGTTACGACATTTTGCACTTACAAGGACGGTGTAAGAATGGTCATGCTTTTGAATGATCAAAAATAATTTTCAAAGGTTTACAGTGCTATACATCTCTACTTTACAGGTGTTTTAGCGAAAGACAATTGTGCTCAACAGGTGTTGCAAGGAATCTCAAGGACACTCAAGAACCTCCTTCTTCATTAAAATTGCAAACGGGTGCAAACGGGTGCAAACGGGTTAGTTATCTATATCAACTCCCAGTGAACTGGGAGTTTCCCTACGTTTGGTAAACGTCGATGGCTGACAAGAAACTCGTAAAAACAGCTCGAATAAAGCGGTAAGTACGAGGTATTGGTCGCTCTGTAACAAAATATTTTGGTTATCATAGTCGCCTAATTTGCACTGCTCAAATTTCGATCGGTTTTCCCACCTTAGCACATTACCAAACGACAAAATGGTCCATATTCGATAATGTTGCAGACGACAAATTTTAGTTTATAGAAATTTTAAAACCTTTGTCATTTGGGGAGGAAAACATTGTTGATCATTCTAACAATGAATTCCTTCCTAATCCACTTTTTTCAAAGTTTTTTTCTTTGAGGCATCAAAGAGCGGGATTATATGGGAATGGGTTAAGTTTTGCGGTTCATGGTGGTCTTAGTATTTTCTTCTGTGTGGTAAATTAAGAAAGCACTCGTAACGAGCAATGTTTTTACATCTTACATTGTTTTATAACTAGAAAAACTTTTTTTTTATTTCTATACACGTGCCTTTAAATTTCCTTCAATTTGGACCAATCAAAAATATTGTCTTCTGGTAATGGGTCAACATAGCAATTATCTGCAAATACTCTAAAAATACCTAGCCCGCGTTCATGAAGACAAAACGCTGGCTAACGTTTGAAAAACGGTACATACACCCCGCATTGCAAGCCCTTGTTTATGAAAAGCGGGTTTCAAGAGGAAAACGCTCGTTTATTTTTGTCATCCTAAATGCACGGCTGGTTTTCTTTATTTGGCACTTAAAGGACTTGGGAGATAGCATTTAGCGCTATTTTATAATCTCAGTTGGCCAAATTACCAAAACTATTTCTTCCTTCTCTCTTATTGAACGTTTATTGCATTGGTCATTTGCCCAGTAAACGATTTTATGCGCAATTTCCCATTAAAACTGAATATAAAACCGTGAATAAAGGGAAAAGAACGTGGATCATTCGCGTGCTTTTCCTTTCATTGGCAACAATAACTTTTAGTTCTGGAAAAAATCATTCCATTCGACAAGGAACTGTTTATTTAAAAAAATTGTCATATTTTTCAGTATTTGTGTTTTACCCGTTCCCAATGACAAAATTTTAGACTGGGGTAAATTGAAAGAAAACAACATTTTATAGCTGATGAAATAATTGTTTTTTAAAGAAGAAAACACCAAGGATAATGAGGAAATTGCTTGATAAAAATAATTTGTTAATTTTCTACAAGCTTTTCTTAAGCTTTTTACTTGATAGGCGTAAGAAGGGGTTGATTAGGATTGGGTGAATTTGCACGTCAAAACGCGAAATTGTGTGATATTAAGATTCAGTTCTGACCACCATAAGCAGTTTTTGTTGGGCCTGCTTTCAGTGAGCGTTACATAGTTGTCACTTTCACAAGTCGGTGTATGTGCGTTAGTACGTTTGTGCGTTAGTGTATCAGTCCATCCGAATTCGTCAATCTCCTATGGTGATTACAGATTAATAATAATAAAAAACATGTCGAAGCCGAAGATAATTTTCGGAAAAAAACACACAGTAATGAAATATTTCTTTATTATGTATTTTACAATTTTATCAGTGCATTGGAACAAATCTATTTTGTTTGAACAAAGTCGAAAATTTCAAATGGACATGTAAGTGCTTGATCTTAACCCATTCCTAAACGACACAAAGTTCTAGACTGGTCCAATTTGAAAGAATTTGCAAACGATAAATGAAAATGGGTTTGAATTGAACAAATAAGGCCCATAAAAGATAGAAAATATTGCTAGAAGAGGAGAAATGTGACAAGCGAGCTCTCCTTTTATCACAATATTTTCAATAGCTATACTCCTTCGATGATATTGTGTGATAACGGGTTCTGTCGCTTTTTCAAGCTACATGTCATCTTTTGAATGGTTGTATTTCAGACTCTGGGCTGAGGCCATTTCGCAGTGGCAACGCGTAGGACTCCTGGTCAAGAGGTCCTAGGTTCGACCCCCGGTCGGGGCGAATATCTTTTCCGACACTTGTCTCCGACCAAAGATTTGACAATCGTAAACCTATATATGATGAACAGCTGGAGGCTCGGAAAGGATGTAGTGGTAGTACTTGTGTGAGAAATACCAGGGATCTATGGTTAGGTGCTCCAACCTCCGCGATATGACTGAAAAACTATTGAAAGTTGCCTTTAACCCCATTCAATCAATTTTAGGCTTTGAATGGGGCCTAAACGAAGCCAACAACCTGCTTGTTGCATAAAGATAAAGGATGTGACTATCCTAAAGAAGAATCTAACTTTGATAGACGGTGCCGCTGAATTTACAAGATAACATACTAAAACAGATAACGCCTGGAGTAATTTGTAATTTGGCATGATCACAACTTATTGAATTGACATCTTGAACAAGCAAATCGTGATCACACTGTCTGTCTTATAAATGACGGCCATGATTAATGGCAAGAAGTATTTATTCGTGAAGAGCAACAGTTTTGAAACAAAAATAGAAACGATTCCTTTGAAAAGTTATAAACCAAAGATAAAATATCAAAAGGAATATTTCAAAATTACCTATCTATATTCAGCACAACAAGCTAGTGATTTTGAATATTGTTCCCTATTTAGAAATACTCTTTTGTCAATAAATTTACTGTCATTGGTTACCTTTCAGATTTGCCTTCCTTTCTAAGATATTATTTGTAATGCCTTTGATTCGAACCATCCACAAAACGTGTAAGCTACGTGCAAAAATGCTTCATATGACTCTTCTATACGAAGATACTCCAAGATCATCCTTTTTTGACATTTTGTTGTACAGGAA
Organism: Fragum fragum; assembly: GCA_946902895.1. Taxonomy (NCBI): domain Eukaryota; kingdom Metazoa; phylum Mollusca; class Bivalvia; order Cardiida; family Cardiidae; genus Fragum; species Fragum fragum. Next base: position 50,048,372 of record OX336366.1, read on the forward strand.
GAAATTGCCTATTACTGAATCAGTATTAATGGATTTCGAAATCTTACGAGCTTCTACATCTATTTCTGTTTTTAACAGAATTTGATTAAAAGACGGTACCATAATAAAAAAAAATCAATCGAAAGCCATAAAGAATGGTCTCTTCTTAAACTGCGATCTCTGCTAATCTACATGTCATATAAATTCAAAATAATCTTAAAAGCGTTTTATATGATTCACGAAAAGTCTTCTTTATATGTGTTAATATATTTTTCTTTTATTTCTATCTTGCATTTTTCTAATCCGATACTAAGAATAGAGGTTAACAAAACTAGAATACATTATGTCTTCTTACTTCTTTTTGGATATTTACAAATCGTCGGTGTGCGAACAAAATTTCGTAGCTACAGCTTTATCAAAGCTGTAGTTACGACATTTGCCCGCCAACCGACGAAATGGCAATCTTTGATAAGTTTTAGATTTAGACGAGACTCGCACAACATAAAATTCTCCTGCAGTGGAAATCGTATGACGTTTATAAAAAATAGAGCATTTAATGACATCGACAAATACTCCATTGGACAGCTTCATTTTGCATATATATGTGTGTGTGTGTGTGTGTCCCTGGCTCAGGTAGATCTATCGGTCGAGGTAAAGGTCGTAAATTAACGTTCAAGCGGTTACAATCAAAAGCCATTTTAGTTAGGCCACGAAACTTTTTAATATACAAAAGTTGTTCATTAACCATGATGTCTTTTGGATTTCAGTCCTTATGGTGAAGATCTGAGATAGTTTTTTTTCTAATTAGATTCCTAATCTATGAGCAATTTCGCGATGGGAGTGTGTTATCTGGAGTATTGTGCCGCCTTGTGACAGTACATGTTTCTTTAGCCTAAAACCAAACACAGGAATCAAGTAAGATATTGAAAAATCAAACTAGGTAACATCCTCTTTAAAAACAACAACAGCCTTTTACGGTAGTGTAAGTGACGAACGCTACTCGATAAATTATCGTCGTTTTCGGGATTTGGAATAGTCTGAAACTTCCCCATCCCTTTCATTCTAAAAGTTTAACCTCAAACATATTCAAGGTTATAGAGGATCAACACCAAAATCCTAATAAAAGATAAGCAAACGAGAAAAATAGTTAAAAACAGTTGCAGACATTTTAGATAAAAGTCCATTCTATTAAATGCATTTAGGGAACCAGTTATCTTCAGGTATCACTGAACGACAGAACAGCAAGCAATTTGTGTCGCGTGACTTATCAGTGCGATTCTCGCCGTCAACTCATCCGTTATCTAAGAGTGATCTGGCATTTAGGACAGATTGTAATTTGTGAAGCACGTTCAAATTAGCAGTTAGATCAACTGATAACATTAGCACGACAATGTTAATGATTTCGTTGAACAACAAAGTTTTAGTATAGCAAAACATATTGGTATCTTCCTATTTATCGAAAAAAACACACACAAAAAACCCCCCACAACTTTCTATGGAAATTGAATATTTTCAACCTTAAATTGATTTTACAATATTATCAATTAAAGTGGAAAATAGGAAAGGGTCTTGTTATGTATTGATTGGCAGTTGTATATTCTATTTTTTCTGCAATTCAAGCAAATTATAGTCAACCGGTGCATTTTATTGTTTAATTAACTACTTTAAAAGTGATTCCTAACCACCTACAGTATAAACGTGTTTTATACACGTAAGACAACTAGCATGTAAATTAATTTTCCTTGGTCCACAATCAATCCAACAGCGGTAGAGGAGAGTATTTAGGGGTTTTGAGTTTATGTGTTATGTGTTGTCTTGATATTATAATTACTGCATCGTCGCTGAGCCAGCCAAGTGCCGTAGATACAGCTTTATTCAATGTGTAGTTACGACATTTTGCTCGCCAAACGCCGGGTTGTATACTTTCACACATTTTTGTCTTAGTTAATTGTGAAAGAACATGACATTATGCACATTTCAGCTGATACATCACTAAACATCTAACGTATTCGGTATCTCTTTCTTAACGACTGATTCTAAATGGTCAGCACTAAAGATTTAGATCTAATTGATAAATGATAACCATTCATTTCATATACCGATACAAATGTCTTACCTGTTTTCAACCATCTGAATTGTCTTTACATTATCTTATATTGAATTATCCATTATTCTTTCTAGTATAAGCCAAGAACAACATTCGACAGATAACTTAATATACTAAGGGAAAAAAGTTTAGCAATTTTTTTCGACCTACATTATTTTTCAACGTAAATGTATAAACCTTATAAAATCAGTCTCGTTTGCAATTTTAAAAGCTAACTAACTATTTATGCATTAAGAGCACGTTTTCCTCGCTTCTAAAGACTGTCTGACGCAATTTTGCTGAAACACGTTCTGCACGTGCTTCAACATGTACGTGAAGTCTATACCCACAATATCTATCCCAGTTTATTGGTTAGCATCAATAACAAGATAACTCATTAAAACATTACAAAAAAATCAAATGGAACGTCGCCCAGGGCTTAACTTAGACCAACGGAACGTAGCCATCGGTATGCTGGCTGGTGGTATGATGGTAAAAGATGTGGCTCATCATTTTGGCATGAGCCAAAGTACCATTTCAAGACTTAGAACAAAGTATTAGGCACCGTCAAAGACAGGCCACGTTCAAGCAGGCCACGTTAGACCACCCAACGTGAGGACAATTACATCGTGACGTGTTCACACAGACAAGCAAGATTGAATTGGACAAGGGTACACCGTCGGTGTCCAAGACGAATGTGGAATCAGGTCCTATTCACATACGAATCCCGTTTTAATTTGATGTTTTCGGATGGCAGGGTACGTGTTTGGAGGCGTGATGGCGAAAGGATGGATCCTGCCAACGTCATTCAACATGACCGTTTTGGAGGCGTCATGGTCTTGGGTGGTATATGATACCGTGGCAAGACTGACTTGGTAGCTATTCAGGGAAACTTAAATGCCGTTCGATACTGCACCGAAATTGTCCAGCCAATGGTACTGCCGTTCTTGCGTCAAGGGCTTGCTACCATTTTCAGCAAGATAATGCCCGCCCACATATCGCTCGGCACACGTTTTACCTTTTACAGACTAATAATGTTGATGTGTTGGATTGGCCAGCCAAATCACCGGATCTGTCTCCAATCGAACACCTTTGGGACCATCTGGGTAGGAGAGTAAGAGACAGGAATGAAGTTAATAACGTAAAAGACCTGGAACGTATTCTGCGTCAGGAATGGGGTCGTATCCCTATGGCCATTAATCGTAGGCTCATTTCCAGCATGAGAAGACGCTGTGATGCCGTTATTGGCGCAAACGGTCGACACACAAGATATTAAATCTTTGTGTTACTTTTGATTCCCTACCCCTACCGTGTTTGACGCTGTACAACAAACACGTATGACCTTGAAATCATCTGATTTTTTAAATACTGTAGCTAACACATAAAAGATCGATGTGTGAAAATATGGTTTTAATCCAAAGCTAGACACCGGAGAAATTGGCTGTAACATACGAAATTGCTAAACTTTTTTCCCTTAGTATAGTTCCGAATTTAGGGAAAATATTAAAACTATTTTCATTCATTTGTTAATTTATTTGATTATAAACACACCTTTGTTGTTAAATAAGTATATTAAAGTTTGATATGTTTGTGTAGTTCGAAAACAAAAATATTTATTTGTGTTGGTACATGTGTAAACTGTGTTTGAGGACCAAGTTTTTTGAAGCAGTTGTTTGTATTTTTGTGCTAACTTACTAGTCATGACATTGCATTTACATTGCATTTTTAGGTGATCTATTGCGTTCTTGTTTTGTCCGTCGTCGTCCGTATTCCGTCGTGTGTCGTGCGTTATCTTTTTGTATTTTTGACTTCTTCTTAAGAACCCTATGACGGATCTCAACTTAACTTGGCAGGAAGCATCCCATGGGAAGACGCTCCAGATTAGTACACGTCACGGAGTTATCTCCCCCTGGATGCCCCATAAGGGAAAAAGGGGGACAAAACGGTCACGTGTTTAAAAAATCTTCTTGCCATGAACCGGCTCGTTGATAGAATTCACATTTGGTATTTAGAGTCTTTAGGACAAGGACCACAAAGTTTGTATAAGAAAACAATCTGTCAAGAAATGGCCGTGCTAATGGGAGGAAAAGGTGTGTGTGTGGTTGTTGGGTAGGGGGTCATAAGCTTTCATAGTGACAACTTTGAAAATCTTTTTCTACCAAACCAAAAACCCTACATCTTTGTTACTTGGTATGTAGCATCATCTGGTAGACACAGGGTAAAAATTATCCCGTTCTCGGACGTCTCAAGTTTAACATAGGCTTATTTAATGAAAACTTTTTAAAACATCTTTTTTTCCAAACAGAAAGGCCAAGAGCTTTGATATTTGGTTTGTAGTATCATCTGGTGGGCTTTTATCCGTTTTTTGTGCTCTTTGGACTCAGGTGACCGATAAGGCCCTATGCGCCTCTTATATTTCAAACAGAGGAAGGGAGTCGCTCTCAGAGACAAATTATAGTATCTTGGGTTTGATTCATTGCAGACTGTGAAAGAGCGAACTTTAAGGTTTCTTTTATAATTGTAAAAAAAACAATGGTCCGAATTCTTTAACATAAATCTGCTATTTTATATATGAATTGTTACAGTGGACGATGGACATTTTAACTATCACGAATACATAACTTTGTGGTAAATTCTTCAAAAAAGACTGGGAATTGGTCTCCAAGACAATCCTATTTGATTATTACTCGTCTGTTGCGCTATCCCACGGGACAATCACGTTCTCGCCGTTATATTACGTAGCACTTAGCACAGTAGCGGTTTATGTCCAAGAAATAAGCATCAATTTTCTCCAAAATATTCACGTGAATTCTAACCATATTCTCTTTGAAAATTTTATCAATAGGTACAAAAGCCAATATGGGTTCCTTTTGGATAGGACGATGACAAAATACCATAAAACAGAAACACTGCTCGTAGCTTGCCTTTATAAATATACCGACAAAATTCTTTAGTCGTTTATCTCTGACTTTTCAAGACAAGCGCCGAAAACAATTTTGAATCTTCGGTAATGTGTAGTTCTGCACACATTTAAATTGCCTCCACATTATTATGCCTTCTTTCGTTATGTTCAAAGGAATATTAGGAATCCGATAAATACCCTTACGGAAATTAAAGCCCAAGAAAATGTCCAGAACAATTAAAGAGAACTTGTTACATCCTTTGAAATAATCAATTATTGTTATCATAAATATTAGTAAAATGACATTTCTAGAAACGAACGAGAATAGATTAACTTAAACTGTAGTTTTTTGTTGCTTTCATCTTTTCATTTTTGTAATTTAAACGTTTATGTAGGACAAAGATTTTGTTGCATTTAAATTGCCAAAAAAATCGGATTATTTGATAAAACTTACAGGTACCCAGTGAAACGGTTATCATTCAATGTTAGGTTATAAGAAACAAAAGCTTACATTGGCAATGTGGTATAAGGGTGAACTATTACTTCAATTTAGAAAATAACAACAAAGAAATTGAAATTCAACAATGAAAAAGAACAATTTGCAAAATGAGAATTCCCACCCTGTCGGTCCAGTGATCCATTAATTAGTATCGATGAAAAGGGATTGTCAGTCCTTCGTTCACTTAGAGAGAAACTAAAGGGAAAGACATGGGATCCCTTGGTATACGTTGTCCACAAAATAACACAAAACATTGAATAAGTAACTTTCTATCTAAGTACGTGCAACTTTATATTCAAGTGTGATTTCAAATGTCAACTTGCTGACGGTATATAATAACAATTAGAAGCAAGTTTGAAGAAAGCTTAGCTTGATCAGCTGGTCTTTAGAGTAAATATTGATGATATAATTTTCCTTTTATGAAAGAAAAAATATTGTCTTATTAAATTATTGCAATTAATATATACATAATGTTCCGTGTTTTGTTCACTTTTAAAGAGCCAGAGCTCTGCCCTAAAATGAGAGGTTGAAGATATGACTAGCAATTTGGAAGTAGGTAAACAACAAAGTTTGTATACATACATGCTTCAATGTTTTCAACCCAAAAGACAAAAAAAAATAATATTTCACCAACTTTTAATTATCGTTTAAATCATCCTTTAATTTGGGCTAGTCTTAAAAAATCTTGTCTAGTAACGGATTGAATTGGCATCTAAAACAAGCAAATTTCCAGGAAGCAGAATCGAGAGGGATTAATCTAAGTTGGAAGAACTTGTTTCCCAATCGATGTAAAATAAATAGGTTTCAACCAAAGCAAATTATGATCACAATGTCTGCATTGGAAATGACTATCTACAATGATTAATGGGAATAGTTCATCTAGATAAAAGTGATAGGTTAAAAATTGTTAACTAAGAGAAATAATTATAGTAGTTAAAAGAACACGAGAAAATATACTACAATCTGAACAATTTCAAAATGAATCACAAGAGACGTGCAAATTATCTCTCGAAAATGTACCAGGTTGAAGATTAAAGTGCTTTCTATATTTAGAGATGCACGAATTAATATTTTGCTCTGTCGACAACTTCAAATCTTATATTACGTCTCTTTGGATTATACGACTGTTATGTTGTGGAAATCTGTTATATTCTGCACAAGCGACGTTTTAGTACAAATGGGAACTTTGGAACGGAAGATAACAGAAGCAGGCTGTTTGTTTGAGTATTTTACTTTTATACATTTCAATTGACCAATCGCTGGCCCCGCCTACTTACAAATTTGGTCACGCCCATTGACTCCTACAGGAAGTCCCGCTTCGATTTTAAACGGCGTTATTTTGCAAAATCTATGACCAGTAGCATGTAACAAAAAAGTAGAATGATCGATTGGAGACCTAAACGTCGTAACTACAGCTTGGATAAGCTGTAGTTACGACGTTTAGGTCGCCAAACTAACAAAAGTTTCAGAAAAATGGCAGCCAATGTTGGTGTTCAAATCTTAATTCCGGACTGAATGAATGATTTGATTGGTCGATATATTCCTTGATAGACAGCCGCGATCGGTAAATTGACGGATCGCTTGACACGTTGAGCGATCTCCGACAAGGCGGTTCAACTGATTTGTCAAATGGCGTTAGTATGCAAAACATGTAGTCAGGGGAATAAAATAAATTAAAATCGTTTGAATACGCTGTCGTTACGACCTAAAGTCTCTCGCGAAGGAAACATTTGATTTAAAATTCGAAATCCACTTTCACTTCCGTCTCTAAATGAATGATTTAATTGGACAGCAACGATACCAAACCAAATTTTATTAATTCATCACTACACAATGACGCTCCCTGTCGCCCTGAAGAAATACGATCAAGGAAAAAAATGTTGGGAAAGGAGAAATGTGCTTATAACAAGTAATTACATTTTCTGACAATGTTTTCCAAACAACTGAGCACTTACCCCCTAAATTTAGTGCAGTTTCGAATGTCATCTGAAGCTTCTTTCAGTTAGGGTCAGTCTAAGAATTCGTCGTCTAACACCAGTTCAATGGGGAGGTATGGAAATCGTACACCTTTGAGAAATGCGATATAAACTGTCAACTTTGTAAAGCTTCACTTCAAATATATTCAAGACTTGTTGTCTATAACATTACATGGCTTCGAGAAATCTTCTTTATTGGTTTTAAACGTTTTTCTCTTTAATTTCCTTCTTAAGAGCTATTAAAAACCGTCTTTGAACGAGGACTTATGAAGCAGGTCGTTATCGAAATACTTGTTACTTGTCCAAAACTACCATTTTAACAGTCAAAGGCGTGGTCAAGCGTCGCCCCTTTTAATTGTCCGATCGCTGACCCCCACCAACCGTGCTCAAATTAATGGTCAGAATACCTAACATTACATGTTGCAGACGTCAATGAAAAGTGAGTACAATTTGTAAACAAAACCATTCTATGTGGTAGAAAATATTTATTACAATATTTTCTTAAGTATAGAATTGCATGGACGTAAAAAACCAGTGATTATACAGGAAAGAGTTAATGTCGACCAATTTCTCGTCCAAAGTTCACGTAAAGTTAAGATATGAATATGGATCGCACGAGATAAAAATCTTTGTCATTGAAAAATTACAAAAAACCAAATCCAAATGTGAGCATCTTAGGTAGTCAATGGTAAATACACACCTAAGAAAACTCAAAGTGAGTGTCAGCTTTTGCCAGCGAAATGAAATCTTTACCCATTCCCATACAGTGATGCTTTTTGATGCTCCTCAAGAAAAGCAATTTAGAAAACAATGTAAAATAAAGAAATTGCTTGTGACAAGCGATTTCTTCATTTTACACAATGTTTTTTCATTCAGAAAGTTGAAAAAAAATCAAAAATGTCTTGAGCTTTAAAATGTTGTGTGCTTCTCCTTTCAATTTGGAACTGTCTAAAATTTTCTTGAGTGGGAATGGGTTAACAGATCGGGGCCCGTTGTATTAACACTAGATAGATACACAATGTAGCAACTATCAAAAGGGGATAAAATAGAATTTGAAAACAACAAATTGCATCCTCGTTTGGTCGACTTTTTGTCATTATTACAAGACAAACGTTGGCAGTAATTACAGGGCTTTGTTTCTTCGATAAAAATTGCAGTTCTGCACACATTAAAGGCGCTTCCCTCAGACATTATTATGCCGGCTTTCGTAATATAGGGACATTAGACATATCCGATTAATGCTTTTACGGAAATTAAAGCCTGGGAAAATGTACTTGGGAACTATAAAAGAAAGAAAGTTCGTCCTGCGCTTTATTGACCTTGCCAATACTGAAGAAAACTGCTGTGAAAGAGATCAACATATTCTATCTAACTTTTGATTAGGTGTTACCTTTTTAAAATAATCACTCTCCATAATAACGAGTTGCAGTTATAATTCGTTAAAACATTGACAGTAACTCATGGCATTTAGAGTATTCGCCGATCGTATAACGAAACTTTGAGTCAGCACCTTTTTGTATAGTGAAAAGTGAAGACTTGGATCAGACCATTCGCATGCACAGGCTGATCTTAGTGTTTACTTCGTGCTAATCTAAGTCTTTACTTCGCATTAGACGTAATGTCAGCAGTTGTATTTTGGCGGAAGGTAACTTAAAACAGTTTTAAAGAATAGTAAAATGTAATAATATTGCAGTTTACGTTTATACAAACATCTGTGAAACGATGTGCCCCATATCTTAAAGATTTTGGAACATATATACTCGCTTTTTAAAGAATATATTTACCTTTTTAAATTGATTCTTTCTTATGCGATATTGTTCAGAATGTATCAACATTTTCAAGACAAAAAAGTGCCATATTTTACGGTTCAGGTATAACGTTCCATTGATCTAACATCCATATGACATTAAAGTGACAGTTAAGGATATAGAAATGTTGAAATGAAATAAGCCCTTCACCCATTACTAGACGACAAAATTTCAGACTGGTCCAAATTCAAAGAAGTTTCAGACGACAATTCTAAGTTGGTGAAATCTTAAGAGTTATTCCCTTTTTGTGTAGAAAACATTGTGGATATTGAAAAAATTGCTTGTAACAAGCAATTTCTTCATTTTCCACAATCTTTTCCGAAGCTTTCATATTGAGTGGTGTATAAAAGCGCCAATGTGTCGGAATGGGTTAAAAGTAACAAAAAAGTTAAAATGATAAAAGCAGGGCTAGTGTTTGAATTGTTTACCAGGGTTTTAACCCGCAAAAATCTAAAATATCCCATTTTGATCCGTAGAAATTTCGCTCAAGTGGATAATTTTTACACCCTGTAGAGGAATTTCCTATGAGTCAATCAGGGAATTTTAATCCTTCAAATTTTAAATGATGCATCTTATGAACTTTTAAAAATCATATTAATAACATCTAACTTCATATTTTTACAGGCATATAACAAAAGAGATCTCTTAACCCTTGTCATGCTGCATAAATTACCTTACTGAATTGCGGCAATATCAAAGGGCTGAAAGCACTGATAAAATTTGTTATTAAAAAAATCAATATTTCTTTTAGAAATCAACTTCATAAACAACTCTGGCAGGAAAAATACAAGCAGGAGGCGTACACAAGATCAGACTGCACTTATGTGCAGGCTGATCTTGGTCTACACCTCCTGCCTAAATCCGGAATATTCCGGGTTCAGCATGACAAGGGTTAATCTTTATCAAAGCAACGAACATCAATGCATTTAATTTTCTCTAAATGTCGTTTTAACCTCTTTAATCTCAGTTTGACCCCTAGAATTTCATGGTGAAGGAATCAATGACTCCTCGATTACAAAGGCTGGCACAAGCCCTGTAAACGTTCTTCGCAGATTGACATGTCGATATGATGTTTTCTGTCAAGTTAGAAACGATTTTTGTTCGCCTGCTGATCTTTAAAACCGTTAAAAGACAGACATTGAAACCCTTGATAGATGATGTCTACAAAATAACATTAAAAAATCCATTATAAGGAGTGATATCTGTCTGTTTTAGTTATAGTTAACTAGGATTTAAAATGCCAAATTGCTATAGGCACATTAAAAAGCGGTTCTGGATACATTCCCAGACAATTTGAATAAATCAAGTCGTTTATAAGTTGTCGTTTGTACTTAGAATCAAATGCGTTTTAAAAGTGTTTATACATAATCATTGCCTACATAAAACTGAAATTCTATAAGGATTATGCCCATTCCCGCACAATCCCACTCTGTTACACCAATCAAGAAAAAAACTTCGAAAACATTATAAAACACGAAGAAACTTTTTGTAATAAGCAATTCCTTCATTTTTCATAATGTTTTCTAACCCAAAAAAATTCAATACCTAAAAATTGTTGTTTGCAACTTCCTTGAATAGGACCAAGTCTAAATTTCATTATGTTGTAATGAATTAGATCGGTTTGAATATTACATGAGTGGACAATGTTTCCAGATTACAATGATATAGAATGTATACTGATTGGCACACACATATAGGGGATTTCAAGTGAGAAATAGAAAGATAGATTGAGTTATTATGGAGTAGGGGAAACAAGGGGAGACCAAGGTTAAATGAGCCCCGAACTAAATGTAAATTTCCCACATAAGTTTATTTTGACGTCATCGACCCTGAAAGTCAAAGCGCGCTTGTTTAAAGTGCTTTTCTTAAAAAATATTGAAATCTTTAAACTTGAAATAAGATATTTGATAGTCGTCGCTCGAAGTGACATTTTGAAAATGCAAAATGCGTTTCTCATTTGCTTTTAAGGCTGCCAATACATGACATTTATAAATCAAAATAGGTAAAATCATTATCGACAAGTTACACTCTTTCGCCTTCGGATTATTGTATAAAACCAACAATAGGCCAAGATTATTTAGATTAGGACCGACCGGTGTTCCAGTACTATCAGTCCTAAGGCCCATGCTTCGAATCCTAAAAGCGGCAGGATATCTAAGGGACACTGTTGTCTCCCGCCCAACAAGAAATGAACCGGTAAGAAACCCAGATGTAGCTTTGCGTGTATCGGTGCTTTACACTTGGCACATTACAGAATCAAGGAGGCCTATTCGTAGAAGAGCTAGGGTCGTTTAACCCGGATCTGCTTGTATTCGCTTCTTTCTCTCTCATGCTATACGCCAAATACGTCTAGAGCACGGGGAACCATAATCCTACAACTACACACAGGCTATTTAGAAATGTCACTTAACGCATGTTTCAAATAAATTTTGATTCAAGGAACTTTTAACGTTATGACGTTTATAAAAGTAATGATTGCTCCGCAGAAATATTTTTGTTCGAAAAGAACATGACACACATTTTATAAGATTGTTAATAGATCGTTTCAGATTTCCAAACACAGCAAATAGAATTGGTGATTTTTGAATTGTTTTCAAGTTGTAAGCAGATACCACTATGTATATAGGTAGTCATTTTGATTACCTCTGCTGTATTTTTCTTCAGTAAATATAGTGAATTACATTAATTACCCAAAATGTAAGATTGCATTTTTCAAATACGACATAACTACCTAACTCTCTCCTTAACCTATATCCCATACGCACATCAAACACACTTATTATACACAATCACCACCTGCAGACTGGAAATGGCCCTCTTATAGAACTCTTTTGTACTAAGAGTAACTCGATTGAATTTCACTTCCATTTATCACTAAGTTGTTTAACCTCCATCCTTGATTTTCGCTCCAACAAGGTTGGTTTTCCACTTACGATCTCGATGGCCAGCAGCAATTTCTCATTCAAGCCTTTATTCACATATGTAATCACGATATACTTGTCTAAGTTTACAATAACCCAATTACTCAGGAAAATGTCCATTCACTTATGGCATCACCAAGTAATCTCGTCTTTTCGTTGCATAGTTATATTTATATCAATCTTACCGTAATAACAAGCAATCACAAGATTCTATATCTGCAAATGTTATCATAAGTATACGTGCAGATGTCTTAGTACTCTTGTCTTTTTTGCTGTACACTATGTAGTTGTACATAAAAATGTATAAAAAACAACAACATCTGTTTAGATGGGAATATAAGTATGTGAGTTTCTGTGTTTATGTTTATGTGTCTGTGTATGTCTGTGTATGTATTTTATAAGTATATATGTGCGCGTACGTGTATATGTGTATGGGTATGTCTGTGTATATGAATGTGTATACATGTATATCACTTTTATATGTACAGTTGTTCTTTTTGTTTTGTTGCTATACATGTTAGTTAGTCTTCTTTCTTACCATGCGTTATTATATAATTGTTGTATGTATATACTCTTCATTTATGGTGGCAATAAAGAAATACTACTACATTTGCATAACTATAACAGTAGCACAGTATCACCCGTTAGATCTCAAAAATAGGGCAATTTCACTCCTGTGCTAATAGGTCGTATCTTTTAAAAAATATATTACGAGTAAAAGACTAAATTAAACGATTGCAAGATAATAGTAGAATCCTCGCGTTGAGATTAATTTATAACCCCCGTTTTAACATTTTTTGGCCAAAATAAATTAATTCAATTATAGTTATATTCATGAAAATTCCTGCATTCTACTTCGTATGTTTGAGGACAAACTTGTTCCGTAAAAATCTGTCTGAAGCTGGAAAAGCAATTGTTGATTTGGTGTCTCTTTTATGACATTTACATTGATGATATTAAATCGTTATTGTTTTGTTTTTATTTAGCCTTGAAACTAAAAACCTAACCATGCTTCTGCATGAATCGGTTTCGTACTGTAACGCTCATAGACAAATAAAATCCATTCAGATAAAGGATCCTCAACCCTAAATGGGTCGACCTTGTCTTTATAACTCAAGTAGTCACTTGCCTGTCTGGATGTTTCCTAATGTGCATGCCTCGGCAAATTATCTTCCCTGAAACCGTTACATTGCTCTCCCTTCCGAGAAGACTCCGAGAAGACAAAGAGAGATCCGTGGGTAAGGCAACTCCGGTCTGGCAGATGTCTTCATCCATCCTCTTCCACCAATAAAATATCTGTAACGACCCTGGGGTACGGTGGTAGGGTAAGCTGGGCAGATTGCCAACCAAGGTCGAGCCGAATGGGGTATAGACCTTTCTTGTAACAGGAACTTGCTTTCTCATACCTATCACAACGATTGGAAGTATGACACGATATACACGGTTACAAAAAGATAATTCGCGTTGCCCTTCACCTCTGAGATCGCGAGTATGCCCCTTAACATCGAGACCTGGCTCAGTACCATGAAGGGTGCCCGCCCAACTCTAACGGAGTACGCTCACTCCTCGCGTGACCTTTATCATATCCAATGCACTGCCAGTCTCGCCTTGTTTCGAAAGAACTCGGGTATCGACCACCTCCTATCGCAAGAACGAACTAAAATATTCGTGAAAAACCAGTCAATACGCGCTTTAAGTGCAGAAACGATGAATTCTAGGGTTTAAAATTCTTACTTATGTTGATTTTTAACAATTTGGTTGTTTAAATACAAATGAAGCAGCGCTTGACTGAATAAGTTTGTTTTAGTGTTTTTCTCCCAAGTCACCAACTTAAGGTTGTGCATCGGAACCGAGAAGTCGCTAGACTGTGTATTTCTGTTTATATATCGTCGCTACCGTAGCACATGCCCATATGAGCGACGCCCCCAGATGACGGTTAGTTGTTACGGGGAATAGTGCAAGGATACAGAACGAAACTGCTGAGAACTCCGCCTGGTTCTTTAACGAGCTCGGTGGATAGCACCGTCAAACGAGGCCTAAGTTTAACATCTCACCCGAAAGACAATTAGTGTCTTAGTTGATATGGTCAGCCAAGGGCTCGAACCCGTGATCTTGAGGTTTGAAGTCAAGTGCTCTACCAACTGAGCTAATCGGGCTGGCAGTGGCTAGAAATGGACCGAATGAAATAACGAATGCTCCGAATTGTAGGTTAACAAAATGGTTCCAGATTAAGATTCGCGATTCACAAGAGAAACGATTTGGAATGATAATAAACACAGAGTGTATTCTGTCATGGAAGTGCAAAGAACGATCACTATAATCAAATTGTGTGAGTCAGGCCATGATAAATGCAGATGACAGAATTTAAGCAAGGGTTATTCTATTTCTTCATTTTGACGTTTAGCAAGATTGAATATCAACCAGAAATTGGGATAACGACTTAAAACGCGCATACTAGACTTCCAAAACGAACATCTTTTTATAGGCTTTGGTTGGGCGGTTGTCAAGAACTGTCCAGGAATTCACACACTTGATTGGTCCACTGGTCAAGGTTTCCATTCAGAAGAATCTGTCCATCTCCTATTGGCTAGACGCCTAAACTGAAACGTAAGGGTAACATCCGAGCACCCATGGATCGTATAAAAGTAATAAACGCTCTCAATTTCAAGTTTACAAAATGGTTCTCGTTTAAGAATCAAAAGAGATGTGATTCGGAATGATTACAAACACAGAGTGTATTCTGTTATGGAAGTGAAGTAAATTCACCACATTCTGATTGTGCGAATCAGGCCATAATAATGGCGGATGACAGAATGAAAACAACGATAACAAATGTCTATTATTTTTCTTCATTTTCACGTTTAGCAAGATTGTATATCAATCAGAAACTGTGTTAACGACTTAAAAAGCACATACTAGGCTGTCAAACGAACTCCTTTTTTATAGGCTTTGGTTCGACGGTTGTCAAGAAAACATCTAGGAATTCATACGCTTGATTGGTCAGCTGGTTACGGTATCCATTCAAAAGAATCTGTCCAAGAAAAGCACCTATAAAGCACGACCGTCCAAAAAATATCAATCTCTGATTGGCTAGACGCCTAAACTGTAAAGTAAGGATAACCATGGACCGAATGAAAGTAATAAACGCTCTCAATTTCAAGTTTACAAAATGGTTCATGATTAAGATTCGCGATTCACAAGAAATATGATTCGGAATGAATACCAATTGTGTGAATCAGGCCATAATAATGGCGGATGACAGAATGTAAACAACGATTACGAATGGTAATTCTTTTTCTTCATTTTGAATATCAACCAGTTATCGTGTTAACGACTTAAAAAGCGCAAATAACTTGGTTTATTCTAGCTCTTACTTCCGATTAGGACAACACAAAGCGCATGCCTGAAGTCACATTCAATGATCCATTTGTCTTGCATTGGATCGAGCCGGGTTTTTTTTAAATGACAAAATAACCTGACTTAGCCAAGTCAGGTATTCCTCAGTACTTATATATAGTATGAGAAGTTTTTTACCGCAATTAAAAGGTCTTCTCTTACATCTTTTTTTAGAAATGTCATTTCGTTTTCAGATGGCGACCTTTGTACTACAAATCAGTCCTATTTTTATGCATTCTTATATGAGCCTAAGCATAATATATTCAACATTTAACATTTTCGTGAAGCACAGGTAATGAGCAGCCATTAACAGCCACTCGGGGCATTTAGAATATTCGCTGATCGTCTACAGTATAGCTTTAGGTCGAAATCTATCTATAGCGCATAGTGAAGACTCTGACCATACAGTACTGATGTACAGGCTTATCTGAGTCTTTACTTGTAGCACGAGGGCTTATATTTTCTTCAAGGGAAACATAATGCTGAATAAAATCTTTTCAATATTTCATTAAAATCAAAGGGCTGAGAGCACTGGTTGTACTAGTTCAATGGTCAAAACGAGTACATCTTTTGAAAATTAATTTCATATACAACTCTGGTTTAAAAAGAAACACAGGAGGTGTAGACTAAAACCAGACTGCACTTATAAGCAGGCTGATATTGTCTACACCTCCTGTCCAAACCGGAATATTGTGGTTTCAGTATGACAATGGTTAACAAAACAGTAAGAAATGGGAAAATGTCCTTTCTTTGACTTATACAGTCTATAGATATCTGCGTTCTTTAAAGTAACTGTCCAACATTCCAATTTCATAGACCTTCCCCTGTGACATAGGCGACAAGATATTTTGCCATATAAGGAATTATATGCTTAACATTATTAGCTTGAAAACTGGTTCCGCATTAATCCATTTACCATGACAACAGATCGCTTTTTCATGTGACATCACGCGATGTTTTGTCACGGGATTATGGAATACACTTTTTGGCAGGGAAACTTTGTAAACATCATATTTTGATGTTTCACGTATATAAACGTAACATACAGAAATGTACAGCTACTTTATTCATTAAACAATGACCAAAAATAATTATAGCTTCAATTATCGGTAAAAGGCTAAATCTTGATATAGAATAACAGTTACCCTGAAATACTCGATTTCAGTACACATGGAATTTGGTTGTTAGTTAATTGATTGGGGTTTAAAGGCACTTTAAATAGTATTTCAGCCAAATCGCGGCGGCTGGAGCACCTAACAATGGATTCCTGGTATTTCTTACACCAGCACTACCACTACATCGTTTCCTAGCCTCCAGCTGCTATCCCACTTAGGTTTAGGATTATAAACCCATTGGTGAGAGACAAATGCTGGAAAGGATCGAATCCAAGACCTCCCATTAGTGAAGATTAGGAGTCCTATGCGCTACCGACTGCGCTATGATGGTGGCTCGGAATTTGGTGCAGGATTCTTTATTATTTAACCTAAAAGAAATAACTAGCTTTAATACCGCAACATAATCGCATACTTAAACACATGTACATATTTATAGATCCTATCACGCACCCCCACCCCCAGCTAAAAACCACTTCAATTCTGTGACCTTGTGATAAAATTTAGGCCACCTACACTTTTAAAATGGTAAATATTAAATCAACCATGTATGCAAAGCACATCACATATTCAATAAACAACAACGTATATTTCAAAGAATCCTGGAATCTGAAATTCAAAGCCTGCATTTTGGTGCTTCTACAAGACAGGTTAGTCTGCACACAGGGATATATTCAAAGAATAGTACTTGGCCATTTGCCATTGTGTCCGACTGTCTTATTCATAGCCCATCAGGAATCCATTAGCAGTTCAGGAAGTAAATAACGGAATAAACTTTTTCCCTTAATTCGGTAATTTTGTTATAATATATATATTTCTTAGCATATGCTTATAAGGGAACCCACTAACCTTGAATTTACGGTCCAATTGATGTATGTCTTTTCTATGAAAAGGATTTTATTTCTGTTACTGTTAAGGATGTTGCCAAGTGAAGGAATCTATCTCGTTCTGTATCCCCATGTCTGTCAGTGTATCATTGGCTATTTGATTTATTAGTATTAATGGGCATCTAAACAAATATTATTACAGCTAAAATGGAACACCATTAAAACGTTGATTTACTGTTGTTGAAATAAAATATACCTATATGTGAATATGACTGTAAGTTTTTATAGGGCCTACAAAATGTCGTAACTGCAGCTTAAATAAAGCCGAGTCACGCCATTTCGCTCGCCAAACAACGATTTTATCTTCATCTTCAAGTTTACAATACTTATTGGCCTTTATCATCTACCATAAGCAAATTCAGATGTTCGTCAGTAGCGACTAAAATGTCGTAAATACATCTTGAATAAAGCTGTATTTATGACATTTGGGTCGCCAAATGACAATTTGTCGTTTGATAAAATGACAATTTGTCGTTTGATAAACGATAAAACATACAATAACGCATATCATTAGGCAAAATAAAAAAATCATAACAATTTTGTGTCAGTTTTAAGAATGTTGATCAATGAAAATGAACAGCCACCAACTGCTTTGGATACAATTAATTTCATTTTAAAAACACACAAGCTTTCAACGAATCAACCTGGTTAAAACAACTGTGTCTGTAAACGTGCCTCTAGGCAAATTTTGAATGATGGAATTTTACTCAGATTTTGATTTTTTTACCATATCCCATTTTACAAATAACTGCATCTGTAGAAAGCATTCAATTTTATGTCTTAGATTCAGACTCAAGTTATTTTGAATTTGCAAGTTAAAGTTAAACATTATCTTTTGGTTTGGGTGGGTTGAAAATGAAGACATTGATTGTTATAAGCAATTCCTTTATGCGCAATGATTCATATAGTAGTGTGATTGAGCAAGTCAACGGAAATAAATCCATTCTCTTAATTTCTTAAATAAATGTCATCCTGCGTCTGGTGCCAACTTTCATTAACTTTTCCAAGTCGCGTCTTTGTCTGTCTTTATAATATAGAAAATTCATATCTTTATGTGTTTATTTGCATTTAATTTTTATTATTATCACCAGCATTATAATTATTATTATCTAATAATCAAGCAGTAATAAAATTATGTAATTTAACATCGAACTGACGATGTCTTACCTTGCTATATATGACTTCGCTTTTTTTTTTTCTTTTTTTTTTTTTTTTTTTTTTCAAGTTCGGGGAACCTTATGGACCATTAGACCCAGTTTTCTTGCACCAATCAATGGTTCTCTGACTAGGGTGATTAGTGGCCAAAACTCCGTTAATTCTGTCTATTTATGATGTTTTGAAACTGTTTGTTGACCTCACCTATTGGAAGTTCTCCAACTTTTAACTGGTATAAAACAACGAAGACAATTTCTTATCCGCTTATGATTTAATTGTTAGATCGTCTATCAAAAACGTGCGTTCTGATCAGTCGAAAAAAAAACTCATACCTCCATGAACAAAATTTTGAGTACGCAGCTATTTTGTATGCTTCTGCACAAAATAGTCCCATATAAATAGGTTTCAGAATTTGTAAAGCTTTTGCTTTTTTCGCTCGATGTTTCGCGTATTCATACAGTTTGATAGTTTTGTTACGGTTCATACCTCCATGAAAACAAAACAAAAATATTCTCTTCATCTCTTAAGTAAACTACATTCAAACTAAAATGACTAATGCGAGAGAAATTTATTTACTTAAGGACGATTTCTGGAATTAGATCCCTTGCATAGAAACCTTCTATTTTTCATTGTGTAGATTAAAGTATGCTGAATCCAATTATCCAAAGAAAGAATAGTGTCATCCAATCAGATCTTGTAAAAAAAAAAGTCACCGACTATCATGGGGTCTGGCTTTTATTTATCGCTTTTATTACATTATCCAATAGTAGGATATTTAAGTTTTTAAACTACTAAACAATTTATCTATCATTGTTTCCTTTCATTATTATTCTTATACACAGAGAGAGATGAATTATTTCTTACAATGATATTTCTATATCTTTTAGTTGTATATATGTATATTGGAAATGGTAAGAAAAAAATAGGGTGTCATCGTCTTAATTTGGATGAATATCACATATTTTCCACCACGCAGTTTGAGCACAACTTAGAATATCTGTTAATCTCAAGGCAAATGCAGTTAGGTTTGGAATAACCAACTTAAGAAAATTGACTTCGAACAAGTCTTAACTTTTGCCTAAAGCATTTGGATGGCAATAAAAGCGACGTTCTGTGCCGATAGATAATGCTATGGTTAAACGACGTAACGTCATGATATGCTTAAAGTTGCGTGATGACTGTTGCAAAAAAACTCATAGAGAACACAATTTCTGATTATTTTATTTGGAAATTTACACATAAACCTATTGAATATGAGTTTTCTTTTGTAACAGTTTGAGGAGAATCGCATATATTCTTTCTGCTATTTTCAAGATCCCCAATGCTACTCAAAGTGAATGCTCGCAAAGTAAATCCCTAAATCGTCATTTGCGATTTTTCTAATAAACATTCCTTCGCGTATTCATACAGTGATTAGTTTTTGTTTCATACTTCCATGAAAACAAAAGGTATTCTCTTCATGTCTTAAAGACAGAAACATTAAGTGTTCTGACCGTATATAGGTTACTGTGTTATCAATTAAGAGAAAATCTGCGTTTTTACTTATTACGAAAAAATACAGTATCAACTGATTATTTAACAAGTCAGTCAAATGTCTTTTCTTAGAACATTAATGTATAAGACATGAAGATATTTTTCACATTGAGGTATTTTAGAAAAAAGTAAAAGAAGACTCATACCGTGGTTTATTGCAAAGGAATTCTACGTTTTTACATTATACCTTCATATATAAACAAAGGAAATACATTTATTTCTAATGTTTCAAGCTTATCGTTGTCTATTCCAATAAAAGCGTGTCAGTAAGAAAAAGATTTAGCCAGTTTACGACATTTTATTAATTTACCTTGAGCACAAGAATATAAACTGGTTCTCTACCCAACTTTTTCATGGTGTTATGAAAGAAATTTATCACCTAAACAGAATTCACCAAATTTGACAGACACAACTTCTAAATATATTTAACCCATTAATAGACGACAAAATTTTATACTGATCCAAATTCAAAAGTGTTGCAGACCATTAATTAAAGTTGATGAAATCACATGTATGTTGTTGTTGCTATTTTTGTTGTTGTTATTTACTTCAGGGGTAGACTAATTTTTTTATAATGAAGAAATTGATTGTAACGAACAATTTCTTGATTTTCCACAATGTTCACCAAAGCTTTTTTCTAGGCCGTCAAATGACCTTTTTGTTATTTTACGTCTAAAACTGGTAATCCTTTTCGTATTTCACATTTTTATGGTACACGTATATACCTTGATGAGCTGAAATACAAGAAGCGAGACGCGAGAGGGTTTTGTAGTTGTTGTTGTTGTTGGTGTTGGTGGTGGTGGTGTCTGTTGGATTTTGTTTGTTTTTTCTAGGATGTCACGGATGTGTACAGTGCCATTCATTAAACCAACCGATTCAGGGAAAATGCTATCACGCAAGGCTAAGATAACTCTAACTGATGGATCGCTGACCACGCCCACTGACCTCAGGCATAGCATAGCATAGACAGGTAAATGGGCATTGATGACGACACTTAATACTAGATACGTTGGTTGGAAGGTTTGTAAAGAAGAGATCTAGGAAAGTTGCATTTCTTGTTCGAATTTATCAACATACAAAGGTAATGGTTGACAATACTCTCAAGGAAGTTTTCATACAAGTCTCTGAATTTACATGAGTTTTAATGGATTCAGATTTCCATTCTATATCGGGCATATTGAAGTCTTCGGCAAGCCATATTATTCCGTCTTTTGAGGTTTTCTGCAGAGACAGCCATGGCTTGCTAAATAAATGTTTATCATTTTCATTTCACTTATAGTATGAACCAATGTTTATATCACGGGAACTATTCATACTTAACTTTGACCAACACAATCCTTTTATGTCTGGTTACTGGTGGATAAGGAGAGATTTAATGGTAGCCAATCAGACCCCGCCTCCTTGATATATAATAGGATTATATTTTTTAACAAATTAAGTTACATATAGTTGCTTAACTTGTTCTGGAAATTTCATGATGAAGCTCACTGCTTATTTCAGGCGTGATTTCATTCTTCTCCTGACTATATAGAAAATGAAACCGTCCTGAAAAACATTGGTTCTTGGTGTTTTCACGACAAAAGATCTGTTTTGTTTCAGACCATAATGTTAAGTTTTCCATTCTAGAAATAAAGGTAATAATACATATGCAGGCTGCTGCTTCTTCATTTTAGCTAGCAAAGCGTCAGCCCTGATAGCTTAAGTTACCAGACAAAATTTGAGGTCTTCTCATAGTTCAACGAGCGCAAACTGCCATTGGAGGCTTAACCACTAAATGCCTGCGCCACATCAAGTTGTTCTTATTTCAAGAATACCGCAAACTTTGCCACTGCTTTTTTTTGCCTTATGAATTAAATCAATGCAAAATGTAGGCAACTCCTTCAAAAGCACGCTATTTAACCCAATCCCATCCAATCCTGCTTTTGAATCATCTCAAGAATATAGCATTGGAAAAAATGTGGGCAATTAAGAAATTACTTGTAACAAGGCAAAGACTTTCTAAATTCCACTAATTATGATAACCTTTGACAAAGAAGATTACTCAATAAAATTTTGCTTTGTTAGCTTACAGTAATTTCTGTACTTTGATTTATATAAATTTATAGATGAAAACGGCAGTGTGATATTCACACGTTTCAGAAAAAGGCTAGTTCCTTGAAAAATTCGTCTTCGAGTGTTTTCCTACGCATCCCCATCCCTCCCCCAAAACCAATTGCAATTGTGGAAATTAAGAAATTAAGAAATTAGAATTGTGAAATTCGGGAAAATAGTGATTGCCTTTTTATCCTCAATGTTATCTATCTAAAAGACAAAGTATTCTAAAATTTGATCAACCAGCAATTGTCGTCTGCTGTATTTTTTGAATTAAGACCTGTCTATCATTTTGTCGTCTAGTAATGGGTTGACCTAGTCATTCGTCGCTGAAATTCGGGTAGGTTTTATTTTTTTACATAGGTATTGTTATAGTTATTACAACTGAGATACCAAACGCCGTAAATTCGCGAAGTATACGGTCAGGATAATCAAACGAAAAGCAGTTCTTATTCGACGACTTAAGCGTCGTAACAAGAGCTGGTATATGCTTTTGTAACAGGGATTAAGCCACCAACCAACAAATATGATAAGCATAAGTGTCGGAGTTTATCATTAACTTCCTGTCCAAATGAATGATTTGATTTACCAATCGATTTTATTGATTGGCATCGGCGTTCCGTCAATTATGTATGAAGTTCTTACAAAAAAGAGTCAGCTTCTGCGAAATCGATACTTCTGTCACATCGTACACTTCAATAGATGACTGTGTTAATCCATTATCACAAGACAAAATTATAGAATTGTCCAACTAGAAAGAAATTGCAGACGACAATTTCTAGGTGATAGAACTTTAAATATATCATTTTTTCTTGGTAGAAGACAATGTGTAAAATTCAGAAATTGCATGTAACAAGCAATTTATGTATTTTCCGTATTTTTGTCCTTTTTTGTATTTTTGTACTTAACAACGGGATTACTTAGGAATGACTCACACTTTCTATAGAGAGTGAAGACGCTTAGAACAGTCTCCCAATAAATTCTCAAAACAGGTATTCATACCTAAGAATCTTAAAGGCTTACCTTGTAAATCTTGCTTTTGATAACATCTTTCTGAAGAACGGTGACTCGAAGCACTTCGAATTGTTCACTGACCACTTTCCCACAGTAATACTTTCCAAAATTTATTTTTATTCTTCTTAATCTTTAATTTTAGGATGTTTTAAGTATCATATAACAATTTAGTGATTGTAAAATGATACGTCATATAAAGAAAACTTTGACACATTGGAAACTGCAGTTGTTCAATAAAGGTTAACGATTGCTTTTACTATTATTCTGCTTCTTATGTTCCAATCTAACTTGATCATAGGGTCTGTGAAATTGTCAATCTGCTAAATCCGTGCTTGAACAAATTCGCCGTAAATATAAGCAAGTCGATATTGTCATTCCAGGCGAGTTTCCAATAGCTCCTTGTGTAATGCGGCACCTGATTTCAGCCAATTGATTAACGAGTTACGAAAAACAACGTTCCCTTGTGACTTTTACATTCGAGAATGAGGGAGGGGAAAGGACTGATAATTATTACCTTACAACAACAAAAACAAATCGTCGTTGTCATTCTAAAACCTCGTAACTACAGCTTGAATCAAGCTGTAGTTACGAGGTTTTGGAACGACAACGACGAAATACACGTAGATGTATAGCGCCAAAGCGGGGTTGCCTAGTTCGGCTGAAAGGTTCCCAAGGCGAGGAGAAAACCTAAGTGATTCTTGCAAGAGTTGTTATTATACCCCAGGGTCACACAACCACTTGTCGTCGCAGGTAATAAGTTCTTTTAGTCGACATGGACTAACGCTTCTTACCAGAAATTATGGCTAAATTAACGTTTCTGGTTTTTTTTATGAAATTGTACTTGTTTTCTCTTAAGGGAAGACCGACCAGTGCAACGACAATGAGGGTCTTTCAAAGTCACGTTTTTCAAGCTACCTATGTAAAGGCCCCACGTACCTAAATGAGCCATTTAATTCACCCCTAGCAAGTTACTACAAAATGGAACTGCATTACTGCTCTCCCTGCTACATCTTGCCAAAAATTAGCCTCTTGGGTCTCAAAACTACCTCAGATAAGTTTATTTTCCAAGTGCTATCTCCTGTTGACCTCTGCTAGGTCTGGTCTCTATTTTTAAGCATTTGTTTTACGGAACACTTAGGTGGTCACTTTTCGCCTAACGGATTGCATATGTATTCTGTCTTCCAACAGCTCAAAACAAAAAAAAATCAACAAATCTTGCTAGGAACTCAAATCAAAAAAATCTCTTCGATCAGATCTTGCTAGGAACTTAAAACATAAACATCTCAACGATCAGATTTTGCTATGAACTGAAAACAAAAACATCTCATTGATCAGATCCTGCAATGAACTGAAGAAAAAAACTCATTAATCAGGTCTTGCAATGAACTGAAAACAAAAATTTCTCATTGATCAGATCTTGCAATGAACTGAAAACAAAAACATCTCATTGATCAGATCTTGCTAAAAACTCAAAACATCTCGTTAATCAGATCTTGCTAGGAACTGAAAACAAAACATCTTATTGATCAGATCTTGCTAGTAACTCAAAACAAAAATATTTCATTGATCAGATCTTGCTAGAAACTGAAAACAAAAAACATCTTGTTGATTAGATCTTGCTAGGAACTGAACAAAAAATCTTATTGATTAGATCTTGCTTGTAACTCAAAACAAAAAAAATTCATTGATCAGATCTTGCTAGGAGCTCAAAACAAAAACATCTTAATAATCAGATCTTACATTGAACTGGAAACAAAAACATCTCATTGATCAGATCTTGCAATTAACTCAAAACAAAAACATCTCACTGATCTGATCTTAATAGGAACTCAAAACAAAAACATGTGATTGACCAAATCTTGCAATGAACAGAAAACAAAAACATACCATTGATCAGATCTTGCAATGAAATGAAAACAAAACATCTTATTGGTCAGATCTTGCAATTAACTCAAAACAAAAATTTGCTATGAACTCAAAACAAAAACATCTGAATAATCAGATCTTGCTAGGAACTACACCTAAGAATGATATGACATGAAATTATCATATTCTGATCATTTGGTTTGACTCTTTACATTAAAAACAGCCAATTTCATATCATATATTCATTTTTGTTTGTTTGTTTGAATGATTGTTTGTTTGTTGTTGTTGTTAAATGTTGGTGTTTTTGGTGTTTTGTTTGTTCGTTTTTTTTATGATTGTGGTGTTTTGTTTCTTAAGGTGGCATTAACAACTAAGTTTGCAGAACATGATTTTGTTTGTGTATTTGTTTGCTTTACAATGATTTTTTTGTTTTTCTTTTCCCCTAATTTATTTTTTGTTTTTGTTTGACTGTTTGTTAGTTGCTGTTGTTAAACGTTGTTATTGTTTTGTTTTGTTTTATTTTGTTGGGGTTTTTTGGATGGTGTTTTATTTCTTTAGGGGACATTAACAACTAAGTATACAGAACATGATTTTGTTTGTGTATTTTTTTTGCTTAAAAATGATTTTTTGTTTTGTTTTGTTTTGCTTTTCCCCTTGTATTGTAGATAAGATACCTGTAACCAATAGAATTAGAGCCATAGATGAATGGTGGTTTGTTATGAAAATTATTACTTGCTACAAACAAGTTATTTTTTTCCGGTGATATCTCCGAGAGGACAATTGTTCATATGACCAAAGACAGAAAACAACAACAAACCCTTTACCATGCAATGGTGCATTCAGACACCTTGAATCTGGCAACTTTTTATGTTTCCTCGAAAAGTTTTCAACCTTATTTTGCGCTTATATATCAATTTTAGAGCGAATTGGATTATCGTGTGCAACTTTTCTTAATTTGGAACAGACAAAAATGGTATCGTCTGGTTATGGGTTAATCTACAAGACGCGTTGACCCATTTCAAGAAGGCAAATTTTAGATTGTCCCAAATTGAAAGAGGCTACACACGACCATCTAAAATTTATAAAATATCAGAATTTTTCATCTTTCTATGTAGAAAACATTGTGGAAAATGAAGAAATTGCTTCTTTCAAGCGATTTCTTCATTTTACACAACGTTTTCCCAATTGCATCAACAAGCGCCATTGTGAGGGAATGGGTTAAAAGTTTGGGCTAATTAAAAAAAGAATGGTGGTCATCTACCGTGATGGCATCGAGATGAGGGGGTTTAGAAAAGAACGTTGACCTGAAATGGCTAAATTTTATTTTTGATTTTGCCCTTGGAATTTTATAGATTAAGCTATTACATGAAATCTGGGTCAATCTAAGATATTGTAGGGTATAATTTTATTCTGTTTATAAATTCAATTACTAATAATACAGTTTTAGTTGTGTCTTTTTAAATATATGGTTGGCTGATTTGTTGAAAAATGATTGCAGGACTATTTTGAAGTTCGATAAAACTGTCTCAATAGGTTAGATTTTTTATTCATTGGCCCTTTTTGTGTGTATTGACTATAATGATTTCTTATGCTATCCGGTAGATTAATGAGATTTCTCGATGAAACAGTGAACTTATCAAAATCATATACTCAGTGTTTTGAAAGACTTAGCCCAGCTTTCGTTCATTTCGAGGTACTGAACGTAATCTAGGCAGGACTCAGGACAATGATGACGTCATCATGTAGCCGTATAATTCAAGCGAGGCAATGACACGCTTTGAGAAATTTTGGGCGAAAATTTCGTAACTTGTCTCTTTTTTAGCATTAAAGAATTTGAGTAAACGTTTGTTTATCGTGAGAGATCGAAATATCTTTCAGTTCGTGAACAACTAAAGCATATTTCACTCCTGGATCCGCCACTCGTAAAGATACAGCTGATGCTGTTCACTCAATGAAAGATAAATCGATCTTACTCTGAATAAAAGATTATCGTCTATATAAGAAATAAAACGCGTTTATTTTTTGTCTTGTATTGAAATTTAAAAAAAGACCAACGTCTCAGTGCCAAAAGATTGTAAGTGTACACTGTGTAGACAATAACGACTTTTGGCATCAGCATTTGAACGTCGAAATATTCCCTTCGTTTCTTAAAAATAAAACGTTAAGCATCATTAGTGCCGTCGTCACAATATACGCTGCTTATACCTTCATTTTAAAACTTTATAAATAACAAAATGAATCCACCAACAAATGAATAAGCTGCGTTAAAAAAAATACTCCATTATGCACACGCCCCCTTTTAGTGCGACAAAAACTCATTCTAAACATTAAAGGTGACATGCCGAAATAGAGTTTGTGCAGAAATTCTTTTCAAGTACAACAAAGAATAAAATGAAATTTCTTTTATTGGAACTCTTTTTATTAAGCCGCTTTTTGTGACACTAGAAATAAACATTCATGCGGAGAAAATGATATCAGGATACGCCAACCTTCAGTCGCGTGTAAAAAGACTCGAAATCTCCTAAGGGGAAATTCGCACTGTGTCTCATATTTCTACAGAGCAAGATAGTAGTAGACGGAAACACCTAGATTCCCTCTGGAGACTGTTATTCCAAAGTATCGGGTCAAGTGGCATCTCCTGGCGACCATTTACTTTAAACCGACAGAAATCTTAATAATCGATCCGTCTACGAAGGATATATCAAAGTACTGAAAATACTGTAAGCTAGCAACCATGACTTTTTACCCTGCTGATTGAATGCGTTGAAAGCAACATGTACTGATTTTTCTAAATCTTATAAAAGTACAAAAAGATTAGATTGGTATCCCCTTTAATTCGTGATAAGTAGGTTATTTGTTGTTCTTTCCATTATATATCTCACAAAGAGAGTTTCAAATGTGATACTACGATATCTCTTGGAATATAGGACTGGAGGAGAGAAGGGTGGATCTCTTAGAGAAGGTTTTTTAAAAAAGATTGACTTCAAAGCATAGACAAGAAAATACTGATAAACACTTATAGTTCCCGATGCGGGTTTGGTTTGTTTTGTGTAGAAGGTGTGTGATTTTTTTTTTCACTCTTTTTCAGCCATTCCAAAACGCAATATTGGGTATTAGTCAGACAGTATCTGACTTACTTTACATTGTTTAAACAATTGGTTTAAAGTGAATGGTGAACGCAGTAATATTCACTAGGAATAGACTTTACCTTAAAAAATGTAAGGTAATTACCCGAGATTAAACTAGATCATTCGCGTCCATTACCAATCTTTGACCATCTGGCATCAAAACAAGAAACTATTTCATGTGCATAAAAATTATTGTACTTAGGGACAACTTTTACACACAAGGAGAAAAATCTCCGTTTCTTATGCTAGGAAAGCTGCTCTTGCTAGCTAAAATAAATAGGCAAGTCAGGCATCTATTTCACTCATTTGCCAGAAAATGGCCATCAATTTATTTATGACTATAAATGAGTACAGAGCGAACACAGGAAAGTAACAAGAGATGTAAGACAGGTATAGTCTTGACCCTTTAGATGTAAGACCAATCATTTGTCAGTGGGATACTTTGACATCAGAATCTTAAGATGTTATTTCCTGTCAAGAAAAAAAAACATAACAAGCAATTTCTTCATTTTACACAATGTTTTCTATCCAGAAAGTGAAAAAATCTATAAATTTTGAATTGTTGTCTGCAACTCTTTTCAATTTGGACAAGTCTCAAATGTTGCCATCTGGTAATGGGCTAAATATCCTTGATTTTTACTAGTGGAACTCAATCAAAAGTTTCAGCCAATGTTGTCCGTAGAATAGAATTTTTTTCAGAGTTTTCAGCGTTCCTTCGCCATTTCGCAAACATTGATTGTGTTTGACAACTGCTCGAGGGACCGCGTTACATAACAAAATACAAAAGATAAATCAGGGTTTTATTACAACTTGATTATTTTTGTCATTCCAGGGAAATTTCATCTCTCAAGTTTGTGCGAATTCATTTGTAGAATGTCACTTTGAATATTAAACTGTAGAACCTATTCTTGCCGGTGGAAACCCCCCTTGTTTTATGGCTATTTTAACTAGTTCAAGAGAAAACGAAATTACGAAAGCTTGTATTAAAGGTTATTTCTGTTTTCAAAGAGCTATGCCTTCTTTTTGTTAAATCTTATATTCATTTTGTAATGTTGGCTTGTTTTGAACTACTGCCAATAAACAGTTGAGTATACAGGTTGTTTTACTTCTACTTTATCCTTGTCGTGATGAATTAAATACTACATACAGATTTGCTTTAAAATCAAAGGACTGCTGGAAGGAATGTCTTAACCAGGGTCAATATTCCTTTTAAAAATTGATTATTTAAACACCTCTGGCTTAAAGGCAACAAACAGGAGGTGTAGACAAAGATCAGACTGCACTTAAGTGCAGGCTGATCTTTGTCTATACTTCCTGCCAAAACACAAATATTCCGGGTTCAGTTTGACAAGGGTTAATAATAACTCGGAATATGACAGAAACACCAATCATGATTCATCTAAGGCGCATTAAAAGTATTTTTTAAGAAAAACATTCATTTGAAAAGCTTTGAATAAGAATACTTTTGAATTAACATGATTCGACATAGGCCAATTTTTATACCAATCGCTATTATTCAAGGGCTTAGGAATACATTGTACAAGGAAATGCTATACAAGAACAATCCAGGTACGTAGGCCCAGTGGGGGGGGGGGGGGGGGGGTTAGAGGGATAAGCCTCCACCTCTCCCTGATAATTCTGACAATTAAGGAAAACGACAAAATATTTACTACTTCCTACGGGCCTAACACCGCAGGATGGGTATCTGCTTTCGTCAAACCATTTTAAAACAAGTTACATACAATACCATTATTCCCCTATCACCTTACCTAGAAATAATATATGAACCTGTTTTTCACCCTATGTCAAAAAAACTGTCCCCAAGACGTAACGATTAATGTTTACATTGCTGTCAATGTCCAGCCTAAATCACAAATTTATTTGTAACAAAATTCTATTGGCATATTTTTCTAACAACCGTGATTTAAGAAATAAAATTGTTCAATGGGGGTGATTTTCACTAAATTGGCATTTGTAAAAAGTAAAACAAGAAATTTGTTTATTTGCCTTGAAATTATTTTCACACAAGAACAAACATTTAAAAGGAAGTGACCAAAAATCTGTTTTTACAAACGAAGGCAGTTCAATCGAAATTTCAATGATGTAACATCGTTATATGTTATTGTAAAATGTGTTTTTTAATTTTCTACAGAACAATTGATGGAGCGCGGTTGTCAATCAAAAATAGATAGACCATATATACATACGTTTACAATGGCTTATGAGTTTAAACCCCAACATTTGGTCGACATTTGTGCAAAACATTTTTATGAGGTTCGGGTATTTAATGTCCTCATTATTATAATTATCAGTTGTAACATAATTTGAGCTTTTCCTGCCATTCTCAACAAATTCTCATGTGAAGGCAATGAATAGCTTGGATATTTACACAGTGCTTTTAGAATATTCATTGATCGTTTAAGAGCTTTTAGCTAGTATCCTTGTTAAACGTATAGAATTAAGTCTCTAATAAGATGTCGAGGATGTGCAGATTCTTTATGTGGCAAACACTTGTTATTCTTGAAATGTCATGCGCCGAATAATTCGATTACATGTACTTTTTTTCTTTATTTTATTTCCTTTTCAAAGTATTATAGAGGTAACGCGATTTTTTTAGAAAAAAAAGAACATGTAAAATAGCTGTTGTATATGAAACTTGATATACTTGTAGTTAACGTTATGTTCTGTTTCCCGGGGATTGTAATTTTGCGGTTTTTAAAAGCTTTTGCATAAAAATATTTGTTTATTTGTCTTGGAAGTATTACTCTCGAGAATATGGAACTTATTTGTTCAAATGCAGGCAATACGAGGGAACAATAGAACGCTATTTAGATGCCTAGGATAGCTTGCTTATTGAACGCTACGTCAGAACATCACTATTTTAACCTATACTTTAGAAAACATTGTGGAAAAAGAAGAAATTTCTTGTAACCAGCAACTTCTTCTTTTTCCACAATTTTTCTACCCTAATAAATGATTATTTTTCATATAAAATAACTTTAAATTGTCGTCTGCAAAACCTTTGAGTTTAGACAGGTCTAAAATTTCGAAACAGGAAAGGGTTAAACGTGTCCTTTTCCGTCTATAAAATACAGGCCCATCAAGTTGTACATCTAGAGTTCTCAGAAAGCTCATTTCGTGCTTCCAAGCAATTTAGTCACCACGAATTACGTCTATGTTTGTCTCAAAGGTCAAACACAAAGACGATGACATATATAACAATTATACCAGTTCAAAAAAAAAAAAAACATGTATTCTTACAAAAATAATTGACCTATAACTCCCCCTCTCCCATTTGAATCGTCATACCCCCTCATTGACTCCGGGGGGAAGTTTATCTTCGATTTTTAAACGCAGTTATTTTGTTAAAAAAAATGTTGCAAGTAGCGTGTTATAAAAATGTAGAATGGTTGGTTGGTAACCTAAACGTCGTTAAAAAAGCTTAAATAACGGCCAATGTGGGAGATAAAAGTTGACTTCCGGTTTCAATGACTGATTTCATTGGTTGACCTTTTTTTGATTACCGTAATTAGTCAATTCACAAGTAGGTGGTAACTTACGCCAAGACAAAAAATTAAATGTCCTAAGTATTATGACAGGTATTCATTAAAATTGTCAAGAAAGGCGATTAATTGGTTTGGCATTTCTTATTTATTCCCCGTGACTTGGTTTTCACAACTGACCAATCACTGGCCCCGCCCGCTTACTACTTTGGTCACGCCCATTTACTCCAACAGGAAGTCACGCTTCGAATTTTAACGGCGTTATTATCCAAAAGCTATAGCATTTAACAAAAAATAAATCGTTGTTTGGCGACCTAAGGGTTGTAACTACAGCTTGAATAAGCTGTAGTTACGACATTTAAGTCGCCGAACAACAAGCTCTTACATGCAAGCTCTATCAAGAACAACTTCTGCTCATCGGGAACAATAGTTGTTCTTAAATTAATTTTCTGAAGAAATATTAGTTCTCTGCATGTAAGAGCTTCCAGTGTTTACAGTCCTTTCATTTGAATGAATCTTTTAGAAACAGATTCTATTATGTATGACAAGGGTTAATACTTTGTTGAAATTGGGTAATAAATGGAAATCCTACACAACGCAATTAAACCACCTTATGATTAGTAAACGTATGTAGGTATCATTTTGAAAGCCTGTCGAGCTAGGCGACAAGATAGTTTCGAGAACAGATTTTCGTGTTGAGTGAAATATTAGATAACACCAATTACGTCTGTCTCAGTCTCTTAGGGCCGACACGATGAATTACAAAATCCGACGAGATGTGTCTCAATTATAGCACTACTTCAATTGTGGAATATCGATAGCCAATCAAAAATCGATCGACTGATTGAATCATTCATTTAGTTCAGTGAACTAGGTCGAGATTTCTAATAGTTTGGGGACTTAAACGCCGTAACTGCAGTTTATATAAGCTGTAGTTACGACGTATATATTTGTTACATGTTACTGGCAATAAATTGTGCAAATAACGCCTTTTTATTTGGAAGTACAGCTTCCCGTTGAACTACGTTGGACTCTTTAATCGTTTGGGGACCTAAAACTTCGTTACGACAGCTTTTTTTAAGCTGTAGTTACAACGTTTAAGTCGCCAACCAACCATGTTACTTTTTATTTCATGTTACTAATTGCAAATTTACAAAATAACGTCAGTTAACCTATTCCCACACAGTGACGCTTTCTGACACCCCCAAGAAAAACAATATGGAAACATTGTTTAAAATGAAGAAATTGCTAGTAACAAGCAATTTCTTTATTGTCTCAATGTTTTCTATCCAGAAAGTTGAAAATTCTAAAATTCTATAACCTGTTACTTGTCGTCTGCAACCCATTTCAAATTGGACCAGTCTAAAATTCTGTCTTCTGGTAATGACTTAATATCTTCGGACTTCCTGTCGGTGTCACCGGGACTGTCTGGCGACATATGGTATGAGATTTCAATGCTTTATCACCTTTTCCGTCCTTTTTATCATGCACATGATTTGAAAAGCGTCTGCGACACGATTTTGAAAGGAATCACTTCATCAAACGGACACGATTAATCTTATTTTTGTCCCATAAGAATGTTTTCAATGCTAACCATTGAGTTACAAATGTTGTAACCCTAAAAATTGTCTTCGGCGTAGAAAAATAAGGGTTAAACAGAGATATCCTAAACAAAGAGCACAAGTATAAAAACACATGGACGTAAAAAACAGGGATTGAACAAGAAAATGTTTAAATAGCGTGTCGTTAAACAGTGGACTAACACTTACTGAAACAAGATAAATGTATTGTGGAATTCGGTGCGGGAATAACTATTTTGATATCATACAGGTGATATTGCGATAAGATGATTACTATTTAAACTTTCTGAAGTTTTTTTTTTAAATTATTATTATTGTTATGCTTGGTAGTATTAACATCATCATTTCAGCTACGCCTTTTCGTTTATAAAAACGACATCGTTAGGAATTACGTCATTCGAATGCTTCGTAGAATATAAAAAGCGGATATAATAAAACATGTATACAGATTTATCGCAAAAAAATAAATCATATTAGGTACGTATGTATGTGTATACTTTTGCTCACGGAATACAAACCTTATAAACCATTCTAACACAATGACGCTTTCTGACGCCCCTCAAGAAACAGTAATTTGGAAAGCACTGAGAAATTAATTGTTACGTGCAATTTCTAAATTTTTCACAAGTTTTCTACCAAGAAAGGTACAAAATCTAATATTTCATAAACTTTAAATTGTCGCCTGCAAGGTCTTTGAATTTTGACTAGTCTAAAATTTTCCTAGCTGCATAATGGATTAAACTCGTTATCTAAAACAGATAAAAGCTCTTCTAAGCCTCCTTTTAATTATATATATATATGACTCGGTTAATGAATGACTTCTATAATCCCTATTTCTTCATCGTCTTATTGGTGTTGGTATCAGTAAGCTGTTGGTCGTTTGCAGTAAATTGCAAACGGTTGGGCAAGTAGATGAATATGAGATTTAGAAGAGCATTTGTTTTTCATCTTACGCAAATAGGGGGGGGGGGAAATAAGGTTTTACGACTAACTTTTTATGCCAAGCAGTCAAAAACTAAGCGGATTCTAAAAGTAACTTGGGAAGTTCGGACAGCTATTATTATCCAAAATGAGGAGATATTTGCGAGAGACCAGAAAAGAAATGGAAATAAGCATACAAAGAGGAAATTCGTCAGTTTCACAAGCCCGGTCAGGGTACTTAAACACGAACATGCCCTTGTAACGGAATTAACTACTTGAAAGGTTCATTACCGATTTACCATGTTTCTGTCAAAACGGGATATAAATTATAAAGCTTCTAATGATCCCCTGAACGTGGCGTTATAACTTTTCTCGATTAATCGACCTGTTAGCATGGTTAGGAAAAAAACATTCTGAATAACCCTCGTTACATGCGTATTTCTAAGGTTGGGCGCAAAACTCCCTTAGTGCATGTAAAAACGTATGTACTTAACCCATTCCCGCACAAACACTCTTTTACACGCCCCTCAATATGAAAGCTCTGGAAAACAATGTGGATAATGAAGAAATTGCTTGTTACTCATTATCCACAATGGTTTCTATCTCAAAAGATAAAGCTTTGAAAAACTTCATGAACTTGTAATTGTCGTCCATAACTTCTTTGAATTTGGACTACTCTAAAATCTTGTTGTCTGGTATTGGGTTAAATCTCTTGAAATATTGTAACCCAGTGAAGCAAGGAACAAAATTAACCTAGTCTGTCTCATGGCGAAACAAGTGGGGTCATTGGTGTGTTCTTTCACTCTGACAAACACGTTGAGGACAAGAGCACCTTCAAAGACAATTTGGGTGACAGTATTCACCAACTGGTCAAAATCAACTTTTTGTATTTTATTTTGATAAGAAGTATTCTGATTGGCCAATCATAGCCATCGTTAGGAAAAATATATTTGTCTTGAGCCTTTTACTGCGTCTTAGAATTGCGAAGACATTGCTAACGCTTCTTGAATGTTGTCGTTTCCTGCACAATACCTTGAGTTTACCTGCCTTTAATTTTATAATTGAGAAAACTTTGTGGAAGAAGAAGTAATTGTTTGTAAATTGTTCTGTAGGTTGGTTACTTTCCAAATTACACACTATTTTATTTGTCGTCTGCAACTTCAAGTTGTACCAGTTTGAAATTTTGAAAAACGGAAAAGGGTTAAAACTCGATCAAAGGCATATTATTGCCGCGGCTAAAGCATAGTAGCGCCTTGTACTCTCAGTTTTGAGGTCTCGGGTTCGTTTCCCGGTCGCGGCAAATATCCTTTCGAACGTTTTTTTCTCACTCCGATGGGTGGATAATCGTGCACCTAAGTTGGATGAGTAGCGGGATGCTCGGAAAGGAAGTAGTGGTAGTACTGGCGTGAGAAATACCAGGAATCCATGGGTAAGGGCTCCAGCCGCTGCGATTTGACTGAAATAATGTTAAAAGTGATTTAAGGGATGGAAAATGATCAATAATTATAATCATATGGTAGTTGTATGAACTGATAAAAGATCGGCGCTCATAAAATACCAAATATGTTGATATGATCGTCATTCGGTATGAATTGATAACGAATTTGGATAGAGTATGGGTTAAAGAAAATCCCAGTGCATATTTGCAAGTTAAAGGTTTTTTTGCTTTTGAATACACGATGAGACATTCTGACGCTATGTCCATATTCAACAGTACTTTTTTGTATATTTTGCATTTCATTTCGCTTTTCCTTGTGGAATTCCGTCCCATGTCTTTTGGGGATGAGTAAGCATTCCTCAATTAACATATTTTGTCATCAAAATTTGAAGAAGAATTAAGACCGGAAGTGAACTTTGACATTTTTTTATTCATTTATTTTTTTGTCGATCTTGTGACTTAAACGTCGTATTCAAGATAAAGTTACACTATTTAGGTCGCAACCAACCATCTTTTGTTGCATATTACTGACCATAGATTTCGCAAAGTAACGTCGATTTATATCTAAGTCAAACTTGCTGTCGGAGTCAGTGGGCGTGGTCAGCGATCTGTAAACTGTTCCTAATAATGAGCTTTTCTGTTATTGTACTTTTATATTTCTAAACAAAATTC
Source organism: Fragum fragum (assembly GCA_946902895.1). Lineage (NCBI taxonomy): Eukaryota > Metazoa > Mollusca > Bivalvia > Cardiida > Cardiidae > Fragum > Fragum fragum. Next base: position 50,084,839 of record OX336366.1, read on the forward strand.
TTAAATAGCTGGTGTATTTAATCCCCCGTGTCTTGAGATCAATATTTTAGATGACGTTTTTAAAGACTCGACCTTGGACCCTCTATTGTGACCTTGACATTTGCTGTAGTAGCGAAACTAGCCTTATTTGTCGATAATTTAAGTGCCCTTATCAAGAAATACAGGAAAGTGACATATTACTAGCTCCATCAACAGGTTCTAAAGATAAAGGCAAGGTCGGTGCATTTGATATCAAAGGATGCCATTGGTTCGATTCCCGGCGGCGGCACATATCCTCTCTGACATTTGTCTCTCACCAATAGGTGGATGATCGTAAAGGTAAGTAGGATAGCAGCATGAGGCTAGGAAAAGATGTAGTGATAGTACTGGTGTGAGAAATACCAGGAATCTATTGTTAGGTGCTCCAGTCGCCGCGATATTACTGAAATACTGTTAAAAGTGGCGTTAAACCCCATTCAATCAATCAATCAAGATGTAGACATGTGTGTGATTTAAAAAAAAAAAACTAGACCATAGGCTCAAGAGGTAAAGGCAAGGTCAACATTGACAATTGACCCTCTGCTGTGAATCTGACCTTTGATGTTGGAGCCTGATGCACGTACTTGCTTTCATGAAGATGTAATTACAAGAGTGTGAACTATCATGACCAACTTACAAGGACGACAACAGGTTGATGATAATACCTCGATTCTTACAACCACCACCACCCCCAGCCCCCACCCCGCCGTCCAACAGAAAATTGAAAAAACGGCCAAGCATTGAATATCCCCGTGTAGTTAATTGCTTTTGGCCAAAACTGTTTTGTAAAATGTACGGGGGTAAATAAAGAAAGACATACAAAAGTCAGGCAAGTAGGCGAATACCGACCAGAATGTGCAATAATCCATCGTTAAAACCTATAGCATGTAACAAATGTTTTCAAATCATGTTTCGTTCATCAACATAAAAGTAACATCATTTGTAGCTTGTAGAAAATTAAAAAAATGTACAAACATTGATAAAACAATGTGTTTGCGTTTCATGAACTAATACTAGCCGGTACAATGCCCCGATGACAGACGTTGAGGTATATTTTCACATAAATTCAAGTTCAATCACGCAATTCCACGAAATTTATGGTGTCAGTGACAAGGGGAAATAACAATAGATTCATTCATACAGCAACGAAATAAAAAACCGACCGTCGGTACACTGGCAAAATTTCGTAACTACAGTATTATTTACTGTATTTGCGTCATATTGCTCGCGCACAGACGATATGCCAGGCCTTCAGCAATAACTACTTCAGTATGCTGAATGCAGAGCCATCCATGATCGCAAACACTCAAGTTACAATATCTCGCTGGCAGACGAAAACATTTGTCAAAGTAAAATGGTGTTCAGGCATGCAATTTAACAGAATTTATGCTTCTCTGGCGACAGAGAATATTTCTTTGAATTCAACCCATTCCTAAACAATTCAGATTTTTCACGCACACAAAGAAAATAATATGGAAAATGAAGCACTTGCTGCTTACATATAATTCCTACATATTAACGACTATTTAAATAAATAAAAAAAATAATAATCATTAATAAATGAACCAGCTAAAATCGTTTGCAACTTCTTTGAATTTTGATCTGTCAAAAATTGTGTATTCTGGTAACGGCTTAAACACATATTTCCGCATATTCAGGAGGGACTTTACCGGAATTCGGTACATGTACTTTATCATCCACGGAGTATAACGTGATATGCGCTATTTACTTCCGCCTCATTCATACATGCTATTTTAATTCAGTAAATGTTTACATTGAACCAAGATACAAATTCCATCTCAATTTGCCCTTTAGTATAAAGCTTCAATAATTTAACACGTGTTATAATTATCAAATCAGACTTTCCATTACTATGATATATGAATTTCCTCCATTTATATGCCAGGATTTACCGTATACATGTACTTTCACAGAAAAATAGATCGTGTCAGGGCGACGGAATTTAAATAGCATGTAATCAGGAGACGAAAGTAAAATAGCACGTATCACGATATACACAGTATACCGTGTCACCTCATAAGATTTTTTTATTCGTCTATCAAAACTCCTACATTCTAAGTTGCTGGAAATTCATTTCATACCCCACAAGAAATTATTTAAAACAAAAGCTTGCCCATGAACAAGGAAAAACAACAGTAACTGTCTCAAACTTAAACATCGTGGCTTATTTGACATTCTTTATTACCCCTTTCCCACACAATGACGCTTTTTGATGCCCCTCAAGGAAGAAAATTTGGAAATCATTGTGTAAAATGAAGAAATTTCTCCATTTTCTACAATGTTTTCGACCCATATAATTGAAAAAATCTAAAATTTCATAGAATTAAATTGTCTTTATTAACTCCTTTAAATTTTGTCCGGTCTAAAATTTTGCCATCCGGTTATGCGAAAGGAAGTAAATGTGTTGTGTTCGTAGCGGTCGGGTATTATTTTTTTAGCTCTGATAGATTTTAATTTATCGATAGAGTCTATTGCATTTAACCCATTCTGGATTGGATAAAGATACCCTCGTAATAAGATTTAAGTTGACTATTCCAAAACACTAAGGCGTTTTGATTAAGACACAAACATACACAAAAACTACCAAAACCTTTCACATTGGTTGTAAATTTAAATGGCAAGAGATAGACCCTTTTTATTTTAAACGCGTATTCCCAATGATAAAAGATAAAACCTTTCTGTTTGCATTAAGTTCATCAGTCAATGTTGCTTTTCGAGGTCTTGAAGACTTCAACATCAGCAATTTGATTGCTTTTATCTACTAAAAGTTTTAATTACAATACAAAAACGTTCTACCGCTTAATTATCTTCTGTTCCCGCTAACTCGGTCAACTATTTTCATGAACACTCTCTCTAAGAGTCTTTAAATAATCATGATATGCCATGCACTGACAAATCAATCGACCGACCAATGAAATGATTCGTTTTAGACGAAAATGAACATTTTACTCTAACGTTTGCCGACATTTATGTGAATTATTTGTGTTGATTTTGCGCCTTAAAGGCGGGAACGAGAGTTTATTTAAGCTGTAGTTACGACGTTCGAGTAGCTAACCAATCATTCTAATTTTTGTTACATACATGTATTACTAACCATTAATTATGAGAACAAAAACTCCGTTTATTATCGAGTTGAACTTCCTGATTGGAGCTGAGTGGGCGTGACCGGCAATCCGTAAATAATTTAATTGAAACTATTATGCGTGGTACTGTTATATTGTTTTCCTTTATTACAAATTCAGGGTCATATAAACCCATGAATTTCGGAAAGGAATTGAACTTTAATACGCTAGCATACAACATAATTTTTACTAAGTCTACATGGACTATCTAATAACCTGTGCATTAGTACGAAATCTGACTATTTTTAACCCATTCCCACTCAGTGACGCCTTTGGACGCCCTTCAAGAAAAACAATACAGAAAATATTGTGTAAAATGAAGAAATTGCTTGTAATAAGCAATTTCTTCATTTTACACAATGTTTTCTATTCCAAAATCTGAAAAAAAATCTAAATTTCATGAACTTTACATTGTCGTCTACAACTTTTTTCAATTTGGACCGGTCTGGTAATGGGTTAAAATGATTAAAACAGCTGTCAAGATTTGTGATATTGTGAGGAATGATTTCGAAGGCACTGGAAACTGCATGATTGATTATATTACGAAAAAACAGTAAGCACACCTGGATTTTGACCGTTAAAGCTTTCTATCGGAACAAATTTGAAAACATAATAAAATTATAATTACAAATTAATATCATTTATACAACTCATATACTCTTTACTTCAAACCACATATGACTAAAACACAATTTTAGTTAAACAATTCCAACTCGATCCGGCTTTTTCACGCATCTCAAGAAAAGGGCTTTGGGACAATGAAAAAATTGCTCGTAAAATAAATTTCTTCAATGTCCACAATGTTTTCCATCCTTCAAGGCAAAGATTTTCTAAATTTCGCCAACTTGAAATTGTTGTCTATACAACTTCTTTAAATTTGAACCAGTCTAAGATTTTGTAGTGTTGTAATGGGTTAAACATTAAACAATACCAGATCAAACATTAGGGTTTGGAGGGAGAAGGAGAGGGAGAATGAGAGAGGGAGGGAGGGGGGATGGAAAGATAGAGAAATGGGAAACAGATGATAATTCGAAGAATTGCGTAATCTGGAAAACCAGATAGATTGATTTTTTCCCCTTTTTTTATAGTGTATGAAGAAATGCGATAAATATATGCATGTACGTGCATAGTGGGTGCATTTACAAGAATGATCCACCTCCAGTTTTAAAAGTAATTTATATTTGGACCATTTTTACTTCAAATAACAATGACGAGACTATAAAATCTAGAACGACCGCATAACTTCGTAATTTCCGTTGTGTCAATGTTTGAATACATTGTAATGAAAGTGACAAACCAAAAGCTTGTCAATATAACGCAATCAATACAGACTCCATTCCCGAGACAAATGAGATATAAAACAAAACATAGCGAAGAACGTGATAAGCATCTGAATATGTCTCTAGCGAGTAGTTTATATCTTCAATTTGTCTTTGTTAACCCATTCCAACACAGTGGAATTTTAGACTGGTCCAAATTGAAAGAAGCTGCTGACGACAATTTCAAGTTGATGGAATTTTGATTTTTTTCGTCTTTTTGGATAGAAAACATTGTGGATAATGAAGAAATTGCTTGATACAAGCAATTTTTTCATTTTCCACAATGTTTTCCAAAGTTTTTTTCTTGAGGGGCGTAAAAAGGAGGGATTGAGTTGGAATGGGTGAAAGACTATATAGCATCGATCGTCTATGACGTAAGCGAAATATGCGTTGTGTAAAACTTAGTACACAAAACAAGAGCAAACAATACACATTAACGCGATTTTGAAAACAACTTTAGCTTGAATATGATCAATAGAAGTGAACTGATTCCCTCTTTGATTTGGTTTTAAATGAAACTTACATATCTAACATACTAATGATATAATAGGACACTCTTTGGTCAAACCGAGGCATGCATGCGCAAAGATTGCTTCTAATCTTAGGTAAAACTCCACAACGCATTTTAGCCTAGACCCGTTTTACCCTAAAGTAGTTCCGTTTAGATTTCACGTCTCTCCTTTTGGCATGGTGTTTTCGAGTCTTGGCGATAACTTGAAGTCTAAATTCCTGTTCTGCGCAATGGCAGGTCGCTGTAGCACTGTATTCATGAGTGCTAATGGATTTCTGTCCGTACTATTTGTTGATAGGGGAGAGGTTCGAAATGTACTCCACTACCTCTTCCACCAGCGTTAGGCCGTCCTGAATTTGTGGAAATGTTCATGGTTGTTGTGTTAAATTTTGTCAAAAAGTTTATCGATAATGGTATCATTTTCCTAGCATGAATCTTAAGATTCGAATTCCGACAACACTTGTGAAAAGAGCTATACCCTGCCAAGACTCACCCTTTTTACTCTATTTATAATTATTTTGAATTAGTGAAAATCGGACAGGAGTGTAATCCTTAGTAACAAATCTCTTAAACGATCGCTGCCATGGCCGTTAATGGTCGAAACAACATCCTCTTATTTCATGCATGCATTGTTATAGTTCCACAATCGGGTCGGTCTCGATTAACCGTTACAGTCTATTATTTTCTATATAAAACTGATATTTGATCATTTCACTCGACCTTGTACATCTATACTGAGAACATCTAGATACAAAATATATCTATACATAATAATGGTAATAAACCAGTTTATAGCCTAAATCCATTCCCCTCACAGTGACGATTTTAGAAGCCCCTTAAAATAAAGCTTGGGATAACATCATGAAAATGTAGAAATTGCAAGCAATTTCTGCATTTTCGACAATGTTTTCTACCCAGACAGTTGAAAAAATCTAATATTTCGTAAAGTTTGAATTGTCGTCTGCAACTCCTTTAAATTTGCACCAGTCTAAAATCTTAAAGCTGTAGTTACAACCAATTTTATTTTTTGTTACATGCTACTGGCCATAAATTTTGCAAAATAACGCCGTAAAATATCGAAGCGGAACTTTCTGTCGGAGTCAATGGGTGGGACCATCAGAGATGTTGGGTAGAGCCAGCGATTGGTCAATTGGCTTCTGGTACCGATAGTGGCTACCTTTAATTTCATCCCGTGCAATTACATTTTTCGAGAAAAATCCTTTCGTGCCATACTATCATTCACAACATGGTGCTAATAATTCTTCACTGAGATTGACGAATATTTACTCTCTGCACGCCTTGGATCAGTTAAATGCACTGTTTTATTCTTCAAAAGCATGCTACTACGATATATAGGATCAGTCTTAACATTTCTTTTTTTAAGCCTCCTAGCCGATACTTGAACAGAAAAGTTGTTAAACGATGCTTGGCAAGCTCAAAGAACTTTCTGTTCAAGAAAATGTTAGGCTTTGATTCATTTAAAGAAAATCAAAAGAAATATTTTTCTCACTGAAGCCTTCAAAACATTTTTGGGATCACAAAAAATCAATTGTGTGTAATAATCTACGTTCAGATACCGTCATTGAACGGGTGAAAATATACACCCGTAATAGCCGATTACTGACGAAAGACTCAAACAAATCAAAGTAAAACGTTACAAGCTTAACTCTTTTGAAAATACATTCTTTTTGTGACTCAGCCAGAAACGAAGAAAATATAGGTTGGCAATGAAAATATTTGAGACCCTCTCTGGAGGAAGAAATGTATGGACACTGGGCAGCCTGCACAGATTGTGCAGGTTAATAAGGGTAGAAAATAATCGCAGTTTTTCTGAAAGTGGAATGGACATTCTAGCATGTTAGGCAGTAACATAAAGATACAAGATCTGACTAACCTCTGCTTGGTTGATATCTCTTTAAAAAATATCACGGAAGTATTTGATTTCTTTTCTTGTGGCGGGCATGTAGATGTACTTCCGGTAAGAAAATAATAAATTTCCTAGTGCCTATAGAAGCATTGTAATATCAAATTGTTGCAAAAGAAAAATAAAGGAAAACTTTAGGAATGTCTTCGTTATCGAAATCTTTTAAACTTTTATTTGTTCGCAATCATATACTCTTTTATAAATCGAAATGTAAATAATCAATTTTGAATACCTAAGGTACGAAAGTAAAATAAACCCGTTTAATGTGTTTGATATTACACGAGTTATATTACACTAGTGTAAAAACCATACAAATGAATTTGAAACCTATAGTAACGTATTCTCGCTACCGCAAAAATACGAAAGTAAAATTAACCCGTTTAATGTGTTTGATATTACACGAGTTATATTACACTAGTTTAATAATCATACACATGAATTTGAAGCCTATGGTAACGTCTTCTCGTTACCGCAAAAAAACGCCAAAACGCCATGTACTGTGTTATTTTACAAACGGCATTATACATTTCGCGGAATATCATATATCGATGAATTTTATCAATTCTAGTGATTTATTGAAAAAATAGCTCAAATTATAGATATAATATTAACCCGTTTCAACACAACAAAATTTTAAACAATTTCAAGTTGATGGAATTATAACTTTTTTCGTCTTTTTGGATAGAAAACATTGTGGATAAAGAGGAAATTCTTCATTTTCCACAATGTTTTCAAAGCTTTTCTCTTGGGGGGGGGGGCGTAAAAAGAGGGCTTGTGTGGGAGTGGATTAATAATCATATTCGTACTCATAAAATAACGACTTTATGAAACTCGTCATCTACAATGATCCTTCTTAATGGGATCACTTTGTCTAGAGAACTAACGTATTTTTGTTGTAAGTAGTGCGTATTGTAAATACAAGTGTCGGTGTTTACATTGTCGCAATTTGGTCTCCTGTCCATTAAAACAACCAGTTTCTTTGATCTTGACCCTTTCCCGTTTTTCGAAATTTTAGACTGATCAAAATTCAAAGAGGTTACAGACAACAATGAGATTTGGATGCAATATGAAATGAAACCATCCTGTATGGTAGAAAATATTTTGGGAAAAGGAGAAATTGCTTCTTACCACAATGTTTTCTCAAGTATGAAATCACAGCAACGTAAAATCCCGGGTTTGTACAGGAATGGGTTAATAGAACAATCCCTGGTTCCCGCCCACTAACTACGCTGTCCACGCACAGTGACTCCGACATAGAATTCCAATCCGGTTTTTGTATAGCACTATTTTGCACAAGTTGAAGCCAATAGCATGTAACAAGAATGTAAAATGCTTGGTTTGCGACCTAAATGTCATAACTACAGCTTGAATAACCTGTAGCTACGACATTTAAGTCGCCAAAACCTACAAAAACGTTACACATGAATGTCGGTCAATATCGGAGTTCAAAGGTAATTTCCGGACTAAATGAATGATCTGATAGTTCGATTGATTCTTTGATTGACAGCAGTGATTGGTCAATTATAAATGACATAAAAAATATATGGTATGCTTATACCATCGTTTTGATGAAGATTAAGAGAAAAATATTTGATCTTTTAGAATACATTGCTTTACTTAGAGTATTGACTAACTTTGAAAAAATATAAAGAACACACCGATGTTGAGCGACCAATACCTCACTTATAACAGCTTTTTTAACACAGCGAGGCTTTCTTGCGCCCTGACGAAATACGATCACGGAAAACTTTGTGAGAAAAGGAGAAATTGCTTGTAACAAGCAATTTCTTCTTTTCTCACAACGTTTTCTATCATATTTAGCAATTATTTTTCAATATAGCGCAAATCGCAATGACTTCTGCAACTCCTTTCAAATGGGACCATTCTAAAAGTCGGTTGTGTGGTAATGGGTTAATCTGCAGCAACGATGATTTGATCGCTCAATGATAACATGCTGAAATGAATCATGTAAATGAGTAAGTGCAACCATTTGTTTGAAAATTACTAAAATGTCTTACCTTAATTTGCGAGTCTTTAACATTTTGACAGTGTTTTAAATCGCAAAATTCCAAAATGACAACTCTCAAAAATCCGATTGGCTATCTAAAATTATATGAACATTTTCCAGTTTTGTATATTTTCCTTCAGATACAACCTCTGTTCGTCATAATGTCGCCTGTTGAATGCGATTTCCTATCGGAAGGAACATTCATCAGGGAACGTCCTCCCGAAATTCGAGATCTATAACAATCAAATATGAATTACTGGTATGGACGATGCACGCAAAGAAAGGCACAAAATACTTTTGCCCTTGGGGGCGGGGTCCGTATTTACTCACCAGTCTAATTAAGAATTTCATAACAATAGCTGTAACTGGACAAAAGATGTCGTCGGTAGTCGATTAAAATGTCGCAAATACAGCTTTAATCAAGCTACATTTACGATATTTTGATCGTCCATTGACGATATGGTCCTCGTCATGAAATTAAAAGACGAAGACGTTGATTATACGGTTATTAATACTTAGTTAGGAAAGCCATTTCTTCATGCCAACATTTGTGAAAATAGTTCGCTAAATCAAGACTTTAATATGCACCAACATTTTCTTCACAATAGTGTGTCTGGCAAAATCTTAAGCAACATACTTGTATTTAGTCAGGCGACAGCTTTAAAATTATAGCGTCATTCTCGAACTCTCACGATCTAGAAATGAGGACCTTCAGATTAAGAGTCAAGTAGCTTTACAACCAAACCATTGAAGCAGTCGTATATAATTGGAAACCTAAGGAATAGCGGAATCAATAACAATGCATTGCTACGGGGGAGGACAAAATACACGATTTATTCACTTTTAACGCACTCCAACTCAATCTCTCATGTTAAACACTAAGAAAATTATTGTAGAAAAAGAAGAAAATGCTAGTTACTAGCATTTTCTTCTTTTGTCACAATATTTTTTTGACTACTTGATCCGAAATTCAAAGATAATACCACGTTTAAATTGTTGTCGGTTTCCTCTTTGAGTCCAGACAGTCTATGATTTTGTCGTCTGCTAATGGTTTAGATAACCTGTTGTTGGTTGAGTAGTCTGTTAGAAAAATGGCGGCTAGGTTTGTCCTAGTACTTGTCCCATTACCAGACGACAAACTTTGAGACTTGTCTATATTCAAAGATGTTGCAGACGACAATTGCTTTTACTTTTGTGATAGAAAATATTGTGGATAATAAAGGAATTGCTTATTACAAGCAATTTCTTCATTTTGCACAATGTTTTCCAAGCTTTTTTTTTCTTGTGGGCGTCACAGAGCGTTGTCGTGTTGGATTGGGATTAAATGACGTTGATAGCGGATTGTATTATAACCAGTTTGAAAGATATTTGCAGACGATGAATTCAAGTTTTGTTTCTGTATAGAAAACTTTGTGGGAAAAGAAGAAATTGCTTTTAATAGTTTTTCATTCATGCCTGGTACATACTACCAAGAAGCGCAGCAAGACCTTATGATATGCCGTGTCTTTCATCAATCTTTTTAATAATAGCTGCTTATTGTTCTATGAATATTGATAATGTTATTCTATTTCTTCTCTTGACAAAATCTACTTTTCGAACGTGCATCTGGTTTTGAATACGCGTGACCCGTCAAGTTAAAGGAGACCTTATGGAGACTCCGTATGACAAATAATTGAAAAAGAGCACAAGACCAGAGATGCGTTCGTTTCGTCGAGTTTTTAAGATTTCTTAAGATTTTTATTCCGGATAATCCGCCTCGCACCGTAGAATTTCTACTAAATCGCGCAAGAAATCCCAGTAAAAAATCTAAAGAATTCTTAAAATCTTAACCTAAGAACGCACTTCAGATGTAGAACATGTTATAAGGTTTTGTTTGTATTTTTTGTTGTTGTGGTTGTTGTTGTGGTAGTTGTTTCGAAAAAAGATGTAAAAGATGTATAAGTACATTGCAATGATTCTAATTAATGTGCAACAATTTTGACAGATTGAGCTCTTTCTGCCTTTGTCGGATGCTTCGCCTATATAATACATCAGCTTTGTGTAAGTCGCCTTTAATACAACAGAATCGTGTATGTCGCCTTTAATACAACAGTATCGTGTAATTCGTCTTTAACACAATAGCATCGTGTATGTCGCCTATTATCAAACAGCATTGCGCATGTCTTCTATAATACATCAGCATCGTGTAATTCGCCTTTAAAACAATAGCATCGTGCATGTCGCCTTTTATACAACAGCATTGTGTATGTCATTTATAATACAACATCATCGTGTAAGTCGCCTTTAATGCAATTGCATCGTGTATATCGCCTTTTATACAACAGCATTGTGAATGTCATTTATTATATAACAGCATCGTGTAATTCGCCTTTAATACAATAGTATCGTGCATGTCGCCTTTTATACAACAGCATTGTGAATGTCATTTATGATACAACAGTATCGTGTAATTCGCCTTTAATACAATAGTATCGTGCATGTCGCCTTTTATACAACAGCATTGTTTATGTCATTTATAATATAACATCATCGTGTAATTCGCCTTTAATACAGTAGCATCTTGCATGTCGCCTTTTATACAACGGCATTGTGTATGTCGCCTATTATACAACGGCATCGCGTATGTAACCTCTTATTCAATGGCATCGTGTATGTTGCCTTTTATACAACGGCATTGTGTATATTACCTATTATACAACGGCATTGTGTATGTCATGTATTATACAACAGTATCGTGTGGGTCGCATTAAACACAATAGAATCGTGTATGTCGCCATTTATACAATGGCATTGTGTATGTCATCTATAATACAACAGTATCTTGTATGTTGTCTTTCATGCAAGAGCATCGTGTGTGTCATCTATAATATAACAGCATCGCGTTTTTAATCTATACTACACCGATACTACAACAGCATCGTGTTTGTCGGCTATAATACTACAGAATAGTGTGCGTCGCCTGTTAAAATACAGAATCGTGCCCGACACTTTAAATAAAATACCATTCTGAGAGTCGCCTTTAATGTAACAGCATCTTGTGTGTCACATATAACACAACAGCATCGTTTGTGTTGCCTATAATACATCAGAATTGTATGTGTCGCCTTTGATACAACAGCAACGTTTGTGTCACTTATGATACAATAGCTTGATGTGAGTCACCTATTATAAAACAGCATCGCGTGTGTCGCCTATTATGCAACGGCATTATGTGTATGATTTATAATACAACAACATCGTGTGTGTCGCCTATTAAACAAAAGCATCGTGTGGTTCGTTTATTATACAACATTGTGCGAGATGCTTATTTTACACCAGCATCGTGTGCCTCGCTTATTATACAACAATATCGTGTTTGTCGCTTATTATAAAATAACATCGCGAGTTGTTTATTATACAACAACACCGTGTGTCACTTATAATACTAAAGAATCATGTTTCTCGCCTTTAATATATCAAAATCGTATGTATCGCCTATAATACAACAGAATCGTGTGTCATTCATAAAACAACAACACCGTGTGTGTCACTTATATCACAACAGCAAAGTGTGAGTCGCCTATAATACAATATTATCGTGTGGTTCGCCTTTAATACAATAGCATCGTTTGCGCCTTAATTACAAAAGTATCGTGTGTGTGGTCTATAATACAATATCATCGTTAGAGTCGCCGGAGCCGCCGTCATAGCGCAGTTGGTAGCGCGTCGGACTATCAATCTTGAGGTCCCGGGTTCGATTCCCGACGGCGGCACACATCCTTTCCGACTATTTGTCTTTCACCAATGGGTCGATGATCGTAGACCTATGTGAGATAGCAGCTGGAGGCTAGGAAAGGATGTAAGAAATACCAGGATCCCATTGTTAGGTGCTTCAGCCGCCGCGATATAACTGAAAGATTGTTTAAAGCGGCGTAAAACCCCATTCAAACAAAAAAGAGTCGCCGGAAGTACAAAGTGTGTTACTTATAATACACTAGCATCTTGGGAGTCGCATATAGTACAACTGCATCGTGTATGTCGATTATAAATCAACAGAATAGAGTGTGTCTCTTATGATACAACAGCATCGTGAGAGTCGCCTTGAGTACAACAGCATCGTGTATGTTGATTATAAACAACAGAATCGTGTGTGTCACTTACACATCGTTAGAGTCGCCTTGAGTACAACAGCGTCATGTGTTTCGGTTATAAAACAACAGCATCGTGTGAATCACCTATAAAACAACATCAGTGTGTGAATCACTTATATTACAACACCATTGCGTGAGTGGCCAACAATGTAAAAGAGTCGTGTGTGTCCTCTATGATAAAACAACATCATGTGTGTCACCTTTTAGTTCAACAATTTTGCGTGTGTCACGATACACAACAGTATCGTGTGAGTTGCATGAAGTACAACAGTATCGTGTATTTCGCCTTTAATACAACAGCATCGTGTGATCGCCTAAAATATTCGCCAAGGCAGGTCGTTAATTCATAAGCATCGATTCCGAAATTCACCCAAACGGCGTTATTACAAATGACTGGACATCATAAATTGGGAACTACGACTGTAATGATTGGAGTCCGTGTTTATGACTCTGATGTTGATAGTTTTAAGTGATTTTAGTCTAGAATAGAAACTAATATTATTTTAACGTTTTCCAGGCTAGATTAACATCTGTGTCCCAGATTATAAATCCCTTTTCTTACTCGATTGAAAATTCGTTAAAACTTTCAATAATGTTTAATTTCAACACGAACCTACATAAAGTGGAATAGCTATCAAAATACCTATATAATCTAGTCGTTTTATCGCAATCTTCAATGTTAACTCGTATTTTGTCTAATTTCCAAGTTAAGTACGAAAAACGTTTTATGATCTCGGATCTGATTTGACACAAAGACATGGTTACTCATGCAATTAATTACGTCGTTCATCAATTCGTCTTACATAAAGAGCGAAACTTTTTACATCAGTTCTTTGCTATATCGTGAGGTTTTATGACGTCATTCAAATAGTGATAGACGAATGAATAAGACGAATATAATGAATAAGATGAATAAGTGAAATTCGTGGCTATATTAAGGAAAGTAGCGAGATGATATTACACTTACATTTGACTAACCGCGACAGTCAATCAAAAAAGAAATGATCCATCAAGCCATTTATTTTTCGATGTGGAATTCGAACTCCGACATTGGACGACATTTTTGTGAAGTATTTTTGTTGGTTGGCGTTTTATACGTCGTAATTAAAGGTCATTTAAGCTGTAGTTACGACGTTTAGGTCGCACACCAACCATTCTTTCTTTGTTCCATACAACTGGCCATAAATTTGGCAAAATGACAAAATCGAAGTGGAATTTCCTGTCGCGGTAAATGGGCGCGACCAACGGAGTAAGTGGGCGAGGTCAGCGATTAGTTAATTAAGTATTCCTAAATACGAGGGTATGTTGACGAGAAAAGGAACTAAAAGAACACGGGATGACACAACGGGAATAAGATAGTCTCTTGTACTCGAACCGTCGAATTGTCGAATAAGTGTGGCCTCCAGTTGATATACTCACGTTCTAGTTGTCGTAATGACCGTGAGTTTTGCATTCCTAATAACCATAGAAAAATGCGATACCCCTAATCACATTTCGAATACATGTGGTCATTTACATAACATGACATATTGGTGCGCCTTTGACTTGTTTAGCAAAAAGAGACCTCCAGCGAACTCCGTTCTTCTTGTAATTCTTGTAACATACAATTTCTTTATTTTCAAAAATGGTTCCGAAGTTTTTTTTTCTTGAATGGCGAGGAAAGTTTGTTGGTTAAATGTGTTTATACACATATTAAGCCAACGTTTGATTTCAACTTTAAGCAAATCCATGACTCAAAGCTTTTAAGGTTACGTTAGATATGTTTAACCCATTACCAGACGACAACATTTTAGACTGGTCAAAATTCATACGAGTTGCAGACGACAAATTTGCTGTTGTGAAATTTTAGATTTTTTAACTTTCTTGGTAGAAAACATTGCAGAAACTGAAGAAATTGTTGCAAGCAATTTCTTCATTTTCCACAATGTTTTCCCAGTTGCTTTTACTGGGGACGCCAGAAAGCGCCATTGTGTGGGAATGGGTTAAGATAGTTTTTTAAGGATTCGGGCTCGTCGCTGAAAACAGAGCTTTGTGTTGCCTCATATAACGTCGTTGTCGTTCTAAAACCTCGTAACTGCATCTTGTATCAAGCTGTAGTTACGAGGTTTTAGATCGACACCGCCGATATGTAGTCGCAACAAAAACATTTTAAAGAAGTATTACAACTCTTAAAAGGAACATTATACAATTCAGGATGTTATCGCTTTGGTTCAATAGCAATAGAATAGATAATGCCAAGTGTAGTTAAACATTTTCTCCCGTTTTAAGTGAATCTCTTGGAACACAATAATGTTGCCGTCTTTAATCCCACAAACGACCGGTCACTAACCAATACATTGTCGAGCTATCTCCAAAACATCGTATCTCAATTTGTACGGTTGAGATATTATGCTATTGAAGTAACGCTATAAAGGCATGTAAATATAAATGGGACATACACCCTCATATTTCTAAATAGACAATTAAATTCCTGACAAAGATGGTAAATGCATTCTTGGTCGGAAGAATCGGATAAAAAATGTCGTTAATTAATAATCTTTGTAATGGTCTTAGATTGAGCATCTTCCATTTATAGTAGCGCTGCACGAAGACACAGTGAATAATGATTTTTATCAAGATCTGTTTGTGAAACACTATGTCTCCGTAACAGCCTGTTTTTCCAAAATGAGACCTTGATATGGGACCTTGACCTTGATGGATGACCGAAATCTCACAACCAATTGATACTTATTATTACAATGAACTTATTTCCCAAATATAAGCAAATTATCTTCAACGGTTATTGAAAAACAACAAAATGTTTAGTTTTTTATTCAAGTGACCTTGACCTTGATGGGTGAACTTTGACCTTACAACAAACTGATACCTATCAATGCAAAGAATCTATATTCCGAATATGAGCCGTGAAACGATGCTTTGATAACACCCAACTGTTAATTTACTACTCCGAGACAAATAGACAGACAGACGGATGGTTGGATGTCGATGAACAATATGTCCCGATCTTTTAATTGCATAAATAAGCGGATTAACTATAGTTATTAGTTCATCACCAGACGATAGATTTTGGACTTGCCCAAACTTGTAAGAAGTTTCAGACACCTCTGGATTTCGAATTGTGACAGACAGACAGACAGACGCAGAGAGAGGGAGAGACAGAGAGAGAGAGACAAAGATATAGAGAAGAATATAGAGAGGGACAGAGTGAGACTGAGAGAGACATAAAGAGAGAGAGATAAAGAAAGAGACTGAGTGAGACAGAGAAAAGACAGAGTGAAAAAATGAGAGAGACATAGGGAGAGACACAGACAGACCGACAGAGGTTGGATTGTCACTGAGTCGATTCTAATCGTTGTTTTATATGAGACAAAAAGCACGGTTAACAGGGACTGGCTTTAAACTATAAATCCAATCTTCAATTTATAGAACACCTCAGTGTCGTTCAACTTGAAGATAGAAAGTATTAACCTTTACCTGTAAAATCCCTGTTGTTAATGTCCCTGTGATTTTATAATAGATAAAATATTTTGGGAAATGTCTTTTCTCACAATATTTTTTACCCTCTAGGTTGGCTACTTTTCCGTATTTCACTCACTTTTTTATCGTCTGCAACTCAGTCTTACAAATTGGACGAGACTATGTTATTATTATTTGTTGTTGTTGTTGCTGATTTTAATGAAGGGGTTAAGCAATGCCTCTGAATTTCCGTAAATTTCATCATTCGGACAGAAAAAGGAACATTGAAAATCATACATAGTTATTCCAAGCTTCCAATTACGAAAACCCTGTTTTCCAATTACCATTCTCAATAAAACGGAAGTCGTCTAAACGGGCAAATAGGCTTTGTGTTTATGAGATAGGGAAGTTCAATAGTTGACGCTTGTGGGGAAATTTCCTGTATTATTCAACAACAACAACAATACCAGTATCAATGGAAAGAATCAGCACAACCTTTGATCATAACGACACGTATTCGTGAATAAATCCCAAAATTTGGCAATAAAAGTTAATTTTTGATACACGAAGGGGATGAGATTTTTTTTCACGAGACGAAGAGAATATGTTTTTAACATTGATGCATTAAACTTACCCCTTGTCATGTTGAACCCGGAATATTCCGGTTTTGGCAGGAGGTATAGACCAAGTTCAGCCTGCACATAAGTGCAATCTGATCTTGGTCTACACCCCCTGTTTTTACTTTTCCTGCCAGTGTCGTTTGTGAAATTGATTTCTAAAAGATATATTGATTTTTGAACAACAAGTTCTACCAGTGCTTTTAGCCCTTTGATTTTGCAGCAATTCAGTAAGGTAATTTATACAGCATGACAAGGGTTAAAACCTAATCATATTGTTTGAAGCGTGTTCTTAGAGAATCCTAGGCAGGTTTGAAGTCTCATACCGCGATGAAAACAATAACAACAAAGAAATATTCATTTGTGACTATCAAATTGATGGATAGCTGGCCCGGGCACTGACTCCTTGAAGTTCTACTTTTTGTTTGAATGGGGTTTTACGCCGCTTTCAACTATCTTTCAGTTATATCGCGGCGGCTGGAGCACCTAACGATGGAATCCTGGTATTTTTCAAACCAGTACTACCATTACATCCTTTCCTAGCCTCCAGCTGCTATCCCACATAGGTCTACGATTATCGACCCACTGGTGAGAGACAAATAGTCGAAAAGGATGAGTGCCGCCGTCGGGGATCGAACCGGGGACCTCTAGATTGACAGTCCGACGCGCTTCCAACTGCTCTATAACGGCGGCACTTCGATATTAAACGTCGCTATTTTGTCGTGAAGATTTACGGCTAATAACATGTAACAAAAAGAAAAATTGTTGGTTGGTGACCTAAAAGTCGTAACTACAGCCTTGATAAGCTGTAGTAACGACATTTCAGTCGAAAATCAACAAGAATGCATCATATCACTGTCGGCCAATGTTGGAGTTCAAAGTTCACTTCCGGTCTACATGAAAATTTTGATTGGTTGATTGATTCTTTGATTAATTGCGGAGATGCGTAAATTAAATCAAAGGAACGAATCTACAATTTTGAGACGATGTCTATGGAATTAGTTTGGGCCAAAAATTTAAAAAATGATTTCGTACTCATCCCACCACCCGTTTTGGTAGGCCAAAAGAAAAAAGAAGTTTTCGGCAGTTCAGAATACCGGTACTGATTTTGGATAGTAGTAGTTAAATCGTTGTATATGAAAATCAAAAACTTATTTGATCCCGCGAAATGATTAAGGATTTTAAAAGTTTAGGTAGTTTTTACGGCTCTTCGGTCTTTTGGTTTAAAGGTCGTTTTTGTCCTTTTTACGAGGTTGCTTAGTGAGTCCCAGCACAAGTTTTTGTGACTGCGACCATGGCGCCGTGACAGCGAGTAGGACTCCTTGTCAAGTGCTCTCGGGTTCGATCCCCGGTCGCTGCGAATTTCCTTTCCAACATGTATCTCGCGCAAATCGATTGATAATAGTTAACCTAAGTGGGTTGAGTAATTGGATGTAGTGATATTACTGGCGTGAGAAATACCAGGTTCTGAAGCCGCCGCGATATGACTGAAATACTATTAAAATGGGGTTAATCCCAATTCAAACCAACAAACAAACTACATTGTAACAAATCTTTGGGGGTTTTGTCATGAGGAAAATGCTCTTTAATTTACGTGAAAACGACCATCCAACTAATAATTTAATTCGTCCATATTCATTATCTTCTCTGATTATCTTAATTAAGCCTGAGGTAACGAGTCCGAAAGATGAACCCGTTATCGATTACTACCCTTTCGATCAACTAGACCATGCAGTGACAAATGATCATAGACGAAAAATAGGTAATGACCAAATCATATTGTTTTTGTTGTTGTTGTTATTTTTTATTTGTTTTGGGGTTTTATTTATCCAGGATCTAACTTAATGTCTAGGCCGACGTCATAGGGCAGTTGATATCGCATCAAACTCCCGATTTTCAATCATGGGATGTCATGATTTCGATCCTCGGCGGTGGCACATAATCCTTTCCGACATTTGTCTCTGGCCATTAGTTTGATAATCGTAAACCTAAGTGGGATAGCATCTGGAGGCTTGGAAAGGATGTAGTGGTGGTACTGGTGCGAGATATAGGAATCCGTTTTTAGGTGCTCCAGCCACCGCGATTGGACTGAAAAGTTGTTAAAAGGCGTTATACCCCACTCAAACAAAACAAAAACTGAACGTGTAAGAAACTTCTAAATCGCAAATTATGGAACCCCTCCCCTTGCACATCCGGACATTTAACCTATTACCACATAATGGCGTTTTCTGACGCCCGCAAGAAATACAAGTTAGGAAAACTTTGTGGGTAAAAAGAAAAACTGCTTTTCATGTTTTTCCCTTATTTGGTACTTACATCAATTAGCTTGAATAAGCCGTAGTTACGACGTTAAAGTCCCACGCCAACGAAAATGGCGTCCAATGTCGGAGTTGAAAGCTCAAGTTTGGGCTGAATGATTTGATTGGTCGGTTGATTCCTTGATTGACAGTCGCGATTGATCAATTAGGCAGGTACGTTGAAGACTGTCTGTATCAACCTCGTATCCTTTTTAAAACTCTTCTAAATTGTTGCAATTGGCTCTCCACACCTCACAATTTCATTGCAGGTGACCAGAACATTCAACGGACACCGCTCCACCATTCAGAAGCTTTTTTTTTATATAAATTTCGCCCGACCGGAAGTGTTATCGATGTCTTACGTTATCCACAACAAGGCAGGTTAGGCTGATCGTAGACTCACACCTAAGAAACCAATTTCTTGACGCTTCGACAACCGCTCGTAATACCGTCGAAATGCATAACCTTCCCAGAGAGTGCAAAATCGTCTGTGAGACGCTGGAATTCGTTCCCGTCGTCCACGTCGAGTCATTGCCCTCTCACCGTGTTGAACGTTTGTCTTGGGTATAGCGATATCACAGAATGGCGCAAGTGGAATGGGCCAACATACTCTACGTGGATGAAAAAAGGATAATACTCCAAGGGTATGATCGTCGTGGAGATGCTCACCAGTCCCGGTTTGGGTCTTTCATGATATGGGCCGGTGTATCGATGCATACTAGGACCGCCAACGTACAATAAAATGGAAATTTAAATCTGCGTTGTAACCAACATTTTGCGACCAGTTCCCATTCCCCACACCAAAGCAAATCGTTAAATGATTTAACTCAGGACAATGCTCCATGCCACATAGCTAAAGGGACTTGTGACCTTCTACCTACAAAGCACGCCATGACTCTTCCCTGGCCCTCAAAGAGTACTAAACCGAATTGAACACGTGTGGGATCATTGAAAAGGAGTGTTCAGAAAACGTCCAAAGCTGACTTGACCCTTGAAAAAAGCCCTTCAGAATTTCATCGTGCGGTGCATTAGATCCAAGAGACGACGTTGTCAAGAAGTAATTGACTCTGCAGCGGGGGGGGGGGCACACTTCCTACTGATCTTTTATATTTGGGGGCAGTTGCTTAATTGCTGTTGCAATGATTCGTCTTCCCTCTTTGATACTACAAAATGCTATGATATCAATAAGTTATTGGTTGTTATATTTGAATTCAAGATTCCCTTTTCTTTTGAGTCAGATTCCATTGAAAGGTTCGGTTTCCGCTTAGAACTTTTGAGTACTGTAGATACGCCGACCCTACTGACCTGTGTTGAATGAGATCTTTTCATGTGATTCCAAGATTCCATAGTAACTTGCCAGCGTTATTCAAAGTGGAAAATGGTTCTTACTTTATTTAATATACCACAGAAAATAAAGCGGCCAGCTATTGAATGTGTAATATCCTAATTTTCTAATCGCAAAAATCTGAAAATATCGATGTTCTGTACGCCTGCATGATTGTTTGACAAGCTAAAATGGCTGAAATATGAGATTTTCATTGAAATTCAAGTTCTTTAGATATTCCTTGGTCCTATAGCTAGAATTAGTCTGCAGAAATGAATTGGAAATATTCATAGTAGAAATTGTTTGATATTTCGAACAAATCGTCTCCAGATAAAATTGGTCAAAATGATATCTGAGGATATAAAGACAGCATTTCACATCACACGACGTGTCATGCGAAAAGAAAATGCCTGGAAACTTTGAGATCTGACGGATTGCGGATGCCAACCAAATAATCGATTGGCCATCCAAATCATTCATTTGGACCGGAAGTGAACATTAAACTCCAAAATTTTATTGGTTTTGAGACGTAGACGTTGTAACTACATCTCATTCAAGCTGTAATTACAAAGTTTAGGTCGCAAACTAACCATTCTACAGGTTACACGCTACTGACCATATTTTTGTAAAAAGAAACACGCATACATTCCATAACGTGGCCAACAGATTAATCAGAAAGAGGTTTACGCAGCTATATGTAGGACAGCATAAAATGTAATGAAATTAAGATTCTATAACTTAACTAGAGAAGCATTGCAATCTTTTCATTGTACAAAAGTCAAGTCAAGTTATGTATAATTCATGTACTCAGTAAGATAAAAAGATTTGACTAAATTAAAAAAAAATCACTGTATACCATATATTGCCATCAGCCACCGCCATAAAAGCAAAGTTTTTCAACCAATTAAAATTATATGAAGGAATCTGACAAAGACTCCATCTACTGGTCATTCCTGTGAAATTTGGTTGAAATCCATTTACAGGTTTCTGAGAGGATTTTCATAGTTTTCAGTTTATACCATTTATGGAAATCAGCCCTGCCCATGAAAGCTTTAATTTTATCCGATCAAAATTCTTTTACGAAATCCGAAAAAGGGTCAGCCAAGGAGCATTCCTGTGAAATTCGGTTGAAATCCACCAATTGGTTTCCGAGAAGATTTTCAAAGCTTTCACCATAAAATGAAAAATGACAAAGCCCATTAAAGCCGTGTTTTTGTGTTGTTGTTGTTTTCAATTTAAATGCCAAACGTTGTCTGACTGTTTCGAATCTGTACACGAAACAATTCAAAGAGTCAGAAGTTGGGTTTCTAAATAATTCAAGACAAAATTCGATTGACCTTTCTTTCGCTATAGATATAGAGTGGAAAACGCCCAAATTCTCCATAAATTGCATAGTGAGGGCATTGCTGTTTCTCACCAAGTAAATATCCAGAAAATCTAAATTGTAATTTTCAACATCTTTAAAATTGTAACTTGGAAGTATCAGTTAGATTGATTGATTGACTGAATGGGGGTTTAACGCCACTTTTAACAGTAGTATCATAAAGAACTTTACAAATGATACTAGTACTCTTCAAGGTAACAACTACGCCATGTAATTTTGAATTTCGAAGATATGCCCCAACACGCACATGGACAGGGGCAACTTTATATGCCCGTCGCCGTTACATAGCCGGGGCATACAAAAGGAGCAATTTCTTGTTTCAAATCTAATGAGTAGAAAAGCAGTTCTGTGTGGGAATGGTTTAATGCACTTAGGACTCGTCGGGTGAAAAGGATCCTCCAAGTTATTTCGTAAAAAACAAATACTTAAAAGAGGATCGGTCCGAGCACATGTCAATTATGATAGGTATTTCAACAAGAGCTGTCGTTGGACAGTAAAGCTAGGCTTTTCCGAGTGCTGGACAATAACAGTCATTCATTGTCGACATTGGGCGTATTGCCACTAAATGAGTGCCAGTTGTTAACTCGTGATTAAAATAAAGTTTCAAACCATTTTCTTAAGTCGTAACAGAGACAGAAAAGCACTTAAAAATCCAAGTCAAAAAGGCTAAATAAACCACTAAGTGGATGTCGGAGTAATGAATATTAGCGCGAGGGTTAAAATATAATTATAAATTGAAACTAAGGATGAACAAAGATGAAACAGCTGGAGAGATTTGCATGTATAACTTTAACCAAAATTGTCTAAGTCAAAAACCCAGAGGTACATGCATTGTTTCAGAGCGATTGCAACAGTGGGAACAGAGATTAGACAGTTGCTTGTAAAAATTTGACCAACAATTTCTTATTCGAAAAAGGGTCAGAATTCCACTAAAATGAATTTCTTTGCCCAGGATGGTAACAAATGAATGTGCAAAGTTTCAGAGCAAAGCATTTATAGGCACAGAGATATAAAAGAGATATGGCAGCTGCATGTAAAACTGAGAGAATTTCTACTAAAATGAATGCCATAGTAAAGAATATTTGCCTAGGGGATGATATGATGGTCACAAAGGCATGTGCAAAGTTTCAGAGCAATAGAGTTTGTAAAGTCAGCGATGAGACTTGCATGTGAAACTTTAACCAGAGCATTACGCAAATACCAACACTGACGCCCGGAATAGCTCCCCTATTCTTCTAATGAATTTGCCTTTAAGGGCTATGAATTGTACATCCCTAGCTAGAGGGTTGGGAACATTTTTTTGCAAAAAGGTTTCTGATTAAGAAAGAAAAACTAAATAGGTGACTTTTATATTCGTTTTCATTAAAAGGATCTAGATTTAATCCATACTAACAAACCTGAATAAAGTTCAAAAGCTTAAGAAAGCATGAAATGAACAAAAGACAATTTAACCCATTACCAAACAAAAAAAATTTTACTGTCTAAATTCAAAGAAGATGTAGATGACATTTTTAGTTATTGATTTTTTTAATTCTTTGGTCCTTTACGGGAGAAAACGTTAATGATGAAAAAATTGCCTGTCTTAAAAGCAATTTCCTCAATTGCACAATGTTTCCACAGCATTTTTCTTGGGGGTGTTAAAAAATGGGATTGTGTAGGAATAGGTTAACCCCAATCCCCATTTCCTGGTCAACCCATTACAAGACAACAAATTTTTCAGACTTGTTACAAAATTGAAACAACATGTAAATAGGATGCAAAAATTATTTCATGCAGTTACCCTTTGTTCACTTGAAAGAAACAAGAACCGCCGGAGATGGATTATGCTACCAGAATAAGGCTTTGTATGCCATTTATTGGACATAAAACTTCTTATTGAATGCAACTATAGTTTGAAAATACAGTTCACAAGAAATTTGGAAGTTTTACAAACATTAAAGGAATCTGTTTGGCTTCACAGGCCTGATTCTTGTAAAATTTAATATTATTATACAGTAAAGGGTTAAATATTTTATCTTGACCAAAGTTATCAATGAAAAATGTCTACATACAAAAAATTGAAGACTCTAGCTTGGGTAGTCTTACAGAAACAATAGACTGGTTTATGTTAGAGTAGGAAATATACAAAATGTAAAGCCACATGGCATTAAGCCCCCTTTTAGCATGGTAAGGTTCATTGAGTCATAAATTGAAATAAACATTACCTGGGGCACTTAATAAACAAAATTTATGTAAAGTCACAAGAAATATTGGCAATTGGTAAAGGAGGTATATTTTGAAATTAATGACCTTGACAGCTTGACCTTGACCAATAACCTTGATTTTGATATCTGCTGAAAGGTCTTGTCACAAGTAATAAAAACTTGAAATTTGAAGACTGTATCACTTACCATTTTAAAATTATGGACAATGTATAAGTTATATTTATAGAAATTTTGACCTTGAGAAATGACCTTTACCTTATCAAATGACCTTGAACTTAGTACAAACAGAAAGGTCATGTAATAAGCAATTCACATGTAAAATATGAAGGCTATATCACTTACCAGTGTAAACTTATGGGCGGTGTTAAAGTTAAGATTTTTCAAAATTTTCACCTTGAGAAATGACCTTGACCTTGACAGATGTCCTTGAACTTAGTACCAACAGAAAGGTCATGTCCTAAGCAATGCACATGTAAAATATGAAGGCTATATCACTTACCTATGCAAACTTATGAACATTGAAAAACGACCTTGACCTTAAAATGACCTTGACCTTTGTACCAACAGAAAGGTTTTGTCATAAGCAATGCACATGTGAAATATGAAGGCTACATCTCTTATTAATCAAAAGTTATGGCCAATTTTAGTTTGTTGTGGAGAAATGGAGAGCTTACTTAAGCTAACAAACATAAAGCCCCCCTTTTCAATGGCGAACCTTATTTTCGCTAATTTCAAATAGTTTATGGTCAAGGGCATCTGATTTGCTACTGAGGTATGAAATTTCATTAAATTCTGACCATTAGACTAGGAGAAATTTGAGAAAAACTATATTTTACCAAGTCCCCTTTTTCGACAGACAAAACGGTGGCTAAATGCTCTCCCTTCTGGAAGCATAAAAATATTCAGGAAAATTAAATCAAGTCTAGGGAAGTAAATTTAAACCATTCCTGTACCATCCCATTTTTTTACACACACACCTCATAATTAAAAAGCTTGAAAAAACATTGTGGAAGAAATTTTTTGTAACAAGAGCCATGTCAGACATAGCCATCCCCCGCCATAAAAGCTTGATAGTAAGCTGAAGCCAGTTAAATTTAGGTTTCTTGTGCACTGCATTTCTTCTCAATGAGTTCAATAAAAGCTATCATACTCTCAGAGATATGCTCAGGACAAAATCTAAGTCTTTAAAACAAAAAAGGGCAACAACTCCAAAATTATGCAAGCAAGAGTTGTGGTTCTTGTGCCCTGCACTTCTCCTCAACGAGATCTATTCACCTATGAAGTTTCAAGTTAATAGCTTTTATACTTTCTGAGATATGCCCCTGACAAAATCTTAGACTTTAAAACAACAAAGGACAATAACTCCAAAATTATGCAAGCAAGAGTTGTGGTTCTTGTGCACTGCACTTTTCCTCAATGAGATCTATCGACCTATGAAGTTTCAAGTTGATAGCAATTATACTTTCAGAGATATGCTCCGGACAAGTTTAGTGACAGAAGGACTGAATGACGGAAGAAGACCATTACTATATCCCCTCCGAAACGGCAGGGGATAATAATCATTTTTTTCATTTTTCACTATGTTTTCTACTCAAGAAGACAAATAGATTGTTGTCTGTAACATCCTTTAATTTGAACCAGCATAAACTTTTGTCTTCGTAAACAGTTAGGAACATGCTTATGGATGTGTTCAGACGGGGAGGGTTAACTCGTTCCCACACTATGATCCTTTTTGATGCCCCTCTAGAAAAACAATTTGGAAAACAAGCAATTTCTTCATTTTCCACAAAGTTTTCTTCCCAGAAAGTTAAAAAAAAGTCTTGAATTCCATAATTATCAATAATCGTATGCAACTACTTTCAATTTGGACCAGCCTTAATAGTTTTACTTTTTGAGATTTTGTCTAAAATTCTTTCTATTAGGACCTTAAACTGATTTCTTTAAATAGCTTAAGTAGAATAATAGGGTTTCTTCCAAAACAAGGAAAGAAACTCAAAGGCAACATTTACTCAGTCAAGAAAATGTTACTTCCCTTGTACTAAAACTAGCTCAGACTCCCCTTATAAAAAAGAAAAAAGAAACTTGCAAATTTTTTTTAGTTTTCTCAAGGATGTCACCATTAACTTGGCAGATTCTGGTGGGAACATATTCTCAGTTCTCACAATATTCCATGTGGAAATAAGCCCTAACCATTAAAGTCTTTGTGTTTAATCCAATTAATATTTCTTGAAGAGGTCTGATAAATGATCAAATATGAATCATTCCTAGATTCCAGCCAGTAGTTACTATGAAAAATTTAAATGAATAAGCTTCTAGATGGACGCTCATTTGGAACAACACCATGAGCAAGCTTTGGCCATAGGAGATAGAAGGAATGTGTGTGCCATACTGTTTGAGACATAATGGCCATATTGTGACCAGCTTAAAAAGAGAAATTTGGAGAAATTTCAGTTGACAGATTGCTGGCCTAGTCAGTTGAGTGAGCTCCAACTGTAAATTCTAATATCAAATATTAAACAGTATTATTTTGCAAAATCTATGGTCAGTAACATGAAACAAGAAAGAACACGAGGCCCATGAGGGCCTGAGACGTTCTACTGTTTATCAAGTTTTCTGTTAAAGAAATCAGGTATTTAAGGAAGTTAATGGACTTTATCCCCTTAATTATTTTGAGCAACAATCCTCAGGGCCCCTTTTCCCGTGTTTCATGACGGAACCACTCCATTTCCAAAAGGAAGTTACCTTATGACCCTACAATCATCCTGTGAAATTTTCATCAGAATCTGACAAGAATTGTGGACTTAATCATTAATCACAGGATTGTTTTGAATGAAAATCCATAAGGCCCCTTTTCCTGTGTTTTCTGATTGATCAATTTCATTCCAAAAGGAACTTTCCTTACAACCCTACAATTGTCCTGTGAAATTTAAAAGACAATTTGATAATGATTGTGATCTTCATCACATACACAAGAATGTTTTGAATGATAATCTGTACGGCCCTTTTTCCTGTGTTTCCAATGCCACAATTATTCGTTGCATCTTTGAAGAGAATCTGATAAAACTGTTGACTTTATTGTGTTAACAAAGATATAAAAATCAAGTTCTCATAAGGGTCCTTTTCCCGTGATATTTTACTGTTGGTTTTATCATTCTGTGAAAGTTTAAAGTGAATCCGATGAAATATGTGGACTTCATTATGTTTACTAGAATATTTATGTGGACTTCATTATGTTTACTAGAATATTTAAAAAAAATCAAATGGCCCATTTTTACATGATACTTGATAGATTGTACCCAGTTCTGAATAGAACCATTTAAGAGATTGTACAATCATTCTGTGAAATTTTTAAGTGAATCTGGTGAAATCAAGGGACATCATTGTGTTAACCAGAATATGTAAGAAAGTTTTTCATAAGGCCCCTTTTTATGTGACACTTGCCATAATCAGATCCACTGTCAAAATCAACAAAAGGGATTATGGTAACAACTACTAACAAGGATTTATAAATGAAATTTTCATAAGGCCCCTTTTTCTGTGTTTCTTGACAGTTCAAACCCTGTTATGAAAAGAATGATCGTTATAACCTTCCAATCATTCTGTGAAAGTTTCAACAAAATCTGATCAAAGCTGTGGGCTTCATTGTGTTAACGGGGTTTTATTAATTGAATTTTCATATAGCCCCTTTTCCCATGTTACTCGATGGATCTGAACCGATTCCAAAGGGAACTCTACTTGATAAAGTATAATTATTCTGTTTGAGTATAAAGACAACCTCATCTCATCTGTGGACTTACAAGCATTGATTAAGATTTTTTTAATTGAATTTTCCTTAAATTTACCATCCTTAAGATGGTACAATCATTCTGTGAAAGTTTGAAGTCAATCAGGTGAAATCTAGGGCCATGATGTTTTCACTAAGATTTTTTATTAAATTTTCATAGGGCCCCTTTTCCCATGAAACTTGATGGATCAAACCTACTTCCGAAAGGAACAATCCATTTAATGTAATAATCATTCTGTGAATGTTTGAAGAGAATTTGTTGAAAACTATGGACTCTTTGTGTTAACGAGGATTTTTTCAATCGGATTTTAATAGGGCCCCCTTTTCCCATGGCCCTTGACTGATCAAACCAAATTTTGAAAGGAACATTTTTTATAATGGTACAATCATTCTGTGAAAGTTTGAAGTCAATCAGATGAAAACTGTGGACTCTAGAGTGTTAACAAAGATCTTTGAATTAAATTTTAATAAGGCCCCTTTTCCTTTGTTTCTTGAGGGATCATATCCGATTCTGAAAGGAACAATCCTTATGATAGTACAATCATGTTGTGAAAGTTTGAAGGGAATCCGATGCAAACTGTTGACTCCAGAGTGTTAACGAGGATTTCTTAAAAGATTTTTCGATTAAATTTTCATAAGGCCCCTTTTCCCGTGTATCCTGATGAATCTGACCCAATTCTGAAAGGAACAATCCTTATGATGGTACAATCATTCTGGCTGTTAACGAGGATTTTTATTGAATTTTTAACAAAATTTCATCAGGCCCCTTTCCCGTGTTACTAGATGGATCAATTCTTATTTCGAAAGGAACGATCCTTATGTTGGTACAATCATTCTGTGAAAGTTTGAAGGGAATCAGATGAAAACTGTGGACTCTAGGCTGTTAACAAGGAAAAGTTTAATGGACTGACGATGGAGGGATGCCGGACTGGAAAAGCCATCGCAATAGCTCCAGTGGCCTTCAGCCTGTAGATGAAAACTGTGGACTCTAGAGTGTTAACAAGGATCTTTTAATTAAATTTTCATAAGGCCCCTTTTCCCGTGTTTCTTGACGGATCATACTTGTTTTCCAAAGGAACAATTCTTATGATGGTACAATCATTCTGAGAAAGTGTGAAGAGAATCTGATGGAAACAGTGGACTCTAGAGTGTTAGCAAGGATTTTTAATGGAATTTTTAATTAAATTTTCATAAGGCCCCTTTTCCCATGTTTCTTGACGGATCTGACCCAATTTCGAAAGGAACGATCCTTATGATGGAACAATCATTCTGTGAAAGTTTGAAGGGAATTAGATGAAAACTGTGGACTCTAGGCTGTTAACAAGGAAAAGTTTAATGGACTGACGACGGAGGGACGCCGGACTGGAAAAGCCATCACAATAGCTCCAGTGGCCTTCAGCCTGTAGAGCTAAAAACAAATTTTATTTCAGGTAGATAACATTGTTGGAAAAAGAGAAATGATTGTTATAGGAAATACCGGTATATCCTTTTCCTACAATGGTCCCCAAAGTTATATTTCTTCAGTGAGTACAAAGTTGGAATATAATGGGATTAAGTGAATTGACCAGCTTGCTTCTTTGGACAAAAGACTCCCTGTAGTTACATACACAATTGGCCCATGAAACTGGTCTAAATTGATAGGAGTTGCAGTTGAGAGCGTATGAAATTCTGGATTTTTTTCACTTTTTGGGTAGAAAACAATGTGGATAATGACTGACAGACTAACAGACAAGGTGAAACCAATATAATTCCCCTCTACTTTGTAGGTGGCAGTGCTCTCAATAAGGTCAAATATCAGGAATTTATAAAATTCTAAGTTTCAATTCTAGGAAGTTTCCACAAAAATAAGGATTTTTTTTCACATCCTCAAACTAAACACCCAATTTCATGTCCTATTTAGTGGAAATAGAGAAAACATTTGTTGTAAATAAAGAGATTGATTCTTGAGAAATTTGTTTATTGCATTAATTTCTCCTTTTCCCACATTGTTCACGCATGTTAACCCATTCCCACTCAGTAATGCTTTTAGACACCCCCAAAGATAAAAAGCTTTTGGAAACATTGTGGAAAATGAAGAGATTGCTTGTTACAAGCAATTTCTTCATTATCCACAATGTTTTCTAGCTCAAAAGTAAAAGAAATCCAAAATTTCATTAGCTTTAAATTACCATCTGCAACTCCTTTCAATTTCGCCCAGTCTTAAATTTTGTAATTATGTAATGGGTTAAACACGTTTTTTATTTGTTTTGTTTGTTTGAATGAGGTTTTACACCGCTTTCAACAATCTTTCAGTTATATCGCGGCGGCTGGAGCACCTAACAATGGAATCCTGGTATTTCTCACACCAGTACTACCATTACATCCCTTCCTAGCCTCCAGCGTCTATCTCACATAGGTCTACGATTATCGACCCATTGTTGAGAGACAAATAGTTGGAAAGGATGAGTGCCGCCGTCGTGGATCAAACCCGGGACTTCTAGATTGACAGTACGACGCGCTACCAACTGCACTGTGATGGCGGCTAGGTTTTTATTTTCCAAATATGGGTGGACATACAGTGATACACATGTATTTTGTAATTGTTGATCGCAGATCTCTCATGATTTGAACAAATTTCTGATTTCTAGAAGGAAAACATTTTTTATGATATCCTTCTTTATTCCCTTTTGGGAATGCACAGAAATGGTCTTATTTTCAGAAAACAGTAATTCTATGAAGTATTTTAGTACAGGGTCAATAGGTATTATTACACACCAAATATCAAAGCTCTCGGCTTTATGGTTTGGAGGAGATTATTAAAGATTTCCTTCTTTAAATCTATGTAAAATCAGGGATCGCACAGAAAAAGGCTAATTTTCAGAATACGATAATTCTTTAAAGTATTTTGGTAGAAGGTCAATAGATGATGATTTATACAAAATATCAAAGTTTTATGCCTCATGGTTTGGGAGAAGAAGATTTTTTAAGTTTTCCTTCTTATTTCTATGTAAAATCAGGGATGGCAAAGAAAAGGGCTAATTATCAGAATACCGTAATTCTTTGAAGTAGTTTGGTACAGGTCAATAGACCATGATTTATAGAAAATATCAAAGCTCAAGGCCTTATTGTTTGGGAGAGGAGGATTTATAAAGTTTCCCTTCTTTATTTCTATGTAAAATCAGGGATCACACAGAAAAGGGCTAATTTTCAGAGTACAGTAATTCTTTGAAGTATTTTGGTAGAGGGTCAAAAGATGATGTACAACAAATATCTAAGCTCTAGGCCTTATGGTTTGAGAGAAGAAGATTTATAAAGATTTCCTTCTTTATTTCTATGTAAAATCAGGGATCGCACAGAAAAGGGCCAATTTTCAGAATGCTATAATTCTTTGAAGTATTTTGGTAGAGGTTAGGGTCAATAGATGATGATCTTTACCAAATATCAAAGCTCTAGGCCTTATGGTTTAGGAGAAGATTTATAAAGTTTTCCTTCTTTATTTCTATGTAAAATCAGGGATCGCACAGGAAAAGACTAATTTTAAGAATACAGTAATTCTTTGAAGTATTTTGGTAGAAGGTCAATAGATGATGATTTTTACCAAATATTAAAGCTCTAGGCCTTATGGTTTAGGAGAAGATATGTAAAATCAGGAATTGCACAGAAAAGGGCTAATTTTCAGAATACGGTAATTCTTTGAAGTTTTTTGGTAGAGGGTCAATAGATGATGATTTGTACCGAATATCAAAGCTCTAGGCCGCCTTACAGGTTGGGAGGAGAAGATTTTTTAAGTTTTCCTTCTTTATTTCTATGTGAAATCAGGAATTGCACAGAAAAGGGCTAATTTTCAAAATAAGGTAATTCTTTGAAGAATATGGTCAATAGATGATGATTTGTACCAAATATCAAAGCTCTAGGCCTGATGGTTTGGGAGGAGAAGATTTTTTAAGTTTTTTTCACTCCGTTGCCATGGCAACCAGAGTTCTTCATGGATTTCAATTCTTTGAAGTATTTTGAAAGATTACCAGGATTCCATTGTTCGGTGCTCCAGCAGCCATGATATATCTGAAAGACCTAAGGATCATTTCTGTGAATTTTGGTTGAAATTCCATGGTGAGTTTAGGAGGAGATGATTTTTTTGTAATTGTGAATAGACGGACAGAAGACGGACGATGACCGATCACAATAGCTCCCCCAGAGAACTTCGTGCTCAGGTGAGCTAAAAAGAAATTACACTTATAGCAGAGTAAGTTGCATCCTGTAGGAAATCCCAGTTTCATTTCTACAGGTTGATGTTTACAGGCAACATGTTTGACATTATTGAAAAGGGAGAGAACTCACAGAAACTAGCGAGATCAATCGGGTAACTTTGATGTAAATACGATGGAAGTCATGTCAAGTTACAGAATGATTTTTCTGATTTTCTGGAAGTAACATACGTCGATGTCCCCTTATTGAGAGCACTGCAGGGAAAAATACTAACAGGGGCCCAGTCGCCCATGGGCCTTAAATTTTTGGCTGGGCCCCTGAATTCTTGGAGAAAATGCCCATACCTCTAATGTTGAATATTTTTTTTTTTGCAACCTGGGCCACCAAGTTCAAATTGTTAGTCTTTTTCCCTGCACTGAGGTGGGGGGGGGGTATGATAAGGTACAAAATAATAGCTACCTGACCTGGGAGCATTTATTAAGAGAAATAAGATATTTTTTACTACCCTTTTTTGAAATTGTCTTGGAAATCATTGTCTAAACCTATTACTAAACTATACAATTTTAGACCAGTCCAAAGACAAAGGACTTGCATATGACAAGTTACATTTGAATGAATTCTAAAATCCTGTCACGAAAAATATTCTGGATAATAAAGAAGTTGCTTGTAAATTGGTGGGCTTGTGTGGGGTAGAAAAAAAGATTATTCCAAGCAATTTTTCCTTTTCAAACCACATTCCTTTCCAATTATTACTACTATTAGCCCTTGTCATGCTGAATAAAATAAAATTCTAGAACTTCATTAAAACATAAGAGCTGAAATCACTGAGGCCTAAGTCATATTTCTTTTGAAAATCAATTTTCTATACAACTCAGAGCTCTGAATGAAAGGGACAAACAGGTGATGTAGAGCAGGCTGATCTTTGTCCATGTCTTCTGCCAAAATGTGAATATTCCTTTTTCAGCATGACAAGGGTTAACACTTTACTTTGCTGTCTACAGCTTCTTCAAACTTCATCAAATCTAGAATTTGATGTTTTTTGTTAAAGTCAAGCAATTATAGGTAACCTGGCAAGGTTTGTATCAGCAACTTAAACAATTCAATAATAGAAATAATGCTTTCACATTTATTTCAAAAGCTTTTCAAGTGTTCCAAAGCAATATCTGTCAAGTAACGAAGAATTTTCAGAATGTTCTCATTTGACTTTGCTAAAAATTTAATTTGTCCTTGTCTACTGACAAACACAATGGCTGACTGCACTGTAGTCAATGGCATTGCACTGAGCCGTATACTAAAACATTCATAAAAGTGACTCTCAAGTCCATCAATAAATTCTGATGCTTCCTTGTATGAAAGCTCTTCTTCTTCTTCTGAGGACCTAATAGCATTCCAAAGCCTCTTACAATCCTCATGTTTGTTTGAATATGTTATGTTACTTAGGCCATCTACTTCAACTGGTACATTGTACACAAGCTCAACTGGTTTATCAATGTCCTCCATACCAGTACACATGGCTGCAATGAATCCAAGCTCTGATGCAGTAAATACTTGTGGTACAACTCTGCAATCAAACTGAACTTCAATCCAATTCTGAATGGTTTCCACAAGTGCTACGGAGCCTCGAATAATCATATTTGAAAAGTATGAAAAGTCATGCTGCAATGAAAGCTTCAATGGATTCACTTCAAGATCTGTGCTAAACAGTAGAGCCTGACTGGTAACTTTAACAGTGTCATTTCTAGTTTTACTTCTCACTTCTATCAATATAGCCTTCGGATCATTGATTCCAACATTAAATCCGGAGACTGGATTAACAACAGCATCCTCAGGTACTGAAGTATCTATAAATGTTCCTTTTTTAGCCTCAGCAGATATATGAGCTGACAGTGTCCTTGAGTAGCGTTGAAAGTCTGATTTCTTTGATTGAAAGTTATAAAGTGGTGTGATACGAAAGATTTTCCACGTCTTTCCCCTTAGTTCATTAATGTTATTGTCCACTGGAATCTGCTCAACTGCGGTACTGGACTTTCGTGGCCTGAAAGTGGATGGAGTCTCGTCATATGACCTTCCTTTAATGTGTAATCCGTGTCTGTGTTGGGTTGTTGAGCCAAGGGGACCAACTCTCCGGGCGTTTGATCTTTGTAAAGGAGTTCTTCCAACAGTACTCTGCAAGATGCGGTCAAGTTTACTCTTATAAGAGTACTGACCATCGGGTGTTGCTGCCATTCGAATAACGTCTTTTGCACAAGAACTTTTGTTCGATTTCTTCAAATTCTGTTCGAACGACCCGCTTCATGGACTTACTTCCTTTTCCTGGTCAGAGAGAAGCTTAGCTAATTAGCTGTAAAGCGTTTTTCCGTTCACCGGTTTGGTTCCCGAAATTTTAAAATTCGCAATGGTTATTCATAGCAGTTATTTGTGTGTAGATATTTGTGTGTTTGTTGCTTAGTTGGCTGGTTTTAAAGGGATAACGGGACAGTGATTTTATTTGAAGTTTTAGTACCTGGCACTTTATGTTTATTTTATCTTAAATTTATACCGACAGTGTTTTAATGGTGACATATTAAACCCAGTCCCACTTAATTTCGGCTGAATCAACTCGACCCACTCAATTCGGCCCGATCAAATCGGCCCGGGTAGGCCTTAAGAGTAAATAGTTTAACACGCATACTATGTGTATATTAGCATAATCAAAGGCCCCGCTTACTATTCTTTACCATCCAGTCAGTCTTCACTCCAATGATACCAATTTCTTTGGCTCAGTCCTGCCTTTCATCTATAAGGCAAAATGTATTTTCTTCCTCTTTCAGCAAATACCCAGTTATGCCGAACATTACTATTTGCACCAGTGGAGTACAAAAACTTATTTCCAACCTGAAACCAGACAAAGCAGCAGGATCAGACAACATCAAGTCTCTTTTACTAAAAAACTTATCAAATTTTCCCGGTCTTACAAATTCTTTTTCAGAAATCCCTAGACACGGGCACTCTTCCCCAGGTTTGGACAAAAGCAAACTCGACTCCACTCTTCAAAAAAGGAAACAAAGAAGATCCTGCAAATTACAGAGCTATATCTTTTACGTGTATATTGTGTAAAGTTCTAGAACATATTGTAGCCTCAAATCTAACTGAACATTTTGACAAAAATAATATCCTTCATGACTTGCAGCATGGTTTTAGAGAAAGGCGTTCATGCGAAACCCAGCTACTTCAACTGACCGACCATCTTGCCAGAAACCTGACTGAAGGAAAACAAACTGACCTAGTTTTATTAGACTTCAGCAAGGCTTTTGACAAAGTTAGCCACTTCAAACTTTTGTATAAATTGCAGGAACATGGTGTTAACAATGCTACCCTTTTGTGGATGAAATGTTTTCTAATAGGCAGAACACAAAAGTAGTCTTAGAAGGTGGATGCTCATCAGAAGTACCAGTCACGTCTGGAGTACCTCAGGGATCTGTACCTGGCCCTCTTTTGTTTCTTTTGTATATAAATGACCTTCCAAATAACAACACATCCCAAGTTCGTTTGTTTGCAGATGACGCTGTTGTTAGCTATAAACAACAGACAAGACTGTTTGACCCTACAAGAAGATCTAGACAAGTTAATGCAGTGGGAGAAAAAGTGGGAAATGGAGTTTAACCCCAGAAAATGCATTGTACTTAATATTACTAAAAAGAAGAAAAAGATTTCCTTTGATTACAGGTTACATGGACAAGTACTAGACACTTTGGACAATGCCAAATACCTAGGAGTTACAATATCTGGAGATCTTTCCTGGAACAAACACATTGACAATATAACATCAAATGCTAATAAAACTTTAGGTTTTCTCCGCAGAAACATCCAGACCAAAAATAAGAAGATCAGAGAAATGGCGTATAAAACTTTAGTGAGACCCCAGGTAGAATACGCACAAAAACCTATATCAACAAAGTGGAAAAAGTACAACGTAGAGCGGCAAGATGGGTTCAAAATAATTTCTCTTATTATGACAGTGTTACCTGCATGCAGAAGGAGCTTGGTTGGGAAACTCTCCAATACAGACGAGACATCTCCAGAGTCACCATGTTTTATAAAATCGTTAATAATTTTGTTGCAGTGCCAGTACCAGCTTATCTTGAAAGACCAGTGAGGACCACCCGACATATACACACAGATCCACACAAATGCAGTCTACTTTAAATATTCTTTTTTTCCCTACACAGTGATACTATGGAACAGCCTTCCAGAAACAATTGTACAGCAACCTGATATTGCATCGTTCAAAAAGAGTCTCGATTCTTTTCAGATATAGTGAGCCGTCCCTTAATGACCAAAACATGTTTTATCAGCTCTTTTAATCTAACACTCACAATACTTTCAAAATTTTGCACCCTAACAAATGTCTAACAGTTTTTATTCCAGCACAGTACCACAACACCTGCCAGTAATACCCGAAAGGGGAGTTGGGCAGTATATATAGATAGATAGATAGATACTTTCTGAAATTTTGAATGATTGACTTTTGGCTTTTTAAAATCTAGAAGTATGAGTATGTGGAGTTTTATTTTCAATCTGACATCACCGTCAGCTGTTAATCTTCACCTTGGCATTTAGACTGCTTATTTATTAACTAAATTACAGCTCATTATTTTCTAAAGCGAGTAAATATTGATCAGCCTTTGATATTTGTTTGACAAAAAGGGCCGATGGAGCCAAATGGCCCACTCGAGCTTATTGTTTTGATAACTATAGCTAAAATTCAAAATTTGAGCAATGTATATATTTACCCTTATTTATTCAGTCTATTTATTCGGCCATTTGTAATATGATTTTT
This sequence comes from Fragum fragum, assembly GCA_946902895.1. NCBI lineage: Eukaryota > Metazoa > Mollusca > Bivalvia > Cardiida > Cardiidae > Fragum > Fragum fragum. The sequence continues at coordinate 50,121,962 of OX336366.1, forward strand.
TGATTAATCAAGATTTACTTGTTTGAAATAGAATCCCTGTCACTCATCTTATTTTAGGCACTTTTCAATAAACAAAGAATTCAAAAGAAAAGAAAAAGAGAAGCAGTACGAATAGTTGTAAAATAAAAATAAAGCAAAAGAAACCTTGGATCAGGACAAGTTGATAAAGCCTTGTAGAAATATCCTTAATACCCAAGAAATCACTGAGCATGAATGGTTATCTGAGTCCAATTAGACCTTCAAAAACATGCCACATATGAATCCACTGACTGTTTCAAACACCCGGGATCATTTGATAAATTCAATATTGATCTATATCCCGGATGACACTTGATTCGGTGGAATATTTATCGCTACTCACACGGCCAGATGAGAAGTTCCTGAGTAGGAGGGATGTTTTAATTCTAGAGATGTAAAAAGCGATTGTTTTATTTTCAAGAGTTTGAATGTAATGTATAGCAACTTTGAGTGTCTTACTAAAACAAAACTCATTGAACTAGGGATTTTGGTCAAAGATTACATTCGATATCATCGTTTTAACTGAAAAACTCCCAAAGAACAGCTTTTTCTTGAACAACACTTGTTTGTAAATTGATGGATTTAGCTAAAAATATCCCTAAAATTTGGGTAAAGATAGAGTCAATTTAATTCTTATGTAAAAAAAAAGAGAACTCACCACAAAAGAAAACGATATTGATAATAACTTCGAAGAAAACTTGTAGTGCAAAGTAAAATTAAACAAATGATAACCATATTATCGGATGTAAGCATCGCAGCCCAGATAGTGCCTAAGAAAACGAAAAAATATCATCAAATTGATAAGAGAAATTAAAACTGAAAGTTGCAGTCATTACTGATTGCCCTAGACTTCAACATAAAAGAAATGAATTCCGAGAAAAAATCTTGTTAAACAAATGAGAGTCATACAGCTTTCAAATTTCTTGTATAGTTTTCTCTACCAATTTGTTAGAAAACCCACACGGTTGAAGGCAAATCAATGACCATCACCATTTGACATTATTTTCACAAATGAAGTGAATATGACAAATCTCAGAACCACCAACTTTGGGATTAAGTAGCCATGTAACACTCTTATTCCAATCCAATTACTACACTGAAAAGGATTCATTCTCAACTACCGAACTAAACTTTCTAAAGGGAGATTACGATTAAATCAACGAGAGTGTAGCAAAAATGAATTGGACATACTAACTTTCTGGTCTCATGGTAATCATGGTAATACCTTAACGAAATAGTTGAAAATCTAGCTGCGAAATCAGTGACATGGACAAGGCTATCTCATGATGCCAGCAAGCGGGTACAGTATATGAACTAAGTATGTCTATCTGCAATCAAAACAAATACATAATTATGGTTAAATCTAGAAATACAATAAACCAGAGAAGATATCAAATACAGAGAAGCTAGCATCAAAGTGAAACATGAAATACGCAATTTAAGTAAAACTACGAAAAAATCTCGCTGCAAGGATGAATTCAGACAGCAATCTATTCTGAAGAAAATAACAAAAACGAGTCTATAATGGCTTGAACAACCGAACGGAGAATTCACAAATGACGACAAACTTAGAATCAATCTGTTGAATGACTATCTCACGAATATTTTCGATTTAGATGCCAACGATGCATTAACAAAAATTCCCGGACATTATATTTCCACCGTAAACCATACTAAATTTACAACAATTACTTCTTTACAAGCATTCCGTCTTAAAAACGACCAAATACTAACGCCTTCAGTCTACATTTTAACAGCCTTAAGTCTTAACTGTACTACGCACACTCCGATTTTCTGTGTTTCCGTCAATGACCAAGCAGAATAAAGTTATAGACTACTAGAGGATTCTATGAACAATAACAAGGTTAAGCATTGTTTGACAATTCTGTGCATTTAAGCTTTATTTTTATAAAGTTGTGTAAAGAAATGTAAATGCTGTCGTACATCTGTTTAACGTGCTTGCCATCATTTCCATGTGAAGCTATCAAGGCCAAGCCACATTGGCTATGAATATATCAATTTTCCTTAAAACAAATATAGTATTAAAATGATAGATTATCTTTTAATAGATAGATTATCGATTAAATATCGATCAAAAAAAGATGCATTGCAAAATATGTATAATACTAGGCGTATAGAATATGTGGTGGAAATATGTGTGCAAATAAAAATTGTGGTGAAATATCCTCATTGGATACGTTTAAATAGTGAAACGTCGCAGGTTTGAACAGTCTCAATGGTGAAATGTCTTGCATCCATCTGTACAATTAATAATCTAACGTACAGGTGTTGTGATTTCATTGTCGAACAAACAAATCCTTTAATAAGTATTCAGTCTACAAGTAGAGGGTATAGTCATAGAGAAGGCTGTTAAGAATATATTATACACAAACAACATGTGGCATTTGGTACCTCGTATCCATGTTATGTATCTTGATGAATGTGTTGCGTTGTTAAGCATACCAGCGATTAGAAATTAATTGTTATAGATTTCAAGGGTTTCTTTTTGAAGGAAGGTAGTTCGAAACGAGTACAAAGTAAATGAAAAAAAAATTGATCTACCCTTTTGGTACCGGTTTGGCCAACGTATGTTTGAAGAGGGACCGCTTAAATAGTATTTGTATAATATCGATTGATTTTTTTTTTTTTAAACTTTGAATTGATATTACATCGTGCAGTTGGTAGCGCGTCGGACTTTCAATCTAGAGGTCCCGGGTTCGATCCCCGACGGCGGCACTCATCCCTTCCGACTATTTGTCTCTCACCAATGGGTTGATAATCGTATACCTATGTGGGATAGCAGCTGGAGGCTAGGAAAGGATGTAATGGTAGTACTGGTGTGAGAAATACCAGGATTCCATTGTTAGGTGCTCCAGCCGCCGCGATATAACTGAAAGATTGTTGAAAGCGGCGTAAAACCCCATTCAAACAAAAATGATATTACATCGTATTTATCACTTTTCTCGAATATCTCTGCATAGCTTTTCATTAAATATTTCCATGGCGTTTTATGAAACGGTCGCTTGCGTATAATGACAAACAATGGGTACCAGGCTATATCGACCCCTAGTTCACATCCGGTTTCTTTGTTGCATCTGTCATAATCAAAACGAAATAAATATTGTGGACACTTAAAAAGGCACTCAGTTTGTGGAACTTAGATTTTACTTTGACATGGTTGAGCACAATATATGTTGCCATGCCTAACACTAAAGACAGGTAGCCCATATTTTCTTCTTATTTGTTTCCAGGCGACTATTTTGGAGGCACAAAATCTCTGAAGGCACAAATAGGGTCCATTCCCAAATGTTTGAACTTTTTTATCAAGAAATTATAGTGTTATTAGTATCTAAATGGTTCATTATGTCTTATATTTTGGGATATAGATGGTTTGTGATAAAGTCTTCTTTTTTAGTAAGATTTTGAAGAACTTTCCCCTTACCCTGGAAATCATGAAAGTGATTTATTGGACATTTTACATGCATCCCTTGCTACAACACTCAAATCAGTGCGATTGAAAAAACTTAGTTTTATCCAATGTCAATTCAGAGTTCTACATACAAAAGTATAACAGCAATCCAAAATCATTACTTCTCACTGAAACCCTATGCTGTAGGTACTCATTTTGATAGTCTCATTGAGACAGTTCAAAAGAGTACCTACAACATAAGGCTAGCATGGTAGCATTAGTGATATACTAAAATCTGAGTTCCAAATAGACCTTTTCACGCAAAGCGTCAGATTTTTCAATGAAAATTATTGGGCTAAATGGTGTAGATCAGGGCTCCGGAAATCCCATAAATTGCTGGTCTGGACCGGATTTTGAATTGCCAGACCGATTGGAATCCCAAAATTACACCAAAATCATTCCGAAATTTTCAGTCAAATGCCCATCCGCACGTGGACTTAATTTGCAGTTTCATGCTTGACTGAACTTCGGGTATTGAGTTTTGTAAACTATTTGCAATAGAGAATCATTTTGACTTTCACACGTTCGAAGTCTTATCCTTATCGACATCTAATACTGCGTCGATTTATATTGCCATTAGTCATGAAGCTAATTTCTTTTACTATAACATGGGATGTGTTTATAAATTGAGACATGGACAGGCTTCAGTTGCTGTTGTACAAAGTCAGAAAAGCTCAGTACAATGCTTTGAAATTAATTTATCACAAGTAAGCGCGTGAAACTGGGTTTGAAATTTGTATGAAAAGTCACGTTGTTAATATTTATTTTATGGTTTTTCATTCACGTAATGAAAAGTAGCTGATAGAATTTAAACAATAATTTTAATTTTAATTTTTTTTAACATCTTTGGATAGAAAACATTGTGGATAATGAAGAAATTGCTTGATCCAAGCAATTTCTTCATTTTCTACAATGTTTTCCAAAGCTTTTTTGTTGAGGGGCGTAAAAAGGAGGGACTGAGTGGGAATGGGTTAAGTTGTAGCTTGTAAAATGTTTCCAACAAGATTTGACTTGTGATTGAGAAGAGTTTGCTTCCTATTGACCAAAACTTTATGCACAAGGGGTCCTTTTGTAATTTGAGGGCCATTGATGCAATGATTGTACACTGTTGATGGTATCTGAAAAAATCAGACTGCCCACTAGCAGGGAAAAAGACTAGCAGGGGCAGAGTCGCCCATGGCCCCTAAATTTTTGTTCGGGCCCCTGAATGGAAAATGCCCATACCTCTCATGTTAAAATATTTTCATAGCTGAATCTAGGGCGCGGGATTGTGAGATTCACACGTTTAAATAGTTCAGGACGCAAAAAACAATTTGCTTTTTGTACCCTGGGCCCCTAAGTTGAAATTGTTAGTTTTTTGCCCTGCCACTAGTGCAAAATGACACACGCTAATATGCTAATAATGACTTACTAAAATTCATTCCCACAAATTACGTTTTTGACGTCTCCAAGAAAAAAAGCTTTGGAAAACTTTTTTGAAAAATGATGAAATTGTTAATTACAAGCAATTTATTTACTGTCCACAATGTTTTCTACCCAAGAAAGGCAAAGATTTGTTACATTTTCATCAACAAAGAAATTGTCTAATGCAACATATGAATTTGGACTAGTCTAGATCTTTGATGTTAGGTAATGGGTTAAAGAAAGTTAATCTATTATCAGGCAAATTTTTTTTAAACAGTCGACATTAAAAGAAGTTGTAGAAGCAATTTCTACTTTTCTGTGACTCGCAAAGTGAGGCTATTTTCTTATGGGGGCACTGACTCTGACAGGAAGTCTTGATTCAAATTCAAACAGCATTATTTTGCAAAATTTATGGCTAGTAGCATGTAACAAAAGAGAAGAACTACAGCTTGAATAAGTTGCCAAACCAACAGAAACATTAATAAACATGGCAGCCAATGTCAGAGCTCAAAACCCATTTCTGGTCTGAATGAACGATTTTATTGGTCAACTGGTTATTTGCTTGACAGACGATTGGACAAATGCAGTTTAATAAACTTCACCATACAGCTTAATATACAGTCAAAACTGTGTTAGCGGTCACCTGAGAATAGCGGCCAATCTGCGTATAACGGCCATCCCAGGTCCGCCCGTGCAATTTGCTCTTTAAAATAACTGTGAAGAGCGGTAATCTATCGTATGTGGCCAGCGGTCACCTTTAATTGTCCAATTTGCACTTCATGTATATCCCTTTAAACGGTCACGCGACCCGACTAACTGCTGAAAGGTGTCGTGTAAAAAATCAATAATGCGTCTGGCTAATCTTGTGCATAAACTTTTCAACACGTGAGATAAACATGAACACGCCACTTAAAGGTGTACTCTATCAACGCGTGTTTGGTTGAATGCAATAAATGCCGAGTTATGTTGATTATAATTAATCGAAGATGATGGATTTGATATGAAGTCTAATTACGTATGCAGTTTGTAAGTTTACCACACATCAAAATTTTAGACTGGTCCGAATTCAAAGACGTTGTAACTTAATAATAATCGTCTTTTGCGGTAGAAATATTATGGATAGTGCTACTTCTTCATTTCCGACAATGTTTTCAAAAGCGATTTTTAGGAGCGTAAAAAAACGGGATTGCGTTGGAATGGGTGCGGGTCTGGATCCGAATATTCTTTCCAAGCGGTTCATAGACATTATATACCGGTATTTTGGAAACATACGGTCGTAATAGAGTATCTAAAATGTATTTTTCGGCGAACTTTCGAAGAAAATAAATTCAACGAAACGTCAGTCTCGATCATAAGTCGTTCGATGTTTCATCGTGCAACAAATTATCGTACACCGACCGTAATGCGCCGTAAATGTTTAACTCTAGACTAACATGTCAATGCTCTTCAGTTTCTTGATCGCGGTCGGTCGTCCCTTCCGAGTCTGAGTTGTGCAAATTAAAACAATGATTGGAAATACTTTATTACATAAAGGAATACATAAATATTGGTGTGTTTACTTTTTTTGTTAATTAAAACAATTGTCTTTTTTTCATTTTGTACATTTTACGTGGCCATTCTGATGAGGAGACGCATCATTGTATCATGACTACCTCATGTCAACACGGTTGTAAACACCGCCCCCCCCCCCAAATAAAAACCTGATCTGTGTTAAGCAGCCAACTGTCGTATGTGGCCAGTTTTGATCTGTCCCTTGGCTGGCTGCATACGACAGGTTCGACTGTACTGGTCTGAATTTTAAGAAGCTGCGAATGGAAATATTTTAGTTGATGAAATTTTGAAATTCTTTGCCTTTTGAGGTAGTTGGGGTAGAAAAAGTGGATAGTTAAGAAATTGCTACTTCTTAATTTTTCAACATTTTCCAAGGTATTTTTCTTGAGGGGGCGTAAATGACAGGTTTATGTGGGAATGAGTTAACCCATTACCAGATGGCAAAATTTTGGACAGGTCCAAATTGAAAGGAGTTGCAAACAACAATTTCAATTTAATGAAATTTTAGATTTTTTCAACTTTCTGGATAGAAAGCATTGTGTAAAATGAAGAAATTGCTTGTTACAAGCAATTTCTTCATTTTACACAAACTTTTCTCAAATGTTTTTCTTGATGGGCGTCAGAAAGTGTCACTGTGTGGAAATGGATTAATGTATAAGGAAAGTCAATAATGCTATATATTTCTTGCATTGTGTCTAAATGAACTGTGTGGCATGGTAATTATGCCATTTAAACTCAATTTATGTAATGTATTCATTTGATGTGACTGTACATGCACTAATAACATGTGTAATGATGTGTCCTAATGGGTTAATTAGATAGTTTATTACCTGTCAATGACAAGCGACATACATGTTGTATATGGTAGTAAAGTGAAAGGCTGATCGTTATGTGTAATATATACTTTTACATTACCTATGTTCTCTTTGGTACTTTTCTTTATTTAAACCCTTCACCAGACAACAAAATTTTAGACTGGTCCAAATTCAAAGAGGTTGCAGGTGACAAATTTTTAAGTAGACAGAATTTTGAAATCTTTTATTGTTTTTTTTCCTGTAAGAAAACATGGAAGACAATGAGGAAATTGCTTCTAACAAGCAATTTCTTCATTTGCCACAATATTTTACAAAGTTTTATTTTTTATTTGGAGATATAAAAATCAGGATAGCGTGGGTTAATCAGACAACAAACCGAAATGACAATTCAGAGTCAATTTATTTGAATAGAAGGGATCCTTTAGGATAAAAACTGTGAGAAAACCAAAAGTTACTTATATTAAGCATGACAACTTTTACTGTGAAATAAAACTGAATGCAAATAAGCACAGAAACTGGGAATGGATTTTAGTCTACTTTCACACAACAGTTTGTCAACAGTCATTGTAAATATAAACAGACAAGCAACAATGAGTCATCAACATTAACAATGCATTCCCTACTTATTGTTTGTTTTCATCATTTGTGTATCTGCTGGTGCATAACTGCTGCACAATTTAATCAGATAAAGGATTTGGTATGTAACCAGAGCTACAGATACAGTGTTGTAATTCGTATTTTAGACTTAAATATTTCACCAATACTACCATAATCCAAATGTTTTAGGCACTCATTTGAATCGTCTCACCAAGACAATTCAAATGAGTACCCACAACATAGGGTTTTGTTGAGAAATAAGGATTTCAGAATACATGTATCCCCCTTTTCTAGATCTCTATGTAACCTAATTTTGTAGTAGTCTACAGATCATCGTAGTTATCCTAACAAGTGACTTGAGGACTTGATGATAACATGAGAAGGAAGATTTGGAAAATGTTCAATCTCTTTTATTTTCTTTGTATTGTATTTCTCTGATTAACCCTTGTCATGCTGAGCCCTTAATGTTCCTATTTTGGCAGGAGGTCGAAACAAAGATCAGCCTGCTCTTACATGCAGTCTGATCTTTGTCTTAACTGCCTGCCTGCACCTTAAACGCTGGATTTTACTGAAATACTGTTAGAACTGGGGTTAAAGGGAGGTATCGATGTTTCTGAAACCTTGATGAGAAAAATTTGTCAATCGCCTAAAAGTATGCTAAAGGTCGCTAAATACTTAAATTTGAGTCAGATAATGTCTTTGCGGTAGTCTGATAGGCCAATAGTGGCCTTTTTAAGTTGTATAGAAAAATTTTAGCGGAATTCCAGGTTATTTTTAGATGTCACAGAATTCGGTTGTCGACACCGCATGACTTCATTTGTATATGACCCAAAGGCAACAAACAAGTACTGTCCTAAATTATGTCACTCCAAATTGTTAGCGCAAAACAGTTTTAAACTGCAGTAAGTGTTTATATTCGCATTAACTCTTATGGTAGTTTTGAACTGATCTTTACAGAATTGAAGACCGGCTAGCGAACATAGCTCCTGGTGACGTATTGATGACGTTGCTGTGAGCAATTCAAACTGAATACGAGATTCCAACGGTTACACGCACCGCTTGAATGACCCAATGTTCTTTGAACTGTCTCGACTTAATCTAAAAATAGATTAACAGCCTACGTAGGCTATTAAGGAATTACCCGTATTTATTCAATTAAACAACCTCTGATTTTAGCAATACTACTTTTCAGAATATTGTTTTCAAATAGGAAATGAGAGGGAAAAAGAAAAATAAGAATCTGTGACATGGAAAAAACATCGATACCTACCTTTAAACCCCATTCAAACAACAAATGGTCCTGCATAACTTTATCTCCTCTGTTTATGTATGCAGGACAAGAGGAATTTGAAAATTTGAATACAAAAATTAAAGTAAGTCTGTAACTTCTAATTGGACAGGACAGGTTAAAATGTTAGAATGTTAGAATTTCCTATCCTTAAAGAAAAATATTTTGAAAATATTATCATTTAAAAATTTTTGTTTGCAACTTCTTTCAATTAGAACCAGTCTAAAATTTTGTCATCTGGTAATGGGTTAACCATTTCACACTCATTCTTGATTTTTTACAACCCTTAAGGAAAGAGTAATAGGAAATAATGTGAAAATTAAGAAATTGCTGGTTTTAATTTTCCACATTGTTTCCTGCACAAAAAGATTAAGTTTGAAATTCTATCAACTAGATTTTTACAGTAACTGTTGTGGTCTGGTAATGGCCTTATTGTTTAAAAGATTAATCTCAATATCAACACTCCTCAGCAACCAAGTTTTATACAGTGATGCCTTTTTTCATACTGAAGCTGTAGCTTATTACTGTAGAGCAGAAACACTCTCTTGCTGTTGACATACTATAAAGCTTCTCACTGAAATATAAAACATGCCATAAAACAGTTCCATGGTGGGTGAGAGGATAAGATTAGAATCAGCTTGATGATGTGTTTGTAATTCATTGAGGTGTTCAGGTATAAGTTTTTGAAGTGCATGCTTACCCATTCACACACAGAGATGCTTTTGGACGCTCATCAAGAAAAAAACAATAGGAAACATTGTAAAAATTTACAAACGTTCTCTAAAAAGTTGAAAAAATCTTAGCCCTTGTCATGCTGAATAAAAATCCTGTTTAAAATTGCACCAACATCAAATGACTGAAATCACTGGAAGCACTAGTGGTAGGTCAATATTTGATTTTGAAACTGATTTTATGAACAATTCTGGCTTGAAAGGGCCAAACAGGTGGTATAGACTACGATCAGACTGCACATATGTGCAGGCTGATCTTTGTCTACACATCCTACTCAGACAGGATTATTTTGGGTTCAGCATGAGAAGGGACTTGCCACAACACAAAATTGCTTAACACAACAGTTGATACAAATCTTCTTGGCTATAAGCATACCAGTTGATCTTTATTGGTTGAAAATGTAAAAAACCGCCACAGACAATGTGAAAGCAACATTTGTCGCTAAACTTCAGCTGGGCTACCCTAAGGCTTGTATTATTAATGGATTCCAATTGTCACTTAAATCATCATCTCTTCCAATTTGGATGAAGTGAAAATATGTGGAAGGGGTCTTGTTATAGATTAATCCACATGAGTTATAATATGACATTTTCAGTATTCAAGTCATGCGATATTTCATTTATTTGAAGCATATCTAATTACGAGGACACAGCCATGTGTGCGAGCTTGAAAATGCCAGCAATCTCAAGTGAATTCTATATTTTGAAATTTTCATAGATGGATACTACTGTATCTTAACCTATTCCCACAAAGAAAACATCCCTCAGGGAAAACATTTTGAAAAATATTGTGTGAAATGAAGAAATTTTTGTAACAAGCAATTTCTTCATTTTACACAATGTTTTCTACTCAGAAAGTTGAAAAAATCTAAAATTACATAAATCTTAAATTGTCATCTGCAACTCCTTTGAATTTGGACCAGTCTAACCTTTTGCTGTGTGGGAATGGGTCAACTTTTTACCCATTACAAGGCTGAGGCTGGTAGCTTGTAGGACTCCTAATCATTGGGTCCCTGGCTATCACAAATATCCTTTCCGACATCTGTCTCCCACCAATTTTTGGATAATCATAAACCTATTCAAGTTGAGGCTTGAATTGATTGAATGAATGGGGTTTAACACCACTTTTAACAGTAACATATCGCAGTGGCTGGAGGACCTAACAATGGATTTCTGGTATTTCTCACACCAGTACTACCACTACATCCTTTCCTAGTCTCCAGCTGCTATCTCACTTAAGTTTTCCCATTTGTGAGAGACAAAAAGAGGCCAAAAAAGGATATTTCTGTGCTGGTGAGAAATACCAGGAATCCATGGTTGTGAATTCCAGCAATGATTTTGCTGATATACTGTTAAAAGAGATTTTAACTCCATTCAATTGATTAACCCATTACCTGAAAACAAGATCTTAGAAAGTTCCAAAATCAAGCAAAATGCAGACAACAAATTCTGGTTGATTTTATATTTTTAAAAACCTGTGCCTTGGGGATAGAAGGCACTTTGTTTAAGCTATTTCTCTATTTAACTCTGAGTTTTCAAAAGCTTTTTTTACTTGGGAGGGTTCTGTGTGAATGGGTTAATCTTTTCCCACACAGTGATGCTTTTGCATCCCCCTCAAGAAAAACAGTTGAGACAAAATTTTGTAAAATGAAGAATTTGCTTGTAACAAGTAATTTCCTCATTATTCACAATGTTTTCTAGTAAGAGAGAATCATAAGGATTTTTATTCTTTTAGCTTTTCCTTTAATTTTACTCATAATACTGTTTCAAGGAATTAATCCTTTTCCCACATTTTCTATCCTATTACCTACATTTTTCAATTTGAACATATTTTGAAATGTTGTCAGCATGTCTTTTCTAACTTGAACGGAATAAGATTTTGTCATCTGGTTACAGGCAAATGACGAAATATTTTATTATTTGTAGGCCTCCAGAAGAGATATTGAACACACCAGAAACTTCAAAACATGGCATGTCGAGCTATAGACAGATGACATCACAACCGTCTGATGATCAGCAACCGGTTAAATATGGAGAGTTGGTTGTCCTTGGGTAAAAAGCATTCACTTTTTCCATATTTTCAGATTATAACCTGAAACAAATGTATTTGTGTATGATTGCAAATCATGCCATTTCAGAAAACATTTAAATTATTAACAACATAAATAACATATTAATTTGTTGACCAAATGGATGCCAATAAAATTTGAAAACCGCTTCAGATGATATATTGAGGTGAATGCTTAACCAATTCCCACACAGTGATGCTTTTTGACGCCCCTAAGGAAGAACAGTTAAGAAAACATTGCATAGAATTAAGAAATTTTTTGAACCAAGGAATTTCTTAATTGTCCACAATGTTTTCAACCCAGAAAGTTGAAAAATAAAAAATTCATCAACTTTTTCAAAATTGTTGTCTGCAACTCTTTCAATTTGGACCGGTCTAAAATTTTGTTGTCCAGTAACAGGTTAAGCATTACCACACAATCCTGCATCATGAAGTGCTGAAGAAATATAGCTTGTGAAACATTATGAAAAAACAGAAATTGTTTTTCTCCTAGTCTCACTATCTTCTACCCCATTTGGCCTTTTGATCTGTTGCATGCAACATCTTTCAGTTTGACTGGTTTAAAATTTTGATGTCTAGCAATTGCTTTATTGAAAACAGCATATCTGTCTGGGTAGAAATTAAAGTAGGAAAGTGAAAATTATTGTCACAGGCAATATTTTCTTCATCACAATAATTAACCCATTCCCACACGATGACTCTTTTTGACGCCCCTCAAGAAAAAAAAAGATTGGAAAACATTGTGTGAAATGAAGAAATTGCTTGTGACAAGCAATTTCCTCTTTTATCACAATGTTTTCGACCCAGAAAGTAGAAAATATCTAAAATTTTAACAAGTTTAAACTGTTGTCTGCAGCTCCTTTCAATTTGGACTAGTCTCAATTTTTCTTGTGTGGTTATGGATTAAGTCTGTAAATTTAGTCTGGGTAAAAAATTCTTGATATGCTGAATAGAATTGTTCCATCACCAATGATTGATTATCAAATATTACCAGAAGACAAATTTTTAGACTTGGGAATTGAAAGAGGTTATGGACAACAAACTAAATATTGCAAAATATTAATATTTGTATCATATGCATGATTTAGTAAAATGTGTTGTCAAGGATATAACACAAAAGACATACTATTAGTTGGCAACCTAACCAGTTTATCTATAGTTTGAATGAGCTATAGTAAAGATGTGAGAAGGGGTTATAGCATTCTAAAATCCTTACTTCTAATTGAACCCTATGTTGTGGATGCTTGTGGACAGGGTAAGGTCAATGGAAGTATGGTAAAATATCTTAATCAAATTTATGTACTCCATCAGCATTCTGTAGATCTAGGAGTTCAAAAATTTGATTGCGGTAGAAATGGACCATTTGATTGGTCATTCAATGTGTTGATTGACATCCTGGATCCATGAACTGCCTTTTCAGTTTTTTTTAAACTCTGCTATATTTCTCTAATACTATATTATATAGTCATAAACAGGATTGAACTGAAATGGGTAAATTATTAAATATTATTTCTTTGTTTAAAATTTGCTCATTAACCTATTAAATTCAAGGAATTCATGGTTGGGTGCTCCAGGCGCCATGATATGACTGAAATACTGTTAAAAGTGTGTCAAACCCTATTCAAATAGATGACTTATTAACCAATTACCAGGCACTAAAGAAAAGTAGCTGTAGAAAATATTGTGAGAAAATGAGAAATTGCTTGTCACTGTTAATTTTATCCTTTTTCATAGTATCTTTTTTACCTATTGTACTTTTTTCAAATTTCACATTTTTAAAATTGTAGACAAAAATTTCAAGTTGGTGAGATATAGAAAAATATTTGCTTTCAATGTGCACAATAGTTTTCTAATTATTTCTCTTGAGGGTCTTGAACAAATAGGATTGAGTAGGAATTGGTTAACCCGTTACCATCTAAACCCTGCATTTTACACACTCAAGAAAAATGGCTTTTGAATAGAAAAAAGGGAATAAATGAAATCGCCTTTAACAAGCTATTTTTCTTTTGCTTCAATGTATTCTACCCTACCCAAACATATTTTCCTATTTAACTGCAATTTGATTTGGACAAGTGAATCTTAAGTTTTCTTGTCTAATAATGGATTTAAATAATGGCAAGACCTTTCAGAGTCCCAGCATTTTCTGGTACATGTATTACTCAATTAGGTAAAAAACTGGAATATGCAGAACTGATAGATTGTTCAAAGTATTGTTTATACCTATACACATTAATTCTTTAAACCATGACACTTCTACTAAGGAGAAGCATTTTCTTTTGCACAATGTATTCAATTAATAAGTCTTCATACTTTCACATTTAATTATGTTTTAAATCAATATTTTACACTATGTATTTTATGTTACAGATATAATGGGCATTTACCCCAAGGCAACAGAGGGAGAAGAAAAAGCAAGTACTGTCTCCACAGACGTCCCAAAGCAAATGGAGTAAAACCTCACAGAAAACATATTGTCAAAAATCCACACTCCTCAAAGGTAAATAAATTAATTCTTGGTTTTGTCTACCAGAAATGAGCATTCTGATTGGCTGAAAAAAATTCATACTTCCATGAATTAAATTTTGAGCACACAGCAATTTTGTATGCTTGCACTCAAAATAGATCCATAAAAATACATATCAAAAATGGTAAAATAACAGCATCTTTAGCACACCTGAGCATGAAGAACATCTCCTCCCAAACCACTGGGCCATTTGAAATGAAATCTGTTAAAATCTCTGGTTGCCTTGGCAACAAATGTTGAATTAAAAAAAAAATCTTAAAAAATATTCTCCTCCTTTTCCCAGGAGGTGTTCAGCCTTGAAATTTTGCATGAAGCATAAGTATATGGACATCCTTTAAAATAGCTAAAATCATGACCCCCGGGTCTCAAGGGCAGAGCCCCAGGGGCGTGGGGTTTATATACAATTAAAGAATGATTTTTAACGACATCTCTCAAACCACTGGGCAAATTTGAACCTAAAGGTTGCAGAAATGTTCCTTAGGTGGTCCCCTCCTAAAATAGCTAAAAGAAATGAAATCTATTAAAAACTCTAGTTGCCATGGAAAAAAAAGTGAAATTTTAAAATGATCTTCAAAAATCTTCTCCTGACCTAGAAGGTGTAGTGCCTTAATATTTTGCATGATCAGTTTATTGTCTTCTGTCTTATTTCTGAAGTTTTAACTCATGAATCCAGAGGGTGGCAAAATGCTCTCCTCCTTTCAAAGTAGTCCTGAAGCCTTGGAATTTGTCATTTAGACTTTAAGGATCCCAAGGTGTATAAAGTATGGCCAATTGTATCATAATTCTGTCCTTAACATAAACATAGACTGTTTAAAGAACAATAGCCTTTATCTCAGGTGAGCTCCCCCAAGGCCAACAGCCCGATTGTTTCGCTCAATGTCTTACAAGGATCATCCCTTTCGAAATTGGTCTGATCTTTCAAGAAACATGGGAAAAGGGGCCTAAAGAAAATTTAATTGAAACATCTATTAAAAACTTTCATTAACACCCTAGAGTCCACAATTTTCATTGGATTCTCATCAAACTTTCACAGAATGATTTTACCATCATAAGGATCATTTCTTTTGAAATAGGGTCAGATCCCCCAAGAAACATAGGAAAAGAGACCTTATGAAAATTTAATTTAAAAATCCTTGTTAACACCTTCGAGTCCACAGTTTTCATCAGATTCTCTTCAAACTTTCACAGAATGTTTGTTATAAAGATTGTTCCTTTTGTAAATGAGTCTGATCTGTCAAGTATCACGGAAAAGGGTTCTTATGAATATTTAATTATAAAATCCTCATTAATACTCTAGAGTCCACAGTTTTTAACAAGTTCTCTTCAAATTTTAAGAATGTTTGTACAATCGCTAGGATTGTTCCTTTCCACATTGGGTCTGATCTGTTTAGTATCACTGGAAAAGGGGCTGTATGAAAGTTTTATTACAAAATTCTCATTAACACAAGAATGTCCTCAGTCTATATCAGATTCTCTCCAAACTGATTGAATGATTGTACCATCATTTAGATTGTTCCATTCTAAATCTGGTCTGATCTGTTAAGTTTCACAAGAAAAAGGGGCCTTATGAAAATTTTATTATAATTGTTGTTAACATAATAAATTTCTCAGTCTTTATAATTTTCTCAAACTTTAAGGGAGATTGAACTATCATTAGGATTGTTCCTTTGTAAATTTGGTCTGATTGTTAAGTTTCACAGGAAAAGAGACCTTATGAAAATTTTATTTAAAAAAATACTTGACAATACATTCCACTGCTTTCATTGATTCTCTTTAAACTTTTACAGAATGATTGTACCTTCATTAGAATTGTTCTTTTGAAATTTTGTTTGTTCTGCAAAGTATTACAGAAAAGGGGCACTATGAAAGTTTCACTATAAAATCCTTATTTACACAATGAAGTCCACAGATTAAACAGATTGATTGTACCATCATTATGGTTGTTAATCTTGACAGTGGATCTGATCTGTCAAATATCACAAGAAATGGGCCTTATGAAAAACTTATTTAATCAGGACTCTCAGAAATTGGGGAGAAGTGAAGCCTGAGAATTGAGAGAAGTTTTTCTATTAGGGAGAAGTGGTGAGACTTTCATGAGAAGTGTATTCTCTTCAATAACAAGTTTTTGTGCATATTCCTTATTTCTATAGGGAATAAAAACCCTTTACCACCAAGTAGCTGCACAATTTGTTTTATGTAGTGTGCAGTTGATATAAACGGAACTATTCATCCTTTCTTTCAGTCCTTATTAGAGATCTTATTCCTCCGAACAAATATTTTTGTCTTCTTTCTTTGGATTTTGAGAATTAAGAAAAATGATTTCATATATAGATGGTATTATATTATCAATTATAAAAAATGGTATTAATAAATAATTTGCAAAGAGTGTTCAGGTAGTCTGAATTGACAAAATTGATTAGAGTTTAATTTGAAGCAGAAAATAAAATATCATTATTTATTACTATTTCATTTAAACCATTACCAGAAGACAAGATTTTCAGTCCGATCAAAATTAGAAAAAGCTGTATACCACATTTCAAATCTGAATATGCTCAAAACAGAAAATCAGTACTAGATGAGGTAAAAACTATTGTGGGAAAGGGAGAAATTGCTTGCTACAAGCACTTATTCCTTTTCTCACAAGTTTTCCATTTAAAATATTTAAATTCTTAGAGGCATAAAAAAAGCAGGGTTGTGTAGTAATTGGTTAAATTTTGTCAACTTCAATTTTTTATGACAAAAAATGGATAAAATGCTTGTAATTTATATATCAAAAAAGGGTTCATTCTTACTGAGTTGCAGTTATTGTAAGTAAAAGGTAAACAGAATAGCTGAGTACACAAATCATAGACTGTGTACAGAAGGTTTAAATTTGAAACTAATTTAACACAGAATAACTTGCTGTAGTTTTTAGCTCTACTGGCCCAAGGCCACTAGAGCTATTGCAATGGCTTTTTCCCCTCCGTGGGTCCGTCTGTTGTTGGTCCGTTAAACTTTTCCTTGTTTACATGATAGAGTCCACAGTTTTCATAGCATTCGCTTCAAACTTTCACAGAATGATTGTACCATCATAAGGATCGTTCCTTTCGAAAATGGGTATGATCCGTCAAGAAACATGAGGAAAGGGGCCTAATTAAAATTTCTTTAAAAAATCCTTGTTTACGTGATAGAGTCCACATTTTTCTTCGTATTCTCTTCAAACTTTCACAGAATGATTGTACTATCATAAGGATCATTCCTTTCGAAAACGGGTATGATCTGTCAAGAAACACGGGAAAAGGGTTCTTATGAAAATTTAATTAAAAAATCCTTGTTAACACTCTAGTCCACAAACTTTCACAAAAATTCCATTAAAAATCCTTATTTAAGCGATAGAGTCCACAGTTTTCATCGGATTATCTTCAAACTTTCTCAGAATGATTGTACCATCATTAGGATCATTCCTTTTGGGAATTGGATAATATCCTTTAGAAACACGGGAAAAGGGCCTAAAGAAAATTTAATTAAAAAATCCTCATTAACACTCTAGAGTCCACAGTTTCATCATATTCAAATCAAACTTTCATAGAATGATTGTATCAATATAAGGATCGTTCCTTTTGAAATTTGGAAAGATCCATCTAGAAACGTGGGAAAAGGGCCTTATAAAAATTTCATTAGAAATTTAATAAAAAAATTCTCGATAACACTCTAGAGTCCACAGTTTTCATCAGATACTCTTCAAACTTTCACAGTATGATTGTACCACCTTAAGGATCGGTCCTTTAAAAATTGGGTATGATCCGTCAAGAAACATGGGGAAAGGGGCCTTATGAAAGTTTGATTAAAAATTCCATTATAAATCCTCGTTAACACTCTAGAGTCCACAGTTTTCATCAGATTCTCTTCAAACTTTCTCAGAATAATTGTACCATCATAAAGATCATTCCTTTTGAAAATGGGTATGATCCGTCAAGAAACGCGGAAAAAAGGGCCTTATGAAAATTTTATTAAAAAATCCTCGTTAACACTCTAGAGTCCACAGTTTTCATCAGATTGTATTTAAACTTTCACAGAATGATTTTTCCATCATAAGGATTGTTCCTTTGGGAATTGGGTCAGATCCATCTGGAAACACAGGAAAAGGGGCCTTATGAAAATTGAATAAAAAATCTTTTAAGAAATCCTCTTTAACACTCTGGAGTCAACAGTTTTCATCGTATTCCCTTCAAACTTTCACAGAATGATTGTACTATCATAAGGATTGTTCCTTTCGAAATTGGGTATGATCCGTCAAGAAACACCGGAAAAAGGGGCCTTATGAAAATTTTACTAAAAAATCCTCATTAATAATCTAGAGCCAACAATTTTCAACGGATTCTCTTGAAACTTTTCAGAATGATTGTACCATCATAAGGATTGTTCCTTTCGGAATCTGATATGATTCCTCAAGAAACATAGGAAATGGGGCATTATTACAAATTAATTCAGAGATCTTTGTTAACACTCTAGAACCCACAGTTTTCATCTGATTGACTTCAAACTTTCACAGAATGATTGTACAATCATAAGAATTGTTTTCATCAAATTCTCTTCAAACATTCACAGAATGATTATTACATTAAATGGATTGTTCCTTTTGGAAGTAGGTTTGATTAATCAAGTTTCATGGGAAAAGGGGCCCTATGAAAATTTAATAAAAAAAGTTAACACATCATGGCCCTAGATTTCACCTGATCGACTTCAAACTTTCACATAATGATTGTACCATCATAAGGATTGTTCTTTTCGAATTGGGTCTGATCCATTGAGAAATATAGGAAAAGGGGCCCTAGGAAAATTCAATTAAAAAAATCTTAATTAATGCTTGTAAGTCCATATATGAGATGGGGTTGTCTTTATACTCAAACAGAATAATTATACTTTTGTAAGTAGATTTCCCTTTGGAATTTGTTCAGATCCATCAAGTAACATGGGAAAAGGGGCTATATGAAAATTCAATTAATAAAACCCTGTTAACACAATGATGCCCACAGCTTTGATCAGATTTTGTTGAAACTTTCACAGAATGATTGGAAGGTCATTACGATCATTCTTTTCATTACAGGGTTTGAACTGTCAAGAAACACAGGAATAGGGGCCTTATGAAAATTTCATTTATAAATCCTTGTTACCAAGTCCAGAGCTTTCATCGGATTTTCTTCAAACATTCACAGAATAATTGTACAATAATAATGATTGTTGATGTATGCATTAGACCTGATCCGTCTAGAGTCACAGGAAAAGGAGCATTATAAAATTTAATTTAAAAATCCTTGTACCACAATAAAGTCAACAGTTTTCATCAGATTCTGTTTAAACTTTCACAGAATGATTATTCCATTGTGAGGATTCTTTCTTTTCAAATTAGGCGTGATCTGTCTAGTATCATGGGAAAAGGGGCATTTTGAGAATTTTATCTATAATCCTTGTAACCAAGTCAAGAGCTTTCATTGGATTTTTTCAAACCTTCACAGGATCATTGTACAATAATCACGATTGTTGATGCTGACATGAGACCTGATCCTTCAAGTATCACAGGAAAAGGAGCCTTATGAAAATTTTATTTTAAAAATTTTACACCAAGATAAAGTCTGCAGTTTTCATCAGATTCTCTTCAAACTTTCACAGAATTTTTGTACCATCATTAGGATTGTTTCTTTCCAAATTGGGGCCTGATCTGTCTAGTATCATAGGAAAAGGGGCTGTATGAAAAATTATTACCAAATCCTCATAAACACAACAATGTCCTCAGTCTTTATCAGAATCTCTTCAAACTTTAATGTGAGACAAGAAAAGGGACCTTATAAAAATTTTATAACAAAGCATCATTATTACAATAAAGTCCTCAGTCTTTATCATTTTCTTCAAACTATCATTAGGATTGTTCCTTTGTACATTGGGTCTAATTTGTTAAGTTTCACGGAAAAAGGGGCCTTATGAAAATTTTGTTACAAAACTTCTTGACACAATTCAGTCCACTGTTTTCATTGATTTTCTTTAACTTTTAAAGAATGATTGTACCTTCATTAGAATTGTTCCTTTTGGAACTTGGTTTGTTCTGTAAAGTATCATGAGAAAAGGGGCCCTATGAAGATTTCACTATAAACTCATTAACACAATAAATTCCACAGAATACACAGATTGATTGTACCATCATTCCGATTGTTGATTTTGACAGTGGATCTGATTATGGCAAGTGTCACATAAAAAGGGGCCTTATGAAAAACTTTTTTAAATATTCTGGTTAACACAATGATGTCCCTTGATTTCACCAGATTCACTTCAAAATTTCACAGAAAGATTTTACAATCACTTAAATGGTTCTTTTCAGAACTGGGTACAATCCATCAAGTATAATGTTAAAAGGGGCTTTATGATTTTTTTTTTAAATATTCTAGTAAACATAATGAATTCCCAATATTTCATCAGATTCACTTTTAACTTTCACAGAATGATAAAACCAATTGTAAAATATCACGGGAAGAGGGGCCTTATGAGAACTTGAATTTAATATCTTTGTTAACACAATAAAGTCAACAGTTTTATCGGATTCTCTTCAAAGATTCATAGAATAATTGTGGCATTCGAAACACAGGAAAAGGGGCCTTACAGATTATCATTCAAAACATTCTTGTGTATGTGATGAAGATCACAATCATTATCAAATTGTCCTTTAAATTTCACAGGACAATTATAGGGTTGTAAGGAAAGTTCCTTTTGGAATGAAATTGATCCATCAGAAAACACAAGAAAAGGGGCCTTATTGATTTTCATTCAAAACAATCCTGTTTATGTGATTAAATCCACAATTATTGTCAGATTCTGATGAAAATTTCACAGAATGATTGAAGGGTCATAAGGTAACTTTCTTTTGGAAATGAAGTGGGTCCATCATGAAACACAGGAGAAGGGGCCTTGAGGATTGTTGCTTAAAAGAATAAAGGGGATAAAGCCCTTTTTTAGCTCACCTGAGCACAACGTGCTCAAGGTGAGCTTTTGGTATCACCTTTTGTCCGTCGTGCGTCGGAAGTCGTCAACAATTCTTTAAACATCTTCTCCTCAGTAACCACTGGGCGGAATTCAACCAAACTTGGTAGGAATGTTCCTTGGGTGACCCTTCTCAAAAGTTGTTCGCGGATTTTTGATTGACCCCCAAATATGGGCGTGGCAGGGCGTGGCAGTTTTTAACTTAGAAATCTTTAAACATCTTCTCCTCAGTAACCATTGGGCCAATTTCAACCAAATTTAAAATTTGTTCGTGGAATTTTGATTTATGCCCAAATATGGGCGTGGCAGGGCGTGGTAGTTTTTGACTTAGGAATCTTTAAACATCTTCTCCTCAGTAACCATTGGGCCAATTTCAACCAAATTTGGTATGAATGTTCCTTAGGTGACCCTTTTCAAAAGTTGTTCGTGGAATTTTGATTTATGCCCAAATATGGGCGTGGCCGGGGTGGCAGTTTTTGACTTTGAAATCTTTAAACATCTACACCTCAGGAACCATTGGGCAAATTTCAACCAAACTTGGTATGAATGTTCCTTGGGTGACCCTTTTCAAAAGTTGTTCGGCAGAATTTCGTTTCACGCCCAAATATGGGCGTGGCAGTTTTAGACTTTGAAATCTTTAAACATCTTCTCCTCAGTAACTATTGGGCCAATTACAACCAAATTTGGTATGAATGTTCCTTGGGTGACCCTTTTCAAAAGTTGTTTGCAGAATTTTGATTTATGCCCAAATATGGGCGTGGCAGTTTTTTTAACTTTGAAATCTTTAAACATCTTATCCTCAGTAACAGTTGGGTCAATTTCAACCAAACTTTGCATGAATGTTCCTTTGGTGACCCTTTTCAAAAGTTGTTCTTGGAATTTTGATTTATGCCCAAATATGGGCGTGGCAGGGTCAGGCACTTTTTTGACTTTGAAATCTTTAAACATCTTCTCCTCAGTAAGCATTGGATCAATTTCAACCAAACTTGGCATGAATGTTCTTTGGGTGACCCTTTTAAAAAGTTATTTGCAGAATTTGGTTTCACGCCCAAATATGGGCGTGGCAGTTTTTGACTTTGAAATCTTTAAACATCTTCTCCTCAGTAACTATTGGGCCAATTTCAACCAAATTTGGTATGAATGTTCATTGAGAGACCCTTTTCAAAAGTTGTTCTTGAATTTTGATTGTTGACCAAATAAGGGCTTGGAAGGGTAGGGCAGTTTTTGACTTTGAAATCTTTAAACATCTTCTCCTCAGTAACCATTGGGCCAATTTCAATTTTGAATCATCTTACATTAGTCAGGTGAGCAATTTTAGGGCCATTCTGGCCCTCTTGTTTTTCTTTATGCATTCTTATTTGAGTAATTATCTTCCTTAAACATCAGATTTCTTTAACGGATAACTTGATAACCAGTAGAGAGTCTCAGGCCCTCATGGGCCTCTTGTTTGGATTATATGTCATTGAATGGATTAATTACCAAACAAGATAATTGAAATTTAATTTCTTGAAAGAATCCTAACAATGTTACTTATGAAAAAATTGTAGAATCCTTTAATTGATTGTGTTAGTTTTTCTGCATTTGTTAAATTAAGGCAGATAACTAGAATCAAAGGATTTTATTGAAAAATGATTTTAATGCCCCGCATCAATAAGATCGGGGGCATATTGTTTTACTGGTGTCCATGTGTCCGTCTGTCAGTCTATCCGTCTGTCTGTCTGTCTGCAAAACTTGACCTGCCAACTAAACATTTTCCTATAACTTCAACCCTGATTAAGTTACAATGCTAATATTTGGTATGTAGATAGGTCTCAACAAAGCGCAACTGAGGACGGTCATTTCATCAAGGTCAAGGTCAAAATTTTAACCCTTTACCCGTTTCTAAAGAATTCCCGTTTCAGGGGCATAGTGGATATAAGAAAAATATTTAAGGTCGGATCATTATTGTTTTTCGATATCAATATTGCATATTTTGATTAGATTAACTCTTTCCTGTTTAAGAATTTTTCAGACCTGTCAAATTTTAAAGGTTTTGCAGACGACAATTTATAGTGGATTTAATATGAAAAATAACTATTCAATAGGATAGAAAATATTGTCGAAAAAGAAGAAATTGCTTGATACAAGCAATTTCTTCTTTTCCCACAATGTTTTCTCAAGTATAAAATCACAGGGACGTAAAATCCCGTGTTTGTACAGGAAAGGGTTAACAAAACACCATCGGGCCGGAAAATAGAAGGGAAAACTTAGTACATCATTGCTGTTTTACCAGACATGAACAGCTGATGTAGACCTTAACCAAAACAAGATGAAAAGGTTTTTCTACCGGAGAAATGATTGTAGCGTTATTCCGACATCCCTGGTCTGCAATCATTCCAAAGACAACTTCATTAGGTTGTAGTTACAATGTTCTCTTTACAAAAACCACAGTTGAAATCTTAAGAAATAAAACGTTATAAGGAGAATAAAGTAGCAATTTCATTTGAATACAGGTTGCATCTAAAATACCTTATTCGTAAGGTGTTAAACCCTATATACAACTTTTTTATTAGCTCACCTGACCACAACATTCTCATTGTGAGTTTTTGTGACCATTGAATGTCTGTCGTCCGTCCTGTGTCATGTGTCTTGCTGTGTGCGGCGTCAACAATTGAAGTATTTACACTCTAGAGGCCACAGTTTTGACCCAATCTTCATGAAACTTGGTCAGAATAATTGTTAGGTCATGAGGATGAACCCTATTGATTATAGGAGGGTTCTATTTGAAAACACAGGAAAAGGGGCCTTAATGACAATTTCTTTGTTTACACACTAGAGGCCACAAATATTGCTCTATCTTCATGAAACTTTGCCAGGATTATTATTAGGTCATAGAGATGAACTCTATCGATAATTAGAAGGATCTTTCCGAAAACACAGGAAAAGGGGCCTTAATGACAATTTCTTTGTTTACACTCCAGAGGCCACAAATATTGCTCTATCTTCATGAAACTTTGCCAGGATTATTATTAGGTCATAGAGATGAACTCTATTGATTATTAGAAGGATCTTTCCGAAAACACAGGAAAAGGGGCCTTAATGACAATTTCTTTGTTTACACTCTAGAGCCCACAATTTTGGCCCAATCTTCATGAAACCTGGTCAGAATAATTGTTTGATTATGAGGATGAATCCTATCTATTATTGGAGTATTCTATTGGAAAACACAGGAAAAAGGGCCTTAATGACAATTTCTTTGTTTACATTCTAGAGGCCCCGATTTAGGCTCAATCTTCATGAAACTTGGTCAAAATAATTGTTTGATCATGAGGATGAACCCTATCGATTATTGGAGGATTCTATTGGAAAACACAGGAAAAAGGGCCTTAATGACAATTTCTTTGTTTACATTCTAGAGGTCCAAATTTAGGCTCAATCTTCATTAAACTTGGCCAGAATAAGTATTAGGGCATGAGGATGAATCCTGTTGATTATGGAAAGGTTCATTTGGAAAACACAGAAAAAGGAGCCTTAATAACAATTTCTTCGTCTACACTCTAGAGGCCACAATTTAAGCTCAATCTTCATGAAACTTTGCCAGAAAAATTATTAGGGCATGAGGATGAAGCCTATTGATGATGGGAAGGTTCATTTGGAAAACACAGGAAAAGGGGCCTTAATGACAATTTCTTCGTTTACACTCTAGAGACCACAATTTTGGCTCAATTGTCATGTTACTTGGTCAGGATACTTGTAAGGGTCATAAAGATGAACCTAATAGATTATGGGAAGGTTCTATAGGATAATACAGGAAAAGGGGCCATAATGACAATTTCTTTGTTTACAATATAGAAGTCACAGTTTTGCCTCTATCGTCATGAAACTGATTATAGTTATTTGTCTCTAATTGCATTAACTTTAACAGCAGACAGTTCAGGTGAGCGATCTAGGACCATCATGGTCTTCTTGTTAAAGATGTTGCTTAACAATGTGTATAAAAGTGAAAATCACGCACAAGCACACACCCAAAAAAACAACAACAAAAAAACAAAAACACTTTTAATTCCTCCACAAAAGTTAAGAATATCCTTCTAAATCCCCTTGGTTTCCTATTGATTTAATAAAAAGTATATCACTTTGATATTGTTGTATCGTTGATATCCGTTTATGCTCCCGTTGGCTTCACAAACATGCCTCTTGCGTTTCTTCTCTTCAACTTCAATACATGCTTGATTTCACAGAATGATTCAACCATCATTAGGATGGTTCATTTTGAAATTGGGTCTGATTAGTCAAGAATCATGGGAAAAGGGACTGTATTGAAATTCTGTTACAAAAGTCCATAATTTCCTACAAATTCTCTCCAAACTTTCACAAAATGATTGTATAGTCCTAAGGATTGATTCTTTTTTAAATTGATATGGTCAATAAATTATCACAGAAAAAAGGGCCTTATGAGAACTTTATT
Organism: Fragum fragum; assembly: GCA_946902895.1. Lineage (NCBI taxonomy): Eukaryota > Metazoa > Mollusca > Bivalvia > Cardiida > Cardiidae > Fragum > Fragum fragum. Next base: position 50,147,882 of record OX336366.1, read on the forward strand.
GAAATATCCTTGTGAACACAATAAAGTCCACAGTTTATACCAAATTCTCTTCAAAGATGTATGAACTATTTTTTGCATTGGAAACACAAGAAAAGAGGCCTTAAAGATTATTGTTCAAAACATTCTCATTTATGTGATTAAGTCAACAATTATTATCAGATTGTCTTTAAAATTTCAAAGGATGATTGTAGGGTTGTAAGGAAACTTCCATTCAAAACGAAGCAGATCCATCAGAAAATACAGGAAAAGGGGCCTTATGGATTTTCACTCAAAACAGTCCTGTTTATGTGATAAAGTCCACAATTATTACTGGTTGATTAATTGAAAGGGATGTAACGCCACTTTTAACAGTATTTCAGTCATATCGCAGAGACTAGAGCACCTAACAATGGATTCCTGGTATTTCTCACACAAGTACTACCACTACATCCTTTCCTAGCCTCCAGCTGCTATCCCACTTAGGTTTATGATTATCCACCCATTGGTGAGAGACAAATGTCTGAAAGGATATATGCCGCAGCCGGGGATCAAACCCATGACATCCCATGATTGAAGGTTAGGAGTCTGACGTGCTACCAACTGCACTATGACGATGGCCAATTATTACTGGATTCTGTTGGAAATTTTACAGGATGATTGTAGAGTCATAAGGAAACTTTCTTTTGGAAATGGAGTTGAACCGTCATGAAACATGGGAAAAAGGGGCTTAAGGATTGTTGCCCAAAGCAATAAAGGGGATAAAGTCTAAATTGTTATTTTCATTTTATGCATTCTTCTCTAAGCAATTAACTTTCTTAACTATCAGATTACTTTAACGGAAATTCTTGATAGCCACTTGAGCGTCTCAGGCCCTCATGGGCCTCTTGTTTTTGGGTAGAAAACCTTGTGGATAATGAAGAAATTGCTTCGTTTTCCACAATGTTTTCCAAATCTTTCAAAATAAATGTCTTTGTGTAAGTAAGGGTTAATATCTGACAGAATCAAGATTTTAACCCTTGTCATGCTTAACAAAATCCTCCACATAACTGCATTGAAAACAAAGGGAATGAAAATACTGTAATACTCTAATTTTGGATTAATATTTATAATGAAAAAGTATCTTATAAACAACCTTTGCTTGGTGCGCATTAGACTGCACATATCAGGCTGATCTTTGTCTACAGTAACTACAAAAACAGGAATGTTCGGAGTTCAGCTTGATAGAGTAAATGACAATGTTTCTTAAGAAACACACATAAATGCTCACTTCATGTCAAGTAATTTTAAAGGATTTTGATGAATATTTTTTTTAGTTTCTTAGAAAAGAAAGATTATTGCCCTATGTTTTAACAATGTTAAAATGCTATTAGTATACTCCCATTTATGTTATGTATCAAAAATCTTTTTTCTGACCAATTACTTCAAAATCATAAAATATTTCTTTTTGATGTTTTCCTTTGTCATTTATAATAGACCCAATTGCACTGAATGATCATATGATAGAGGTTTTTGTCTATCTATTATTTGATCATAATATAGAAGATTGATGTTAGTTCTTTATCATTTGTCATTGTTATTTTGTTTCCTTATGCACTCTGTTTTGTTGCAGACAAAAAGACAGTCAAGTAAGCTATACAACATTTAGAAATATATTGCATCATATTGGAAATTACAAAAAAAGTTGATGGCAGCCTATATAATGAAATTGAGATATGAAAATCATTTTGGAAAAGGGAGACATTATTTGACTATAGCCATTTCTCTTCTGGTCATCATTCTATATTTGTATTTCAAGTACAAAATCATTAAAAAAGTAGCTTCTCTTCACAGAGAAGGTGTAAATCCTTGATATTTTTCAAGAAACATTATGAAATTGCCAAAAATCATTACCCTTGGGTCCCAAGGGGCGCAGCCTAAGGGGGTGGGGTTTATATTGAAATGATTTTTTTCCCATACAGTGTCGCTTTCTGACGCAATTCAAGAAAAACAATTAGGAAACATTGTGTAAAATGAAGAAATTGCTTGTAACAAGCAATTTCTTCATTTTACACAATGTTTTATATTAAGAAAGATGAAAAAATCTCAACTTTCATCAACTTTAGATTGTTGTCTGCAACTCCTTTTGCTGTTTGGTAATGTGTTAAACAACATCTCCCAAACCATTTGGCCAATTCGAACCAAATTTTGGCAGAAATGTTACTTATCTGGCCCTGCATGAAAATTGCTAAATGAATTGAATTAAATTAATCTGTTAAAACTCTGGTCGCCATAGAAGCAAAAGTGAAATTTTAAAATGATCTTTAAAATCTTCTCCTCCTGACCCAGAAGGCTTAGAGCCTTGATATTTTGCATGAAACGTCAGCATATTAACCTCTTTCAAAATTGCTAAAATCATGACCCTTGGGTTCACTGGGGCAGAGCTCCAGGAAGTCCAGGCTTATATTAATGAAGGATGATTTTTGAATGACATCTCCTCCCAAACTAATGGACGATTTTCAACCAAGTTTAGCTGCAATGTTCCTTATGTGGTCCTCTTTCACAATAGCTAATATTATAGAAATCTAGTGGAAGAACTCTGGTTGCCATGGCAATGAAAGTTAAATCTTTTAAAATATTCTCCAGTCCTGACCCATTGGCCTTCAGCCTTGATATTTAGCATGAAGCATCAGTTCATGGATTTTCATATATTTCTGAAATTATTACCCATGGATCCAGAGGGAGGAAAAAGTGTTCTCCTCCTTTCATATTAGTCCTTAGGAATTTGTCATTAAGACTTAGGGATTCCCACGTACAAAGCCTACATAATGTATAAAGTATGGTCAGGAACACTTGTATCAAAATTCTTACCTTACATAGAATTAGATTGTTGAAAGAAAAAGAGCCTTTATTTCAGATAAGCACCCTCTTGTTTTCCAAATATGGCCGATAATTACCTATTGCATGTACATCTACTACACTATACACTATCTTGTTCCCACACAAGGACACTTTTTGATATCACTGAATAAAAACATTGTGTTAATTAAGAAATTCCTTGCAAAAAGCAATTTCCTCTTTTGTCGCAATGTTTTCTTCATTTTCCACAATGTTTTCTACACAGGCATTTGAAAAAATTAATCAACTTCAAATTCTTGTGTATGAATTTGGACCAGTCTAAAAAATTTTGTCTGGTAATGGGTTAAATTATTGTCTCCACCTTCTTTCAAATTTGACCAGTTTAAAATTTTGTAAGTAGGAATGGGTTAAAAGCTTTACTTGATTCTCACCAATATTCTGTTTAATACACATCATCTTTAAACCATTAATTATACCCCCCACAACGAAGTTATGGGGGGGTATACTGGAATCAGGTTGTCCGTCCGTCCGTCCGTCCGTGGACATAATTTTGTGTCCTCTTCTCCTCCCACATTTTTTGACCAATTTTGCTGAAATTTTATCAGGTTGTTTCCTATCATATGAAGTTGTGCACCTGCAATTTTCATCTTGATCCAGTCGTTAGTTTCAGAGTTATGCCATTTTGAACTTTTTAATGGGGGGGTGAGACATAATTTTGTGTCCTCTTCTCCTCCCACATTTTTTGACCAATTTTGCTGAAATTTTATCAGGTTGTTTCCTATCATATGAAGTTGTGCACCTGCAATTTTCATCTTGATCCAGTCGTTAGTTTCAGAGTTATGCCATTTTGAACTTTTTAATGGGGGGGGTGGGACATAATTTTGTGTCCTCTTCTCCTCCCACATTTTTTGACCAATTTTGCTGAAATTTTATCAGGTTGTTTCCTATCATATGAAGTTGTGCACCTGCAATTTTCATCTTGATCCAGTCGTTAGTTTCAGAGTTATGCCATTTTGAACTTTTTAATTGGGGGGGGGGGGAGTAGTCAAAATTTAAAATTGCAAAACTCAGTAACCATAAGGGGAGTTACCAAATTTGGTAAGTAACATCATCTTGTATATATATACATGTTTGACATCAAAACGCTGTAAGTCATTTACAATTAACAATTAACTGAACAATTCCGTCCTCTCTAATACTTGGTACATAGCTTTCAAGGTTCAGAAGTGTTGGAGAGTGAGACTTGCAAAAGAAAGACGCGATTGGGGGGGGGGATGGAGGGGGCGGGGAGAAGCTGAAAACATAATTACATACACAATTGCTACTTTTCCACTCCTACTTAAAAAGGGGTCATAAAATGCCCCTTCAAATTCCACTCCTTCATAGAAAAGCCTTTTTAGCGGTGTGGGGGGTATTCTCGTCAGCCCTTGAGGGCGACAGCTCTAGTTTAACCAGGATTTAGTAAAATCCAGCGCTATGTCATCTATTACAGGCTGCGGAGGATTTTCACCAACAATCTGTGTTATATACATTTTCTAGAAACCAGAGTTTGATACTATCTAACACTATTTCATCTGTTACAGGCTGTTCAGAATTCTCACCAATATTCTTTACTATAGAGATATCAATATATTAGAATGTGATGATATCTATCACTATTTCATCTATTGCAGGCTGTGCAGGTTTTCACCAACACTGTACTATAGGCATATCAAAATATTAGGCTGTGATAATTAATATTTATCACTATTTCTTCTGTTATAGGATGTGCAGGATTCTCACCAGCATTCTGTACTATAGACATATTTAAATATAAGGCTGTTTTGATATCTATTACTATTTCATCTATTACAGGATGTGCAGGATTCTCACCAACATTCTGTACTATAGACATACCAAAATATTAGGCTGTGATGATATCTACCACTATTTCATCTATTACAGGCTGTGCAGGATTCTCACCAACATTCTGTTTCATATACATTATCTAGAAACCAGGCTGTGATAGTAGAATATAAGGAAGATGCAGATACAGACATGTTCCAGGCAAGTCTCTGTTTATATCTATTCCACCTCATTACTAGATTAGTTATTTAAACCGTCTTACATACACACTTACTTGAATACAGTTTTTTTGATGTTCATATTTGGTACAATAGTAGCCTATGTAATTTTGAAACAGCTTATTTCAAGGATAATATACTTTGTGGCCCCTTAATCAGATTTCTTCAATGAATTTGATTAGATGAAAAATATGGCTTTGTAGCTCACCTGAGCACGAAGTGCTCATGATGAGCCAGGGTTTTCCATGACGCAAAATTCGTGTGTCATTGTCGCAATTTCAAAACAAATGACCCGTAAAAATTTTACCTGTGCGTCATAAATGACGCTAGTTTTAAAACATAATTCTTTATGAATAGAATCGTCGGTAAAGGCCAAAATGCTGAAATAAATCCTTTAGAAATCTGAGTTACGACAATCAATCAAATTAGCGACTGTCGGTAATTTGGGTTTCCAACATTTATTTATAGCAATATGCTGTTCTATTTTTAGTTGACCGATAAAATATGTAGACGGGTTATAGTGATTTTTATCAAATTCAGACTAGGTTTTCGGTGATAAAACATATTGTTCACCCAACTACTAGAAAATGTAAAAATGTTGCATCAAACAAAGATGTCGAAATTTCTCTCATCTGCATCGGGCAGTCATGGCAATCAGACTACCAAAGAGAGCACTGGTAGCGAGTCTGATGATGAAACCCGTCTTCGAAAAAGACCCGGAGGTCTAATGGTTAAAAACCTTCAGTTGGCTTAAATTGGCCGATGGTGAAATGCTGTGTGACCCGTGTATTAAAATGAAAAAAACTTATCCTTTCACTACTGGCTGTACAAACTTTCGTCTTTCATGTCTCCTTTGTTATTTTTTAAATTCTTGTAGTCTCCAGCAGTCTTTCAGGTTTGACCCCCTAAATTGGAGAAAAGACCCCCAGTTCTGAAGGCATAGGGGTCACAATGACCCCCAAATCCTCATGCCAATGGAAAGCCCTGGTGAGCTTTTGTGATCATAGAATGCCTGTCTTCCGTGGTCCATCGTGCGGTGTCAACAATTGAGGTGTTTACACTCTAGAGGCCACAATTTTGGCTCAATCTTCATGAAGCTTAACCAGAATAATTGTTAGGTCATAAGGATGAATCCTTTTGGTTATGGGAGGGTTCTGTTGGAAAACACAGGAAAAGGGGCCTTAATGACAATTTCATTGTTTACATTCTAGAGGGCACAATTTTGGCTCAATCTTCTTGAAACTTGGCCAGAATAATTGGTAGGTCGTAAGGATGAACCTTATTGAATAAGGGAAGGTTCCACTTACATTTTTTAACAGCAAATGATTCAGGTGAGCGATCTAAGACCATCTTTGTCCTCTTGTTTGTAGGGGTAGTGGGCTTATTTCCACAAAAGGAATATATTTGAGAATTTTTAAAATTTCAACAAAATTTCACAGGAATGATGAGCAGGAGACTCCTTGTCAGGTTCCTTCATATAATTTTGATCAATTGAAAAACATGGCTTTTATCGTTGTGACTGTCCGTATATGGTATACAGTGAAAATTTTGAACATTTTGTTTACAAGTTTTTAACTGACTTAGTCAATGAAATTTACATAACTCGACTTGACTTTTTTCACGTGAAAAGTTGATCCTCAAAGCTATTTCAAAGATTCAGTGACTTGATTTATTTGCCAGATATGGCAAAGATGTTTCAAATTTATATTGAATTCCTGAAAACATAATTTGCTTAACCCATTATGATGACAAAACTTTAGACTGATCCAAATACAAAGAATCTGCAGATGACAATTTAAGTTCATCATTTTTCTTGTGTGTCTGTAGGGTTAGAAAATATTGTAGATAATGAAGAAATTGCTTGATAACAGTAATTTCTTCATTTTCCAAAATGAGGGGCATAAAAAGGAGGCCTGGTGAGCAATACAGGTGCTCAAGGTTCTATAGCTTAACCCATTCCAACACAACAAAATTTTAGACTGGTCCAAATGGAAAAAAGCTACAGACGCCAATTTGAAGTTGATTGAATTTTATTCTTTTTTGTCTATTTAGATAGAAAAGATTGTGGATAATGAAGAAATTGCTTGTTGCAAGCAATTTTTTCATTATCCACAATGTTTTCCATTGCTTTTTTCTTGAGGGACGTAAAAAGCAGAGATTGTGTGGTAATGGGTTAATTGACAGCTAGATGTGTCAATTATGGTGATTTTGAATTGTTGGAAATGTTAGGCACTGTTTTATACTCTTGATAACTTCATTATAAAGATTGGCAAAAACTAGTGTAGTGAAACATGTTGGACATCTACTTCTTTTATGGTCTATTTTACTTTTTAGCCTTTCGAATTCCACTTGATTTACATTATTGACATTTGTTCTTTAGGATTTAAAGTTGACCATGTCATATTGATAAGTTGATTTATACAAATATTACTCTATTTTACCCTTTTGACCTACATTAATTCTCAAGAATATGGGCAAAGTAATATATTAAAGAGCATTATTGATGTTAACCCTTGTCATACTGAATAATATATCTGTATCTAAATTTGCATTAAAATCAAAGGCCTGGGAGCACGAGTTAAGGGTCAAAATTTATTTTGAAAACCAATGTTACAAACAACCTTTAGCTGAAGTACACAACCATAAGGTGTCGACTAATATCAGACTACATTATGTGCAGACTGATCTTTGTCTGTACCTCCTGCCAAAACAGGAATATACTGGGTTCAACATGACAAGGGTTAAGAGAATCATTAATGCATTGATGCAAACTGGTGCCCAGTGACAACTCTGGCTATAAAACAGCATGACCCTTGCGTTATCATTTCAATCACATTTTTTATACTCTAGTATTTTGTTCTTTCAAATGATCTGTTATTTACAAGAAAACTGAAATTATTCTCTTTTAGATTACCAAAATTTTTCGCATTTTCATAATCGTTGACTTTTGTCTTAGGGAAGTTTTTATCTTAATCATTCTATCTTAAGTATAGAAAAATACTTCCTTATTTGGTTATGTCATCATATTTGTTAATGCACGGTTATCATGCTTAGCTCATTACCACCATACCATGGTCAATGAAAAACATTCTTTAGCACTTGTAGTTTCATCTATTCCCACAGGGATAATTATCTTTCAATCAGTATAAACTTGCTTGAACAGGAAAAAAATTATAGCTTAGCCAGACTAAATTCAGCCTTTAGAAAAAGACTACAGAAAGTATTGTGAAAAATGTAGAATTAGAAATGTTCTTGTCACAATGTTTTCTACCCTAACAGACATTTAACCAATACCCACACAATGACACTTTTAAACACCCCTCAATATGACAGCTTTGGAAACATTGCAGAAAATTAAGAAATTGCTTGTAACAAGCAATTTCTTCATTATCCACAATATTTTCTCCCCCAAAAGATAAAGATTTCATAAACTTAATTTTTTGTCTGCAACTTCGAATGTAGACTGTTCTAAAATTTTATCATGAGGGAATGTGTTAATAGATTGGGGAATTTCAGTGTCAGGGGGTGTAGGGCAGGATGATGTATGGCTGGATGGCAGTGGCTGGGAGGGCTTTAAGTTAACCTTGTGTAGGTAACTACTCCAACAATGATTCACCTTGGGAAAAGGCGACTTATTTTAAAATTCTTGTGTGCCAACAACTATTTTGACAGATTTTGATGAAAATTCACCACATGTTTGTTTTCATGTGACCTAGCACATATTATCAGCATTTTGTTATTTGGGGTTACACCATTGTAAAAGGAAATTTATTCTCAAAATTCTTATGTGCTCAACTACTACAACTCCTGACAGATTTTGATGAAGCCACTGAAAACCTGCTTTTGTGATGTTTTTCTTCTGCAGCTTCTTTCAAACTGAGCCAGATTAGAATTTTGTTGTCGGGTAATATTGGATGAAGAAATAATGTTATTTCCTAATAAATCTTTAAACAATTCCCACACAATCCTGTCTTTTTTCAACCACTCAAGGCAAAAACTTTGGAAAACCATGTGGAAAATGAAGAAATTTCTTGTTACAAGTAATTTCTTCATTATCCACAATGTTACCAGAAAGACGAAAGATTTTTAAAATTTCATTGATCGAGAATTGTCTCTTGTAACTTCTTCCAATTTAGACCAGTCTAAAATTTTGTCGCATGATAATTGGTTAAAGCCTCTTTTTCATAGATTACTAATGCATAAAATGAAAATGTAAGGGCATAAAGTTTGATACACTTAGGCACTTATCCTAGCCCTTGACTTAGATTTGTTGTGGTTTGACACTTTCTAAAGTAAAAGCACAGTTTACAATGTTTAAGTTGACTCCATTAAATTTAATGTGGTCCAAAGCTGTTGTTCTTATACTGTGTCTTAAACCTATGATAGGCAAATATATAAGATGAATATGTGTATACGTTGACAAATTTTGGTTGAAGAAATTTTGGAAATTTTCACTATTTGGATAGAAAATATTGTGGATGATGAAGAAATTGCTTGTTACAAGCAATTTCTTCACTTTCCACAATGATTTTCAAAGCCTTATTACTTAAAGGTAGTCAAAAAGAATCATTGTTTGGGAATGGGTTAAATTAAAATAGCTTGATTGTGTGGCATTTGGTTCAGAAACATTGTTGAAAAAGAGCTTCTTTCATGACTACAAGTCTCAATTAGACAATACTAATGAGTTCCAAGAGTGTAGGATTAACCCATTCAGGGTTAGCTCTGGCTTGAAAAAAGTTGTCGCCATCACTTTCGCCAAATTAAAAAAGTTGGGGCCAAATGGAAAAAGTTTGGGCCAAATTGAGGTGTTGGGGCCAAGCTCGAGCATTTCTTAACTGCACTGTTATTTTCTTAACTAATATGCTGTTAATAGATAATGTGCATATAAAACAGGTTTTAAATATGGCCACTCGTTTGTTGTTTTGTCTTTAATGAATGTAGCTAAGTCATACACCTACACTGATTTTTACTCATCTTAAATCAGTGCTTTCAGTACTTAGATTAGAAAATCGAGACTTTGGTGAGAAAAAAAGAGAGAAGGAAACAGTAATAAACCTAGTAAAATGTGCTTGATTTAATAATAAAATAATGTAGACTTCTGTAATTTAAAAAAAAATCGGTTTAAGGTTGAACATTCTTGAGTACGAATGAACAAAAAAGAAATTGTTCGTCTGCTATTGGGACAGTATAACTTTTTAAATTTCCGTCAAATTTTGACAAACTACCACTGTTTCTATCAACAGTTCATCAGAATATCCTTCTAATGACCCATAAATGATGATTCAGTGTTCTAGCAAGGAATCGCGGTAGTGGTGCCGAGATTAGGAACTGACTGAAACTGTCAGCAGAAATATACGAAAATATGCCCGAATTCGGCAATTTTATTCATCAGGAAAAGGCAAATGGCGGCCAGTTTAATTACACTTTTCTTATAGAAAGCCTATTTATGCGTGATAATTGAGGTCTTCTGATCGATTATGTGATAGCCGTCAACTGAGAATTTTTCATCGGCTCATCTATAATACTAAGTCACGCCCACAACACAAAATCAATACGACTCGCCGACCAATGAGCGCGTTTTATTCATCTGATTGGCTGTCAATCAGAACTGTTATTAAATTTGGTGATGTGTTAGTCTTGTGTCAGACTCGATGACATAATTGACCCGATATACAAGCTCTTGAGCAATTAGACACACTTGGCCCTCGGACTTGATTTCTGGAGATTAGTCAAAGTAAAAGTATGTATAACAAAAATTTTCTTTCCTTTTTTTTTGGCACCACGAACTTTCGCCAAATGAAAAAACTTGTGCCAGAATTTTATTTTTGTCGCATTTGGCGACAATGGCGATCGGCAGCGCGAACCCTGCCATTCTTACACAACAATATTTCAGACTGGTCCAAATTCAAAGGATTGCAGACGACAATTCAAAATTAATGAAATTTTAGATTTTTTTAAATGTTTGGGTAGAAAACATTGTGTAAAATGAAGAAATTGCTTGTTACAATGTTTTCTTAATTGCTTTTCTTATAGGGGCGTCCAAAAGCGTCACTGTGTGGGAATGGGTTATGTGAGAATTCTGTAGTACTTTAATTTGTGCAATAGAATCAAACTTTCTCAGTGAAATATATTGATTGACCATTCCTGAACTCAACTTTTTTTTTGGTCATCCCTTGAGTGGTTACTTAATACAAGATTTATTGTACATAAGTGAAATTCCTGCTCAGATTAGTATGGCTGACATTCTAATAGTCAGCCCAATTAGCTTGATTTCAAACCTCGAGATCGATGGTTTGAACCATGCGCTGACCAAACTATCAAACTAATTGTGGTTCAGTTGAGAGTTAAACAAATGCTTTGTATGACTGTGTCTTACACCATACTCATTGAAAATAAGGCAAAGCTCCTTGTAGTTTTGTTCTGTATCCTTGCACTGTTCCCGTCTCAACAAACTGTTTTCTGGGGGTGTTGCTCATATGGGCTAATGCTTCAGTAGCAACGATGAATAAACAAACATACACATTCTGATACTTCGTTTTGGTCCGACATAGTGCAGAGGTAGTTAGGGTTAGTGAAGTGGTTTAGAACATTCCTACACAACAAAATTTTAGACTTATCCAAATTGAAAGACACTGCATTCGACAATTTTAAGTTGATGGAATTATAATTCATTTTATCTTTTTAGATAGAAAAAAATGTGGATAATGAAGAAATTGCTTGAAAGAAGCAATTTCTTCATTTTCCACAATGGTTTCCAAAGCTTTTTTCTTGAGGCATGAAAAGGAGGGCTTGTTTGCGAATGGGTTAAATTTTATCTGTAGGACCATGCACGGTCATAAGGTATGTCCCTAAAAATAGCAAGTCAAAACAAAGAACAGTTGAATCTTTTGACACACATGGAATTTGTTGAAATAAAACGAAATGGCTCAAACCTTATATTAAACTAGATAGTTGTCCAAGGACAACTGCTGTCGAGCCTGCAAACTTTTGTAGGTATCATGCTCCAGATAAGCACAATTTAGGTGTTTGACGTTGGGCTGTGACCTTGAACTTGAAGCTATCCAAAAATTCTTTCAAATGGCACATCTAATCATGATGGAGAACAATTGTGCCAATGTATTATGAAATCCATCCATAATTGTAGGAGAAATGCTCCAGACAAGTACAATTTTAGTGTATGACCTTGAGCTGTGACCTTTAACTTGAAGCTATCCAAAAAGTACTTTCAAATGGCACATCTACTCATGATGGAGAATAATTATGCCAAGTTATTTTGAAATCCATCCATAATTGTAGGAGAAATGCTCCAGACAAGCACAATTTTAGTGTTTGACCTTGAACTGTGACCTTGAACTCGAAGCTATCCAAAAAATTCTTTCAAATGGCACATCTACTCACGATGGAGAATAATTATGTCAAGTTATTTTGAAATCCATCCATAGATGTAGGAGTAATTGTCCAGACAAAATTAGGCGAACGGACTAAAGCGCTAACGCACTTAGGCATATACACGGACTTGGCATAGTAACAACTATGTCTCGCTCACCCGAGCAGGCTCGACAAAAAATTGGTTACCTTCAAAAAGAATTTTTTGTGATTGAAATTATTTACTCTTTCTTTAGCACTGAGAGTGGTACAAGTTAACCCATTCCAACACAGTGACTCTTTTAGACAACCCTAAATAAAAGTAAAAGTAGACGACAATTTAAAGTTAATGAAATTTTAGATTTTTTTCAGATTTTGGGATAGAAAACATTGTTTAAAATGAAGAAATGGCTTGTGACAAGCAATTTTTTCATTTTACACAATATTTTCTACCCAAATGTTGAAATAAAAAAACCCACTAAATTATCATAAAATCAAAAATGTAATCTGCAACTCCTTTCAAAATGGACCAGTCTAAAATTTTGCCGTCTGGTAATGGGTTAACAAATTCTATTGTACTGCTGTATAGAGTCTTTAAAGATTAACCCATTTCCACACAATGATACTTTTTGATGCCACTCAAGAAAAACGCTTGGGAAAACATTGTGTAAAATAAATAAATTGCTTAGAACGAGCAATTTCTTCATTTTCCACAATTTTTCTTCTCAGAAAGTAAACCCTTTGCAGTTTCTCGAAATTTTAGACTGGCCCAATAGGAAACATGTTGCAGACGACAATAAAAAATGAGTGCAATTTGAAACAAAACCATTGTATGTGGTAGAAAATATTGTGATAAAAGAAGAAATTGCTTGATAGCAATTTCTTCTTTGATAAAAATGTTTTCTTAAGCATGATATTGCATGGATGTAAAAACCAGTGATTCTGCTGGAAATAGTATAAAGAAGGATTTAATGTCATAGTAAAAGGAAACTGAGCTATCCTTTAACACATTCCCACACAGAGACGCTTTTAAAAATCCCTCAAAAGGAAAGCTTTGGAAAACATTGAGGAAAATGAAGAAATTGCTTGTTACAAGCAATTTATTCATATCCACAATGTTTTCTACACCAAAAAATAAATATTTTAAAGGTTTCATTAACTTTAAATTGTTGTCTGCAAGTCTTTGAGTTCGGACTGGTCTAAAATTTCATCGTGTGAGAATGGGCTAACACATCCTCACATAATGATGCTTTTTGATGCCACTCAATGAAAATAATAGGGAAAATGTGTGAAATGAAGAAACTTGCTTGCAACAAGCAAATTCTGCATTTTACATAATGTTTTCTATCCAGAAAATTAAAAAAAGAATCACACTAAAGTTTCACAAATTTTGAATTGTCATCTGCAACTCCTTTTATTTGGACCAGTCTAAGATTTTGCAGTGTGGTAGTGGGTTAATAGATAGAAAATAGAGCCCAACAGACTGTAGGGGTTATCAATCTCTATAAATGAGGTGCAGGATAATGCAGTTTACATTGATTCTCCCCTATGGTGTAACCTACTGTTTTCATTGCTAGAACAGGTAATCATATTAGGGAAAGCAGCCACTCTCAATATCAAATCAATTGTAAACCAAATAAAGTCTAGTGATTTTAGAGCCAATTATTTATCTGATTCTATTATGTCTGTGTTGAAAAATATTTCAATTCAGAAAAGGGATGAAATGGTAAGGAAAAAATGTTTTTTAAGAGAACAAGTCAGCCAAAAGACCAAGGAACCAGTATAAGTGTAGGCTCTCTAAGGAGATAGTCAGATATTAACCCATTACCAGACAATAAAATTCTACACTGTTCCAAATTGAAAAGAGTTGCAAATGACAAATTAAAGTTTATGGTTCTTATTTATTTGTTCAACTTTCTGGGTAGAAAACATTGTGTAAAATGAAGAAAATGCTTGTTGGAAGCAATTTTTTCATTTTACACAATGTTTTCCGAATTGTTTTTCTTGAGGTGCGTTAAAAGCTTCATTGTGAGATTGGGCTAAGACCATAAAGTAAAAAGGTTAGGAAAAAAAAGCTAAAAAATAAAGAAATCACTTGTAACATGGAATTACCTCATTTCATACAAAGATTGCTATAGTGGTGGTCTAAGTGTAAGTCAAATTTAGACAGTCCAAATTGATGGGAGTTGCAGACGACAATTTAAAGTTTATGAAATTTAGATTTTGTCAACTTTCTGGGTAGAAATCATTGTGAAAAAAGAAGAAATTGTTTGTTACAAGCAATTTCTTCATTTTCCACTATGTTTTCCCTATTGTTTTTCTTGAGGGGTGTCCAAAAGCATCAATCATTTTGTGGGATTGTGTCAAGCCCATAAAGTTAAAAGATTTAGCAAATAATCTGAAAATTAAAGAAAATTTGCTTATAACAAGTTATTTCCTCATTTCCCACAATGTTTTCAAGCTAGAGAGACAGATGTTTAATATTTCAGCTACTTGATATTGTTGTCTGCAACTTCTTTCAATTTGGACCAGTCTGAAATATTGTTGTCTGGTAATGAGTTTATCCCTTGTTTGTTATGTAAAGCACTCCCTGAGAGGTGTTTCTGAGTGACTGTACTGATTTCTATTGAGAGTTTTCACTCAATATAAGTCAGGTATAATTGATTGATATCAGAAGCACTCTCTTTCTATATGTTAGATACTCTCTCACAGAAACATGGCAAGGTGTAACAATATCATAATGCAGTTCTCTGGGAATGTAGGGCAACTGTAAGAATATGTCACTAAGAACCAGCTTTAACAGCCTAATAAGCTCATTAGAATTGTTAAATCCATGACCACACATTCTCACATTTAAACACACTGAAGAATGATAACTTGTAAAGTATTTGTCTTTTTATGGCAGACATTGAAGATTGTTGACGTTGAAGACATACCATTTATTTCAAGCAAATTTTCTATATCTTCCACAATGCTTTCCAAAGACTCCAAAGACTTTAACTTGAGGGAATGCTTTCCAAAGACTCCAAAGACTTTAACTTGAGGGAATGTCAAAAAGCAGGGCTGTGTTGGAAGTGGTTAAAATGTGGGCTGCAACTTTTTTATGTGTTGCCAAAAATGTTTTCTTGTAATGCGTAAATGAGCACATCTTAATTAGCCTAATTACCCATTTCCATTACCTTTAGGAATTTTATTTTTGGGGAACTTAATCTTCGTCAAATCCCTGTCCTAAATGATACATACACTGTACTTTTCAAATAACATTTACTTTGAAATGCAGCTGACAACTTCCATCAATTTTGGTTCAGTATGAAAATTTTTGTTATTTGAATATAGTAAAAGGAGATAATTCAAGCAATGAGTTTTTATTGTTGTGTTGGCCTTCTATAATTCTAGATTGGACGGTCCTCAGAGGACCCGATAGACTTTGTTGTAACGGATACCATACCAGGGCATCAACGAAATGAGAACGACACCGTTGCACAATCCACCATATCAAGATTTGCCTGCAGGATTCTTGTTGATAGAAACTTTCCATATGCAGCCAGAATCTATGCAGCAGGCTTTGACTCCGGCAGAAATATCTTTTTAGGGGTAAGTTTTGTTTTTTCAGCTTTGTCACTAAATTTTGAAAAGATAAGCTTAATAGTAACCAATTACCAGATAAGAACATTTTAGACTGGCCCAGTTTAGAAAACATTTGAAAAGGATAATTTGCTGGATCCCTATCCATTCCACAGATTTGATATTTTCCAATATTCTCATAATTTTGTTAAACCATTCTCACACAATCCCACTTTTTTAATCCCCCTCAAAAAAGGCTTTGGAAAACATCGTGGACTACCCTAACGGGCAAAGATTTTCTAAATTTCACCAACTTGAAATTGTCATCTGCAACATCTTTCAGTTTTGAGATTTTGGTCTGGTGTATGGGTTAAAAGGGCTATTTGTTACAGGACCAAACATATTTGAATTCCTTTTATGTAGAATCTGAAGAAATTAACCCTTGCCATGCTGAACCTGGAAAATTCCTACTTGACAGAAGGCAAAAACAAAAAACAGCCTGTGCATATGCACAGTGTGATCTTAGTCTACACCACATGTTTGTCCTTTCTAAGTCAGAATTTTCCTGAAATCAATTCTCAAACTAGATATCGACCCTGGGAACCAGATCTGCAGTGCTATCAACCCTTTGATTTTATGCAATTTTGGAAGGGATTTTATTCAGCATGACAAGGGTTAAGTGTCTTTAATTAAGTATTTCATATAGGTTTATGACATTTTCTGTTAGCTATTTTGCCTGACAGTTCTGTCTCTATTGAAGTGTTAATGATTTAATTTGAATGCTAAAGCATGACTGACAAATAGGATTAGGTAACCCCTTCTCTCAAAATGACATTCAAATGCTGATTTTAAACATTGAGATATTTAACCAATTACCACATAATGATGCTATCTGATGTGTCGATGAAATATTATCATAAAAAATTGTCAGAAAAGTAGAAAATGCTGTCAATCAAAGAATCAAATAACCAATCAAATCTTTAATTTAGACTGGAAGTGAACTTTGAAATCCGACACTGGTGGACATTTTTGTTAAGCATTTTGTTAGTTTTACAACTTAAACATTGTAACTACAACTTACTCAAGCCATAGTTTGACATTTTTGTATCTGAACAACCATTTTACTTTTATTTTTTGCATGAAACAAGCCGTAAATTTTGCACTATAACACTGTTTAAACCATTCCCACTTGGCATAATTTTAGACTGGTCCAAATTGAAAGGAGTTGCAGACAACAATTTAAAGTTGGAAATTTTGGATTTTGTCAACTTTCTGTGAAGAAAACGTTGCAGTAAATGAAGGAATTGCTTGTAACAAGCAATTTCTTCATTTTCCACTATGTTTTCCAAAGCTTTTAACCTTATGGGCGTCTCAAACTGTCACTGAGTGGGAATGGGTTAACCCTTTCCTGTATAATCACTGGTTTTTACGTCCATGCAATTTTATACTTAAGAAAATAGTGTGATAAAAGCAGAAAATATCAAGCAATTTCTGCTTTTATCACACTATTTTCTATCACATAGAATGGTTTTGTTTCAAATTGCACTCACTTTTCATTGTCGTCTTCAACATGTTTCAAATTGGGTCAGTCTAAAATTTTGAGAACAGGACTGGGTTAATACAATTGAATCTTCCTGTAAGAGCTCAGTAGGCATGGCCAGCTATCTGTTTATTAACATGAAACCCGTTCTCGTTGCTTTTTTTAGCCCATCCGAGAAAAACTTTCGTAGAAACATTGTGGAAACATTGTGGAAAATGAAGAAATTACTTGCAACAAGCTATTCTTCATTTTCCATAATGATTTCTTCCTCAAAAGACACCCCCCCCCACACAAAATATTAGTAACCTTAAATTGTCATCTGTATCACTTTCAATTTGGACCAGTCTAAAATTTTCTCATGTGGTAATGGGTCAAATGATCTTTTCTTAACCCATACCCACTCAGTGACGCTTTTAGTTGCCCCCAAGAAAAAAAGCTTTTGAAAAACATTATGGAAAATGAAGCAATTTCTTCATTTTCCACATTATGTTCTACCCATAAAGGTGAAAAAAATATAAATTTTCATAAACTTTATATTGTCGTCTGCAACTTCTTTCAATTTGGCCCAGACTAAAATTTTGCCATATGGTAATGGGTTAATCATTACAGGAGAAAGCTGTGAAGTGGTATTCAGGAGAGGAGATTGATGGCCTTACCACCAATGGCGTGTTCATTATGCAGCCACAGGGAAACTTTAATGGGAGTGCTGAGGCCGGAGTATGGAGAGAGGTCTCAGTAGGGGGTACAGTCTATGCATTAAGGGAGTCTAGGTCAACTCCACATAAAAGCAATCAGGTAGAAAAATGTCATTATTACCCATGTCATGATGAACCTGGAATATTCATGTTTTGGCAGGAGTTAAAGACAAAAATCAGCATGCACATAAGTGCAATCTGATCTTTGTCTACACCTCCTGTTTGTCTCCCTCAACACAGAGTTATTTATAGAATGCATTTTTGAAATAATTTTTACCCTTAACGAATCCTTCAAGTTCTTTCAGGCCTTTGATTTAAATGCAAATTCAGATAATGATTTTATTCAGCATGACAGTGGTAAAAACAGAGGGTATTTTTTTTAGGCTGAGGTAAGGTAGGAGATCTATGTTTATGGGGGGTCTACTTGATATTAAAGAGCAGATAAGATGTCATAATGGAGCCCCAGGGAAACCAAAAGCAATTGCAGAGGGTTAGTTTGAAGGGAGGTGTCAGGTTAACCCATTATCACAGAGTCATACATTTCTGTGGAAATATGTAAAACAAGAGAAATTAAACATTAGAAAAATAGAAATTATCTTCCATTCTTGACCATTCTATAATTTTGCTGTCCAGTAATAGGTTAGGAAGCTATAGTTTACCCATTTAGGTAGGCTTGATTCATTTTCATTTTTGATACACTCACTGAAGGACAAGCATATTGCAGCCGCTTATTTTGTCTGATGGTCTGTATGCCCATCCATCTGTCAATCTGTCCGTCCATCCTGCTCATCCCTTAGACCAAAGTGGATGAAACTTCACATGTGAATTCCTTATGATAAGGCACCAACCCATTTTTCCTCGATTTGAATAGCTCCAAGGTCAAGGTCACAGTTCAAGTCACATCATTAAAATTGAGCTTGTCCAAAGCATAGCTCCTCAACTATGGATGGACTTTTATATAATTCTGCATAATTGTTCTCTATCATGAATAGATGTACCATTTGAAAGATATATTCAAATAACTCCAAGGTCAAGGTCACAGGTCAAGGTCAAATATTAAAAATTAAGCATGTCTGAAGAAGGGAAGGGTACAGCCATCACTTCTTCTGTCTGTACATCTGTTTTTCCATCATTCCTTTTGAGCATTTTTCTAAGTTGTTAAAACAAAAAATGAAGAAAAAAAATGAAAAGAGAGTGGAAAAAGGAAGAAATTACTTGTTACCAGCAATTTCTTCATTATCCTCAATGTTTTCTACCCCCAAAAAGAAAAAGATTTTAAAAATTTCATCAACTGAAAATTGTTGTCTAAAATTTTGTTGTCTGGTAATGGATTAAGTTTTGGCTAAATACAGAAACTAATGCTCACTTCATACCATGCTTGGTTGTGAGAAGTGTTTTAATGGATAAAATCTTAAATAGATTCAGAAGATAAACAAATGCACATATAGTTGCCTACTTTCATGCTATTAATTTGTCTTTATGGTTATCATCAAAGTTTTGTGCAATTATCTTTTGTACTAACTATTATTTCAAGATATTGCGAATGTCACCTCCAGCAAGGATTCAGGGATGAATCCTTTCCCAATCTGAACCACTCTTTTTTATACCCCTCAAGAAAAAAGCATCAGCAAATATTGTGGAAAATATAGAAGTCTGCTTATTTAAAGGTATATCTTAACTTCCTTTAATATTTCATACCCAGAAAGACAAAGATTAAAAGAGAAAAAAAAGGATTACAAACTTCTGTCGTCTGCAACTTCTCTCAAATTGCGCCAGTCTAAAATTGTGCCATCTGTAAATTGGTTAACACTTGTGTTCATCTGTACATAACTTGACCAAAAATATTCAGGTAGGCTTAGTTCTAGGAGATCTACAAGATTTATGTATGTCTATACATGTTAATCCTTTACCATACAATAACACTTTCTGACCCCCTGAAGAAATAAAATCATGGAAAATATTGTGAGAAAAGGAGGAAGTGCTTGTAACAAGCATTTTTCCTTTTCTCACTATGTTTTTCTACTCTATTTTCAAAATATTTTCCCATTCTAGACCAATTTGAAATGTCATCTTGAACTTCTTTCAATTTGAACCAGTCTAAAAGTTTGTGGTCTGGTAATAGGCTAACAGGATACTAACTTAAGTGGATGATCATCATCAATATTATCAATTAATTGGATTAGAATAGATAAGAAGATTAACATTGCCTGCTTATGTAGTACAAGGAAGAATCTTTGTCTATGTAGTACAAAAAAGAATCTTTGTCTATCTATCTATTCTTGGGGTTTGTGCAAAACAATTTTATTTGCCTGTGTGATTTTACTGTACATTTACAAACTATTTTTTGCACAAAGATGTGAATTTCTTCTTTCATGGCTTGGAGGTCAGCCCATTCCCACATAACCCAGTACTTATATAAGCTGAAGGAAAACAGTGAGAAAAAGAGAAATTGCTTGTCACAAGCAATTTTAAATTTTCTCACAATGTTTTCAACTGTATATGACACTTATTTCAAATTTAAATATTCTTTAAAATCTTGTCTGCAAACTTTTTGAAATTGGATCAGTTGAAACTATGTAGTTTTGTATTGGGTTAAGGCATGTTAAACTTTGTTTGAAGATTCAGAGTTGTTGCAAGCCAGTAGCCATGGCTTCACTACCTGCTGAAGTGTAATTATTTGGATCCAATCTAAGAGAAAATATTAATCCAAGCCTTGTTCTATCGTTGCTGCAATAAGTGGCCACGGCCATTTCGCAGTGGAAGCTTGTCGGACTCTCAATCTATTGGTCTAGGGTTCAACCCCCGATTGCAGAAAATATCCTGTCTGACATTTGTCTTCAACTTAAGGAAGGATAATTGTAAACTTACCTAGGATAAGCAGCTGGAGGCTTGAAAAGGGTGTAGTGGTAGTGTGAAAAATACAAGGAATCCACAGTTAGGTGCTCCAGCCACCTATGCATGTATGGCTGAAATACTGTTGAAAAATTACATTAACCACATTCAAATAAATTATTTGAATAACAAGCAATTTCTTCATTTTCCACTATGTTTTCCAAAACTTTTTTTCTAGCGGGCGTTTAAAAGCGTCACTGAGTGGGAATGGGTTAATCCTGTATTGATGGAACTCTGAATCTTCTCATTGAGTTGATTCTAATTAGATCAATCAACATAGGATTTAGATAATTTTGGTAGGAAATACATCAAATTATGAAGATCCTTTATTCTTTTCTTGGAAAAGGAATGTTGAATGAAAGTGGTCGCTTAATGGAGGTGGATACTTGAGCAAAATTGACTGTACTGAAAGGAAAGAATGAGGGTAGTATACAGGAACACCTCTCACTGTAAAATAGTTCCTTTGGAATGCTGTTAAATCAAGAAAGCACTTCGGTCAATGAATTAAGATATGATTATATTGAAAATAATTTGGATAGCATTTTAACACTTTCACTTTTGAAAGGAGCAGGTTAAGACTGGGTTTAACCATAATAAATCATGAAACACCTATACCAAATGACAATATTTTGGACTCATCCGAATTGAAAGAAGTTGAAGTATCTAAAAGTTTGAAAAAGAAAGGGAAATGCCATATAGGATAAAAACATACCTTCAATGCACAGATATTGTGTGATAATGAGCAAATTAGATAATGCCTTTCTTAGCTCACTGAGTACAACTTACTCAAGGGGAGCCTTTGGGATCACTCAGTGTCGGTCGTCTGTCTTGGTACATCGGCATGTTATTTAAACATCTCCTCCTTAAATCACTCAGCCAATTTGGACCAAATTTTGCAGGAATGTTCCTTGGCTGACCCTTTTTCAAATTTGTTTGTGAAATTATTCAAATTAATTCAATCAAATTTGAATCAATGAAATGTGGGCTTGGCAAGGTTGGGCTTATCAGACTTAGGGAAATCATGGAATAATTCTTTAAAAATCTTCTTGTCATAAACCGTATGGCCAATTTTGACTAATCTTGGCAAGAATGTTCCTTAGTTGACATTTTTCAAAACTTGTTTGTGAAAGTTTGATTTATGGAAAGGGGGCATGACAGGGCGGGCTTATTACAATTTTTTTTATGAAATCTTGTCCTCCTAAACTACTTTGCCCATTTTGACTTAACTTTGCAGGAATGATCTTTGGATGACCCTTTTCAAAACTTGTTAAGAGAATTTGATTTGAATGAAAATGTGGACATGGCAGGGCTAGGCATATAAAACTTAGAGAAATCATTCCCAACTGAGTGATTAAAGGCCATTTTGGCCCTCTTGTTTCAGTTATTTTGACCATAAAATTATTAGGTGAAATGCTGACTTAACCCATTTAGACAGAGTGAAATATTTGGACTCCTCTGAAGAAAAACAATTTGGAAAACATTGTATAAAATGAAGAAATTGCTTGTAACAAGCAATTTCTTCATTTTACATGATGTTTTCTATCCAAAAAAATGGGATAATCTAAAATTCCATAAACTTGAACACTCTTTAACTTGTCGTCTGCAACTCCTTTCAATTTGGACCAATCTTAAATTTTGTTGTCTGGTAATTGGTTAAGAACAGTAGCAGCTAGTCCAAATCTCTGCTTAAGCTTGTCATATGAGTTTGTCATTGAGTGTCTTTCAGTCTAAGAGTGGTCAGACCCAGGAAGCCCATGATCAAGCAAATTACCAACAGAAAGGCAGGCAAAAAAAAGAAAAAAAAAACATTGGAAGAGCCTAAAATTACACAGTGAAAATATTTATAACATCTATATTTCATTTTTGTGCTGCATTTCTCTTTTCTCTTTGACTGTGTTTTTTTTCTACTTTGTTTAGGGAAAGTGTAAGTTGGAAATGCACTTAATAGGGTCATATATAGTTCAGTTTATAGTTTCTTTTGTTCATTGTTAATGACCTTCCCTCTTAGGAAATTGTGGCCTGCTGTATGAATGATGATACAGGAATCCTGGTTGTGAAAAATATTTATAAAAAATGTTTGAGAAATTAAGTATGCTGAATTTTGTTTTTGTATTAACCCATTACAACTCTATCCTGCATTCTGGTGCATTTAAGTAACAAAGCATTCGAAAACATTTGTAGTACAGGAGAAGTGGCTTGCGACAAACAATTTCATGTTTTCCACAATAATTTGTTTTATTTTTAGCTCACCTGAGCACGACATGCTAAAGGTGAGTTTTTGTGATCACCCTGTGTCCGTGGTGCAACAGAAGTTGTCAACGATTCTTTGAAAATCTTCTCTTCTGTAACCATTCGGCCAATTTTAACCAAACTTGGGACAAAAGTTCCGTAAGTGACCCTTTTCAAAACTCATTCAAGCTCCAATTTGGCTATTACAATTTCTACCCCCTAAGTTAAACAAGGATTCTTAACCCTTGGCATGCTTAATCCGGAGTATTCCTGCTTTGGCAGGAGGTTATAGACAAAGATTAGACTGCAAATTTGTGCAGGCTAATCTTTGTTTATACCACCTGATTTAAAACCAGAATTGTTAATTAGGTATATTTTCACCTTCCAGTGCTATTAGTAATTTGATTTTAATGAAAACTGTAGAGGATTTATAATTCAGCCTGACAAGGGTAAAAATTTAATCAGATCTATCTTATCACCTGTTGGACAATTCAGAAAATTTGTTGTCTGCTTAGGGATTGATTGGAATCTAATTTGCCTTACTTACAAACAGATTATATTACTATACATATGTAAATTGTTACACATATTTCAGAACTTCACACACTTTTCAGATAATTGATGAAACAAACATTCTACAAGATGGTACTTTGATAGATCTATGTGGGGCCACTTTATTATGGAGATCTGCGGCTGGACTCATAGCTTCTCCTGTAAGTATTTAATACACAATTCTCTTGTATTCCACAGACTGCTTCTGTGAGTTAAAATTGATTACTGTATTTCTCCTCATAAACACTCCCTCTATAAAAAAAAGCAAACACAGTGCAGATTTAGTAAAATTACCTTGAACTGAATAATTTAGCCAGGTTGTCCTTTAATTTGAGTATTATTTTTTCTAAATTATCTTTATAATGATTGATAAGAAGACATTATTCTAAATTAGATGATAACAAGATAAAAAATTGTCTCCCACCAATGGGTGGGTAATCGTAAACCTAAGTGTGATAAGTAGTTTGAGGCTCAAAAAGGATGTTGTGGTAGTACTTTTCTGAGAAATACCAGGAATCAATGGTTAGGAGCTCCAGTTGATAGAAATACTGGTAAAAGTGGCCTGAAACCCATTCAATGAATCACTCTACCAGTTTAAATTATTTCATCTGCTTATTTGATAAAATCAATCCATATTCTATCATAAAGTAGTATTGTATGGTCATTATTATTATGCCATGAGATAACCTGTAATCACACAAATATGAATGGTTAACCCTTTCCTGTTTTTAAAATTTTAGTAATGCCCAATTTTGATAGAAGTTGATTATTTTATAGTTTTTAACTCATTCCCTTACAATCGAGTTTCTTGTCCCCCCCCCCCCCCCAACAAAAAATGCTTTGGAAAGACTTGGAAAATTAAGAAACTGTTTGTTGCAAGCAATTTTTTAAGTATCCACAATTTTTTTCTACCACTAAAAAATAAATGTAGAAATCTTCAACCAAATTTTTCTTCACTTCTTACAATTTGACCAAGTCTAAAATTTTATTGTCTGGTAATGGGCTAAGCTATACATATTGATTAAACTTGAACTTGAAAATAAAGATTTTTCATAATATAATTCCTAATTAAGGAGAGTAAAACAGTGGGATTTTGTTGCAATATAAATATGAGGTAGGAAGACAAAACCATTATCAAACTTCTGTATGAGCAAACAAAAAATATACTTATTTCATTTTATTATATACCTATACATATTTCTAGTAGAACATATACATTCCTCATAGACAAAATCTGTATCTGATAACATCAAGGACGATTCCATACAAGGCAGTCTAAGTTGACGCCATTTTCATTCTGTAGATGATGTCATAATGCATACATAATCAAAATGATAAATAAGATACTTGCAGAAATGCAGATTTTCATCAAATTTATTTGATAGGAATATAGGTATATGATAAATGGAATATTATTTTACAGTAGTGATACAACATCTTGTATTTGCTTCTCGCTGTTGAGAAAAAATTTAATATTTCACAAGACCGAAGATCAAATTTTCCTTGTAGTGAGAAACAAATACAAGATGTTGTATTGCATCACAACATAATTATTCTCTGTATATCTTATAGAGTGAGAGAGAGTTTGAAAACATGGTGGATGACCTAAATGCAGGAAGACCACAGTGTCCAGTGGGTCTGATGACCCTTGTGTTACCCAGAAAAGGGACTTTAGGGATCAATGATAAACAGCCCTTTGTGTATATCAAATGTGGCCATGTACATGGACAACATCAGTGGGGCCAGGCTAATGATAATGATGGTAGAACTTGTCCACTATGTCTTACCGTAAGTTTGAGCACTTTGGCAGTTTTGTAATTAAAAAAGTCCAACAGAAAGTTTAGGGTCTTGATATGTTTCTTATCAATATCGTTGGTCCAAGGATATTGATTATGATGAGAATTGACCAGTCACTGGCCCTGCCCACTTTTTCTGTTGGCCCTGCCCATTGACTCCAACTAGAATTTCCACTTTGATTTTAAATTGCATTATTTTTTCAAAAAGTAGAGTAGAAGTTTGGTAGCCTAAACGTCTTAAGTACAGCTTGAATAGGCTGTAATTGCTATGGTTACGTTGCCAAACCAACTAAATGCTTTACATAAATGGCGACCATTGTCAGAGCTAAATGTTAACTTCCAATCTAAATAAGTGATTTCATTGGTTTACTTATCATTTGATTGACAGTAATTGGTCAATTGTCAACTCTGTCTTTTAGTAAGTTTTGGATCTTTCACATTTTCAATCACCTGCTAGGCAAGTTGAAAGGGACTCTCAGCTGACACTAAGTCCATCTGTCAGTTTGTCCATCTTCCTATCTCTCCAGTCATTTGGGCCGGGGCCATAGTGCACTTGGTAGCATGGAAGACTCACTAGCATGAGAATCAGGGTTAGATCCCAATAGGGACAAATATCCTTTCCAACAATTGCCCCCACCAATAGGTGGGTTATGGTAAACTAAGAAGGCTTGGAAAGGATGTAGTGGTAGTACTGGTGTGGGAAATACCAGCAATCCATGGTTAGGTGCTTCAGCTGCTGTTGTATGACTGAAATAATGTTAAAAGTGGTACTAAACCCTATTAAATAATTTAATGTTAAAATGTTAAGCTACAGTGTTATGATCATGCTGTGGCTGTCATCTGTCCTCCCTTGTATGGTGTGTATATTGCATTGTATGTCAACATCTTATTTGTACTCTAAAGGCAACATTTTTTGCTCAAATATCTCCAAGCCTTGTCAGTTGCATGGTCATTTGACAAAGTTCAAGTTTGGGTCAGATGGTGTCAAAAAAAAGGTCACTAGGTCAAATCTTAGAAAATTCTTATTTGCACTCTAGAGGCCACATTTTTGTTCAAATGTCTTCAAACTTTGATAGAATATTTGTCTCTGTGGTCTCTTGGCAAAGTTTGAATTTGAGTCAAAATTGGTCAAAATTTAGGTCATTAGGTCAAATTATAGAAATACTTTGTTTGGTCTCTAGAGGCCACATTTTGTTCCTAAGTTTTTTTTCAAATTATGTCAGAATTATTGTCTTCATGGTCTTTGGCAAAGTTCAAAATTGTGTCACATTTGTGAAAAAAATAGGTCAAGAATTCATATTATAGAAACACTTTGTTTGCCCAAATGTCTCCAGATTTTGTCAGAATTAATGTCTCCATGGTTTCTTGTGAAAGTTTTAAGTTTGGGTCACATGGGGTAAAAAAATTGGTCGATAGGTAAGATCTAAGATATACTTTGTTTGATCTCTAGAGGCCTCATTGTTTGTCCCAAGGTCTCCAAATTCTGTCTGAATTACTGCCTCCATGGTTTCTTGTGAAAGATTAAGTTTGAGTCAAATGGGGTAAAAACCTAGGTCAAGAGGTTAAATCTAAGATATACTTACGGGGTCAAAAACTAGATCAAAAGATCAAATCTTAGAAATACCTTATTTGCGCTCCAGAGGCCATATCTTTTGCTCAAGTAAGTTTTAATTTGGTCATAATTATTGTCTCTATGGTTTCTCAGCATTGTTCAAACTTGGGTCACATGGGGTCAAAAACTAGGTTACTAGTACAAATGATAGAAATATGTTAGCACTCTAGATACCTTGTTTTGAACTCAAATTACATAAGATTTGGTAAAAATGTTTGTTTCAATTTAACCTTTTCCTATTTAATCCCTGGTTTTTACGTCCTTGTGTTTTTATAATTGCGAAAACATTATAGAAAAAGAAGAAATTGCTTGTCACAAGCAATTTCTTCTTTTTTCCACAATGTTTACTACCCTGCTGAGTGGTTATTTTTCAAATTAAGTCCACCCTAAATTTTTGTCTACAAATCGTTTGTATTTGGACAGGTCTAAAATTTGGTAAAACAGGAAAGGTTAAAAGTCAAGTTTGATATTTGGTCAAATTTGGTTAAGTAGGTCACTAGGTATAATCCAATTAAATCTACTTTGCAATGTAGGTGTTACATTTTCCGCTGAAATACCTTGAAACTTTGTAAGCATGTTTGATAAAGGGTCTTTTTTGTAGCAAAATTATTCTCTTGGTAAGTTTTACTCATTGACTCAGGTGAGCACTAGGACCAATGGCCATCTTGGTTTCTTTTTTGAATTAGTCTAGTCTAAATTTTAAATTTGTTATCTGGGAATAGCTCTAAGTAATATCATAGCATACTACCAAATCCGTTTGTAGAATAACAATACAAAATTTTAGATGAAGGGAAAGAATGAATTTCTTCAAAATCATTATTAAAGTATAGCAATACCATTTATGTTAATATTCTGAGTTTCTTTCGACAGGTTAGTCCATTTGTAAAGTTGAAGATGGGTGGAGAATTGAGTCTTTATGTTGATAATGAACATCCCACACATTGTTTTAGTCCCTGTGGCCATATGGCTTCAGAAAAAACTGTCAAGTAAGTACATATCAATGGAAATCTTTCAAAAAAGAAATAAAAAGTTTATTTAGTTTATTTCAACTTACTGTTTTCATTTCAAGAATAATGTCTAGATATCTGAAGGCCAGTTAGGCTGTTGTCTTGATGTTGTATCGGTGAGTGTGTGCATCTGTTTTTTGGTTCATCCATTTGCAAAGTTAGGATCAAGGGTTTATTGTTTTACTGGTGTCCCTCTGTCCATTGCTTTGTCTAAATGTCTGTCAGTATGCCTGCTTTAAACTTAGCCTTTAAACTTTGAAAGCAAAGTTCTCATAAACCTTTATTTGGATTATCGGGAATTCACACAACTTTACATGAATAATACTTGATTGGCCCTTGGTTTGATGTTTGAAAATATTGTTTTTATTGGCATTCGTTTTTTCTTAAAAACTTTTGCCATTAAAAGGGAGTTTGTAACCTACCGCTCAAACGAGTTACTTTTTTACATAAGTTGTGACTCTTATACTTTATAGTACTTTTGCAAGAGAGGAAATTTGCTGGACTGAGTAACATTACTACATGAGTTGTCTCCCTTCAATGTATATATGATCAGAAAAATTAGTCCTTTGAAGGGATAAGTTGATCAATGCTTCTAGACTTTCTTTCATGCTGTATAACTATTCATTGAAGCAAAAATTGATAATATGGAGTGTTTCTTTCTGTAAATATTTCAGATGATGCCGATAAAGTATTCCAATTAACCCATTCCCTAAAAGTGACGCTTTTGGACTCCCCTCAAGAAAAACACAAGGGAAAAAATATTTGGATGCCCCTCAAGAAAAAATAAAAGGGAAAACATTGTGTAAAA
Source organism: Fragum fragum (assembly GCA_946902895.1). Classification (NCBI taxonomy): domain Eukaryota; kingdom Metazoa; phylum Mollusca; class Bivalvia; order Cardiida; family Cardiidae; genus Fragum; species Fragum fragum. The sequence continues at coordinate 50,176,819 of OX336366.1, forward strand.
TGAAGAAATTGCTTTTACCATGCGATTTCTTCATTTTACACCATATTTTCTACCAAGAAAGTTGAAAAGTTCTCAAATTTCATAAACTTTATATTGTCGTCTGCAAATCCTTTCATTTTGGACCAGTCCAAAATTTTGCTGTGTGGGAATGGGTTAAATAAACTTCTTATCTTTGTAAATTCTCATCTAAAGATGCAGACTTTTACTGTTCTCAAGGCATTCATGTCATTTATCTAAGTTATGCCATGCCTCTAGATGATGACCTGTATATTGTGCAACTAATGCTATGTCATTTCAGATACTGGTCTCAGGTTGCAGTCCCCCATGGTTGTCAAGGCTTTCATGCCATTTGTCCATTTTGTGCCACACCCCTAGATGAAGACCTGTGTATAGTGAAACTCATATTCCAAGACTATACAGACTGATGTACGTACACATGTACAAACTATACATCATGACAGCGAACATAGGTAGTGGTGAACCTTCATAAGAGTGTTTGGAATACAGAAAGAGATTTTCAACACAGATATTCTTTCAATACTGAGACAAGAGCTGTCCATAAGAATATGAAAACAATAAATTCAATGCCTACAACTGAAAAACGTGATACATATTCAATGAGAGCTACAAGAGGAAAGTTTGAACTCAATGAATGCACATTATTACCAAATTTTTAACATCTTAGAAAATTAAAGGTAGAATTATACTTAGCCTTTTCAATGGATATATTTTATATTGCAATTGATGACAAATGTCATGGATCCTGATTAGGTAATTTCATGGTTTCTATGGAGAAAAATGTGTATAGTTGATAATCCATATCTTTAAGTCACTTTTCAAAACATACTGATATCACAATGGCAGTGTTATGAAGGTTTATTTATATCCATGTGTAACTGTGAACACGTAATTCCTGTGATTTTCACTTTGCTTCAGCCAAAAATAGGTGCTTGTTTGCTCTTCTTTAAGATAACATGACCATTCATACATGAAGGGACTATCTGACAGGAATTGTACACTCATGTCTTATTACCCTGACAACCTTGTTTTATCAACGAACTAATTACATTTCCAGGGATTAGTGTAAAACTATTTAAACTCTGTCAAATCTGTTTTATCTAAGTCAAAGGGGCTCTCTGATGCATTTCAAGAAAATCCTACCTAGTCTTATCAGGGGTGTATTCTTTAGGATTAAGGTTTTTTTGAAGAACTTACTTCAGATTTGCACATTTGATAGGAAAATAAATCATGTTCTCTAACTCTTTCCTGTTTTGAAAATTCAAAGGCTTTGCAGACGAAAATTTAAATTGGATTTAATTTGAAAAAAAACCCATTTTATATTATATTTTTATGCCCCGCATTGATAAGATCGGGCATATTGTTTTACCGGTGTCTGTCTGTCTGCTAAACTTAACCTGCCAACTAAACATTTTCCTGTAACTTCAACCCTGATTAAGTTACAATGCTAATATTTGGTACGTGGATAGCTCTCAACTGGGGAAGGTCATTTCATCAAGGTCAAGGTCAAAATTTTAAGCCTTTTCCCGTTTCTAAAGAATTCCTGTTTCAGGGGCATAGTGTTTCACAAACACATCTTGTTTCTACTATGTTTTCTCAGTTATAAAATCACAGAGATGTAAAAACAACGGATTGAACAGGAAAGGGTATTGAGATTGATTTATCTTTCATTTCATGAAAACAAAAGTATATTTTCACTTGTAGCTCCGCCACTTGTGAAAATATTTTTTTTGTTATTCAGTCAATGAAAGATAAATCCCTCTTACACTGAAACAAACATTTATCCTCTATATACTTTTATGTTTTAATTCTGAATCTACAGACTCAATGGAAGTATACAAGATAAAGAGAAATAACTGTCGGTTTGACCAAATAAATGATCACTGGCCATACCCACTGACATCTGACAGGAAGTTCAAACTAGTTTTTAAACAGCATTATTTTTCAAAACTTATGGTCAGTTACAGGCAACAAAAAATTAAAATGTTGGATTGGCAATGTAAAAATCATGATATATTGAACAAGGCTTATGGCCTGAGATGCAACATTTCCAGACATTCTCTACATGTATTATTGGTCATAAATAATTTTTTGATAAAATCTTTTTATATTCACTGCTGCTACAGCTCTTGCCAAAGAGTTTGGCTTATAGAAGCAAAATGGCTGTTTGTATTTTTCACATTGACGGATTGCTGTTCACACACAGTGACCTATGAGAAAGCATTTCTAATGAGATGTCAAACTACATAAGGTTAAACTATAAGGTTGCTGATATTAACACATTCCAACACAATGACGCTTTTGTACGCCCCTAAAGGAAAACAATTTGGAAAACATTGTGTAAAATGAAGAAATTGCTGATCACAGGCAATTTTTTCATATTACACAATGTTTCCGGCCCAAAACATGAAAAAAGTTAAAATTTCATAAACATTAAATCATCATCAGTAACTACTTTTGATTTGGACCAATCTAAAATTTTGTCTTCTTAGAATAGGAAAGCAAATGTATGGTTGGAAACCGAAACCTTGTAAGTATCATTAAACTGTAGTTATGACATTTAAGACACCAAAGCAATAAAAATGCATGACATCAATATTAGAAGTCAACATGCATTTTCAGTCTAACTGAATGATTTAACCCATTCCCACTCAATCCTTCCTTTTTACGCCCCTCAACAAAAAAGCTTTTCAAAACATTGTGGAAAATGAAGAAATTACTTGGATCAAGCAATTTCTTCATTATCCACAATGTTTTCTATCCAAAATGACGAAAAAATGTAAAATTTCATCAACTTGAAATTGTCGTCTGCAGCTCCTTTCAATTTGGACCTGTCTAAAATTCCGCTGTGTTGGAATGATTTAAATGGTCAATTGATATTTGGATTGTGAGCAGCAATCTGTTCATTATAAATGGGGTTTTAAAGACGTATTGTCAGGTCCTTGCATGATGAAAAGTTGACAAAAGAAAAGCAGAAATCTTTTTTAGTGCCCATACGTTTATAGACACTTACAATTATTCTGCACTTACCCCTCAATATGAGTGTATGAGGACAGATGTGTTTAGTTAGTGACCTTTTGTAAACCATGAGAGCTTGAAATGACCTGTCTTTCAAAAGCTTAGTGGACAGACTAAGGAAATGCTAGTAAGTGCTAATGAGGTTTTCTGCTCTTGCTGGTGAACATTTCATTGAAATAAATTACTTGATCTAAATTTTGTATACTTTGTTTTGTAACCTGTTCCCACACAATCACTTTTTATGACAACCGTTAAGAAATTTTTTTTAAAAATACTGTGAAAAATGAAAAAATTGCTTGTAAAATGCAATTTCTTCATCATCCAGAATGTTTTCTACCCCAAATGTCAAAGACTTTCAAAATTTCAACTGTGAATTGTTGTCTATATCTTCTTTGAATATGGACCAGTCTGAAATAGTATCTCAGCAAGACACTTGTTATGGCAATAAAGTGTATCTGACAGATGGATACTTTAAAACGGCTTCTGCATGAAAACCCTATAGGGATAGAACAAGGTTATCCAATAGAAACACATCTTGTTGTAACATAACTTTAAGTAAATGATAATATGTCTTTAAACCCCCTCTTGACACTTCTTTTTTCACTTTTTTGTAAAATCATGAGAATCTGTGCTATGACTTGGAGGCAACCATTAGAAATATATTGTCTTTGAGCGAGCAAAATGTTGTAAATATAGTTTTGTTCAAGCTGTATTTACAATATTTCACTTGGCCAACAACAATATATGTTATCCTTCCTGCTAGAAAGGGTGCATCTCAGTGGTATGGAATGAATCAACTGGAGTCAGTTTGCTCCAAATACAAGGGTTGACTGGTCATTCTGTAATACTATCTGAGCCTGTAGGGAAAATTTCAAACAAGTTCACATGTGCACGAACTGCAAACAAAGAGCAGACTGGACAGCTTCTCAATGAATATATGAATATTCCTTGATTGTCTATAGAAGCTTTGAGTCAGTATTGAAATAAAGACTCTGATCAGACTGTGCAGATGCACAATCTGATTGGTGTCTGTACTTGAGTGATCCACACAACTTACAAACTGTTAGAAATGTCACAAACACAGGCTTGTTTATCTGTTTATTGAAAATCTGTTCAGAGCTGAGTCAACAAGTTACCCATATTGATGGGTCATTGCATTTGTTGGCAAATGTTTATAGGCAGTTACAACTGTTTTGCACTGACCCAACAATATGGCCTTCTTAGATCAGGTGTTTGGAGAAAATACCAGGTATTCTTATAGTAGGTAATTGTCTGTGATAGTGCCGTCGCTGTCAATAAACCTTGACCTTTTGTCCGGTATTACTGAACATATTCACTTGAAACTCGGAATATATGTTCACTATCAAAAGAGATGTCTATACTTACAAGGGGACATAACACTTAATGCAATTTTCAGAAAATCAGGCCCCTTTTCGGACTACCCACTATCAAGCACTTAAACAGCTGAGCTTTGGCATCTGCATGTGCTCTCGTTGCATAACGGGTTAAGTTCAAATGATCTTTCTTACTCTGTACAGTATTATCTAAATGACCAAGGTAAAACACTGTGAGAGAAATTGCTTGATTTTCCCACAATTTTTTCTACCCTATCAGTACTTATTTTTTGTAACACACTTTCACTTGTTGTCTGCAAACTCTTTTAACTCAGACCAGTCTAAGAACTTGCTGGAGATTATGTGCAGCTCAGGGCTGTGGACTTGTAACATAGAGAGGGTTGGAGGTTATAGTCCTGACAGCACCACTCGTCATTTTAGTGCATTCTTGGGAAAGGCATTCAGAGCCGAAGTCTAGCACTAGTAATACATGTACTAGTATAAACATGAATAAGCCAGCTTTTCTGCGTAATATTAACCCTTGTCATGCTGTATAAATTATCTTACTGATTTGCAGTAAAATCAAGGGGCTGAAAGCACTGATAGAACTTGATGTTCAAAAATTAGTATTTCTTTTAGAAATAAATTTCATAAACAGCTCTGGAAGGAAAAGTACAATCAGGAGATGTAGACCAAGATCAGACTGCACTTATGTGCAGGCTGATCTTAGTCTAAACCTTCTAAAACCGGAATATACCGTGTTCAGTATGACAAAAGTTAAAGTGATTTTTGTAAAACCTCATTAAATCAACTAAAATTTTACTGTTTTAAACTTTATATACAAGTATCTTCTATGTTAATGAAGAGGCTGAAAATGTTTGATAGTTTTTGGATAAGTTTGTTTCACATAGAGTAGTTAAACAGGTATTAACTGACTACATTCCATGACATTAATTCCGTTACTCTTGAATGGTCAGCTAAGCAATGAGTGGGTCTGTATCTTAGAAGTTAACCCATTAACAGACAACAAAACTGAAGACTGGTCCAAAGTCAAAGAAGTTGCAGACAACAATTTCAAGTTGATATTTTTAAAAATCTTTGTCTTTTGAAGTAAAAAATATTGTTGATGATTGTTGAAGAAATTGCTTATTACAAGAAATTTCTTCATTTTCCCCTATGTTTTTGAAGCTTTTTTCTAACAGGACATAAACATCAGGATTGTGTGGGAATGGTCATATGCATTATTTTTCTTAAGAAATGCATTTCTTGATTATTGTTGCTGTGCTAATATTTTAACCCTTTCCTGGTTTACAAATTTTAGACCTGTCTAAATTCAAAGGATTTGCAGATGAAAATTTAAAGTGGATTTGATTTGAAAAATAACCATTCACTAGGGTAAAAAATATGTTTTCTCAGTTATAAAACCACAGGGACGTAAAATCACAGGGACGTAAAAACAAGGGATTGAACAGGAAAGGGTTAGATGACAGTAGAGTAGAAATAATCCACACCCTTTATTAGAGTATCTGATGCATTTGATTTTAACAAGTTGAAAAAAAGGGTTTATGAGACCATAATTATGTATTGTAAAAGTTTCATACATTTCTATTTTATTTTAACTGAACTAAGACATTTTCAGTTATAGGAATCATAAACATATCTTGTCATATTCAAATATGTTCATATTTGGATGATGATGTACTCAATTACGGTTTGCATTTTAGAAAAAATGTGGAAAAAGAAGAAATTACTTGTCAGAAGTAATTTGTTTATTCTTACGTGATATTCCTATGAATTTCTGGCGTTTCAATATTAACCCACTTCATATGTTCTTTCAATTTGGACTGGTTTTATCATTATGTCACTTGGCTCAAAACCAATTTGTCATAATACATGTACCACCATTAGCAATATGTGCAATTATTAACACAAAACTAAACAATTGTCCAAATTTAAAATTGATTCAGCATAATTTGAAAAAATTCAAATAAGTAGCTCATACAGTAGAAAATTTAGTGAATAAGGGAGAAATTGCTCCTCACAAATAAATTCTTCTTTTCCTTTATGTTTTCAAAAGATAATTTTTGCTAAATGTGTCAAAATGCATTTTTGTATGGTAACTGATTAAAACTGGATTTAGTCAGAGAGTGGATGTAGAGGTAAGTGAAAGATTGTACTATTTGTCTATAGAAACTTAAACCATGGTTTAATCAACCCTCAATGCCAATGTATTATTTTAAGAATAATTCTAAAATTATAGCGGATATTTTAAAATACTGAAATATCGTGTAAATGGTCTTTCAGATTTGTGATTGATATTTTGAAGCTTTCGATAATTATGTTTCAGCTCTTTTAGCTCACCTGAGCACAAAGCGCACCTGAGAACAAAGTGCTCCGGTGGGATTTTATGATCTAGCTGTCTCATGAGTAGCTTATCTGTTGTATGGTTAATTAAAATCTTATGTTAACTCTACAGGCCACAATTTTCATTAAAAAGTCTTGAAACTTGATAAAAATGTTTTTCTGGATGAAATCTCAGGTATGTTTGATATTGGGCCACATGGAGGCAATAGTAGGTCACTAGGTCAAAACTAAGACAGACCTTGTATGCACTGTAGAGGCCACTTTTCGTCTAGACCATTTTGATATTTTGGTCAGTGATATCTTGGACATGTTGATGTTGGGTCTTATGGGAGTAAAAACTAGATCACTAGGGCAAATCCTAGAAAAAACATGCTTGCACTGTAGAGGGCATAGTTTGGGCTCAAATGTTTTGATAGTTGGATAGATTATTTAGGAAAGTTCAACATTTGGTTTTGTGGGATAAAAATTCAAGTCACAAGGGCTTAGAAATAGCTTGTGTACACCTTTGACACTGTATTTCATACTCAAATGTATTTTGTGAAAATGTTTATCTTTTTAAGTTTGGACTAATTCAATATTTGGTCACTCGAGGTAAAAGAAAAAGGTCACCATTTCAAATATTTGAAAAACCTTGTTTACAGTCTTCATTTCAATCTCATATATCTTAAAACTAGTTTAAATGCACAGTGTATCCAAGAAATAATTTTGATATTGGATCGATTTGGGGGAAAAAATCCTATTTTATTAACATTTGTGATTAACAATTCAAGTGGGCAATTGAGGGCCAATTGCTCAGAGTGTTTTAGAGCCAGTTGTTTGTTTTTGTTCTGTTGGTTTTGCCTTTTCATAAACATTACCTCATTAGTTTTGTTGTTTTTGTATCATACTGTATAAGTTGAAATTGTAACTTTACTTCTCATACGTCCCACCTTCTACTTGTTAGCTCTACCAGCCAAAAGCAAGGCTTTTGTCATGGCACTATACCCATCATGCATGTGTGTGCCAGTCAGTAAAACTTTTTCATAAAAATTTCTCTCCTGAAACTACTAGATGAATTTCAATCAAGTTTCACAGGAAAGATCCTAGGGTGACCCTTTATTCATCAAAGGATTTCGATCAGATAAAAAAGCATGGCTTTTACAGGCAGGACTAATTTCCATATATGGTGTAGATTAGTAGCTTCACTTGTTTTGTGTTCCCCTCTTATCAATATTTTGAGGCTGTTGGACCAATACAGATTCTCAAGCTCCTCTAGTTTTAATTAAGGTGTGTGGACAGTTATCAGTAGGTTGATATGAAAACTTACATACATGTATTGCTAACCCCAGATAAGAAGTTACAATTTTTAAATACACGATTTATCAACTTTAGATAGTTCTGTACTGTTACTTTTGTTCATTATGTTTTTATACATTAATTATTCTAGTTTCTATTTCTTTAGTCCAAAGCTGATAGGCAATGCAATTTCTTTTACGAATGAATCATTCTTTCTGTCTCATTTTACAAAATATTATATTGATTCTCTTTTGCTTGTCTGAGTAAAATTGCTCAGGTGAGCTATTGTGATAGCTCCTTGTCTATTGTCCATCAATAATTAGTAATAATTTATCTCCTTAACAAGCTAATTGATAACCATGAGATTGAAATTTGACTCAATATTGTGGATACTTTGATTTTTTTTTACAGAAAAGGGAACTGATTTTTAAAAATCAACTCTCTTAGTAGTTATAAATGGAACCTTACAGGAAGGTACTTTGGATGATGTTCTTACAAAATAATTCAAAGAATTAGAAATGGTGAATTGCTCTTGTTGTTGTAATCGAAAGACATTTTGAAATTCTTTTGAAAACTGATCCTAAACTGAAAGGGCTAGGCTTTTAAATTTTGCATGTAGCATTGCCTTATGGCCCTCTACCAAAGTAGTTCAAGTTATCACTATGAGATTAATATTAGCTGTATGTGGTGGGTTACTTTTCATTGTTCAAGTTCATAAAGAGCCCATTACCAGACAACAAAATTTTAGACTGGTCCAAATTGAAAGAATTGCAGATCACTATTTATAGCTAATGAAATTTTAAACATGTTGTAACAAGCAACTTCTTCATTTTCCAAAATGTTTTCCAAAGTTTTTTAGCTCATCTGAGCATGTCCATTCACAATTTACAAAAAAATCTTCTCCTAAACTAAGTATGGAAATGATCTTTCGGTCATGCTTTTTCAAATTACTTCAAATGTAGAACTTTGGTTGCCATGGCAACCAAATGAAAAAACTTTAAAAATCTTCTCCTTCCGAAATATAAGGCCTAGAGCTTTGATATTTAATAGATATCATCATCTGAGAACCCTCTCCAAAATACTTCAAAGAATTACTGTACTCTGAAAATTAGCCCTTTTCTGTGTGATCCCTGATTTTACATAGGAATAAAGAGGAAATCTTTGAAAATCTTCTTCTCTTAAAATATATGGCCTAGAGCTTTAATATTTAGTATAAATCTTTATTTATTGACCTTATACCAAAACACTTCAAAGAATTACTTTACTGTCAAATTTAGCGCTATATTTTGATATCAAATTTATAACTTGGATTAAAGGAAAAAATCTCTAAAAATCTTCTTCCCCAAAACAATTAGGAGTACAGCTTTGATATTTTTAGCTCACCTGAGCACAACGTGCTCAAGGTGAGCTTTTAGTATCACCTTTTGTCCCTTGTGCCTCATGCGTCGGAAGGCGTCAACAATTCTTTAAACATCTTCTCCTCAGTTACCACTGGGCGGATTTCAACCAAACTTGGTAGGAATGTTCCTTGGGTGACCCTTTTCAAAGTTGTTCGCGGATTTTTGATTGACCCCCAAATGTGGGCGTGGCAGGGCATGGCAGTTTTTGACTTTGAAATCTTTAGACATCTTCTCCTAAGTAACCATTGGGCCAATTTCAACCAAACTTGGCATGAATGTTCCTTGTGTGACCCTTTTCAAAAGTTGTTCGTGAAATTTTGATTGACGCCCAAATATGGGAGTGGCAGGGCGTGGTAGTTTTTGACTTTGAAATCTTTAAACATCTTCTCCTCAGTAACCATTGGGCCAATTTCAACCAAACTTGGCATGAATGTTCCTTGTGTGACCCTTTTTAAAAGATGTTTGAGGAATTTTGATTTATGCCCAAATATGGGTGTGGCAGGGTGGGGCAGTTTTTGACTTTGAAATCATTAAACATCTTCTCCCCAGTAACCATTTGGCCAATTTCAACCAAACTTGCCATGAATGTTCCTTGGGTGACCCTTTTCAAAAGTTGTTCGCAGAATTTTGTTTCAAGCCCAAATATGGGCGTGGCCGTTTTTTATTTAGAAATCTTTAAATATCTTCTCCTCAGTAATCATTTGGCCAATTTCAACCAAATTAGGTATGAATGTTCCTTGGGTGACCCTTTTCAAAAGTTGTTCGAGAATTTTGATTGACACCCAAATATGGGCGAAGCATGGTTGGGCAGTTTTTTTACCTTGAAATTTTTAAATATCTCCTAATAAGTAACTATTAAGCCAATTTCAACTAAACTTAAATGAATATTCCTTGGGTGACCCTTTTCAAAAGTGTTGGCAAAATTTTGAATCATCTTACATTAGTCGGGTGAGCGATTTCAGGGCCATTCTGGCCCTCTTGTTGATAAATCATAAAGCCTTGTGTCATCATACTCAAGGGAGCGATATAGGACCATTATGGTCCTTTGTTTCCTGAAGGGTTTGTGGGATTGGTTTTAAGATCCTCTTACAGAGGACAGTCTTGCTGTTTGTTATCAAATCATGACATTTTATTTCCCCACTTTTCTATGTATTAAAGGTTATTAAAATTTTGAATAGATTAAGGTTACAGAAATCATTTCCAGGGTTCAGCCGAGCGACGTAGGGTCCTCATAGCCATCTTGTTTGATATTACACTTTAATACAGGATAGGGTGACTCAATGAAAATATTCATTTGAAAGCAACTCCTGCTACATCTTAACCCTTGTCATGCTGAACCCAGAATATTCCTACTTTGGCACTCAAACATCATAAGTGCAGTCTGATCTTAATCTACACTTCATGTTTGTCCCTTTTAAGCAAGAATTGTTTATGAGATACTTTTCAAATTATTAGCTCATAATGATTGCATCCAGTATTGTCAGCTCTTTGATTTTAATGCAGTTACAAAGAGAATTTTATTCAGCATGACAAGGGTTACGATGAAATTGGATGAAATATTATAGAACACAATTGGCAGATTACTGGCTTGGCAGTTTGACTGGTAATAAGCCACATTATGTTAGAGCATGTGGTCATATAAAGGCAAATTGTTGTTTGGAGACCTAAATGTCATAACTAAAGCTTAAATAGATTGTAAATATAATTTTTAAGTTTTCAAACCTACAAAAATGCTTAAAAATGTTTAGATCAACATTTCACTTCAGGTCTAAATGAATAATTTGTCAGTCCATATTTTGATAGTTGATGGTGATCTGCCAATTGTCAGTTTAATCTTTTGCATATTTGATGGATTTAATGATATGCAGTCATGTCACTGGAAAAATGAGATTTATTTCTTCCCCAAAGCCAATCTATTTACTTTAAAAAAATACTGTTTTAAAGTCTTTACTGTTATAGAAACATAATACTTAATCTATTATGGTTGCTATTTAATATACAGCCATATGGCAATGTCTATAGAAGCAAACATACTTTTTGTAGAATCGCTATGTCAATGCAAAACAATCTATTCTTACAAAATGGGGACTTGTTTTATCCCATTCATTTGTATGCTTCTCTCTAGGTCTTTCCATGGGAAAATGTTTTGAATTATGGAGATATTTCTGATAAGTAAGGAGTGTCCAATATGTTTAGTGTAATGTTCTTACTAGGGTTTTTGTAAATTATTTTTGAATAGAGTATTATGTTTTGTTTCTAGTTCTGTTTTGTTAAATCAGTCCTATTGTAAATTTGTTAGATAGTGATCAAATTGCCAGTATATACAGTGCAGATGTTTGATTGTTCATAAACAAATGCACCTAACTAGCGTGTTTTTGTGTGTTCTTGAAAGCAGCTTGATGTGCTGCCAGATAAATTGAGGCTTGTGAAAAAGCATGATTGAGTGGGAATGGGTTAAGATTAGTTCTCTAATATATTATTTGTTGTAAAACATCTTTACTAACAGAACTGAATCAACTGATGAATAATTTTACAAATTCACAAACATACTTACATGTTAAATGCATATTACCAATATTTCTCTTAACTTTATTGATATAATGTTTTTCTTATATACTGTATAACACCAATAAATTTGTATTCACAAAACTGGTCAAAACAGCATATTTTATTTATAACAGGATTGTTTGAACAAATAAAACAAAATGTTTTGGTTATTGTTGCTATTCAGGGTATGTGCAAAAAAATTTATGTTTGTGTATTATTTGATAGAAAATATTATTGATGTTGCTTGTACAAACTGACTTTAACCAAGACTTGTTTTGTATTATGTACATGTGTTGGCCATAATTTAGAACTTGTGCCTTCATTTTGTTTAGATCCTTTGTATGTAAATGATATTTTTTCTCTTGTGAATTGTGCTATATATTCCTTGTATTATATTGTTCTTATGCTTCATGGAAAACTTTGTTACTGTTTTTCTGTCACTTTATTATCCTATTTTCAGATGAGGAAATTTTAGACAAGTCCAAGTTGATAGAAGTTGCAGACAACAATTTCAAGTTTATAAAAATTTTGAAAACCATTGTTTTTAGAGGTAGAAACCATCAACATTAAGGATAATAAAGAAATTGCTTGTTACAAGCAATTTCTTCATTTCCCATGATGTTTTCCAAAGCTTTTTTATAGGAGTGGAAAAAAAGGAGCATTATTGTGTGGAAATGGACTAAATGATAACTGAAAAACATTTTTTTGAACAAGAAATTAAATGTTGATTTTTGACAACATTTACTGTTGGAGAAGGGGGATTATGGTCAATCTACTTTTCTATGCTTTTATCATTTCGAAGTTCTCACCATGATTTTTTAGTGCTACATACATTGTTTTTCAAATCTTTTTTGTTTTACAGAATACCCAGATAGTCCCTTTTAATGACAGGTCACATTTTTTCACTTTCTTTTGTTTTTATTAACCTATTACAACTCAATCCCTCTTTTTTACGCCTCTCAAGAAAAAAGCTTAGGAAATCATTGTGGAAAATGAAGAAATTGCTTGTATCAAGCAATTTCTTCATTATCCACAATGTTTTCTACCTAAAATGACGTAAAAGTTAAAGATTCTATCAACTTGAAATTGTCGTCTGCAGCTTCTTTCAAATTGGACCAGTCTAAAATTTTGCTGTGTGGTAATGTGTTAAAACCCAGTTTTATATCCTGTCAAACAGAACTTCAATTATTTGAGATTCATTATCCACAATGTTTTCTATCCTAAGAGACAAAGATTTTAAAATTTTCATCGACTAATTTGTTGTCTGTAACTTCTTTGAATTTGGACTATTCTAAAATTTTTATTGTCTGGCAATGTATGAAAATCACGCAAAATTATTATGTTAAAGTTTTTTTAGAAATGTAACTCACAAAAAACATGTATACAACATTCCAGCTGGTTTAAGAAATTTCATTTTTGCATGTGTATGGGGAAATCTATTACATAGGTGATAGAGACAAGCCTTTGCAGGTATGACAGGAAACAGTCTTGATAACCCATTCCAGTTTTGCAAAATTTTAGACCTGTCCAAATTCAAGGTTTTGTAGACAAAAAGTTAAAGTTGATTTAATTTGGAAAATAACCATTCAGTAGGGTAGAAAACATTGTAGAAAAAAAAGAAATTGCTTGTTACAAGAAATTTCTTCTTTTTCCACAATATTTTCTCAATTATAAAAACATTAGGAAAAATCGGATTGAATAGGAAAGGGTTAATAGTGGTTTTTACTGTATTAATTCAGGAGAAAGTGTACATACCATAAAGAAGATATCATAGAAAACCCAGGTTTTCTATTGTGCACATGTAATAGTAAATGCTACATTTTGATCTACGAAATACACAAAGAGCTAGATGTCCTCAAGGTCATTATACCAACATTAAATGAATGTCTTTTACTGGAACCAGCCTTCTTGTCCATACATGTCATCATCTGTTCATAAAATACTAGTAGATTTTAGTAATTCAGTCACTCTTTAATTTTGTCTGAATTGTATTCAACTAAAATAATTTAATTTTAGTTGTGTTTATCTGAATTCCTGCCTTTTGATTACCTGAAAATTTTATTTCATATATCATTGTAAAATAAGACTATGGAATTAATTTGTATCCTTGCTTAAAAAGTAGTTCCATGAAACTTGTCAGAATTGGTAGATATTGGATAGCCCTATGTCTGGTGTCCAAGTGTAGCCTGTCTTTAATTACTTTAACCCATTACTGTATGACAAAATTTTATAGTGGTCCAAATTGAAAGGAGTTGTGGATGGCAATTAAGGTTTGTGGAATTTTAGATTTTTTAAAAGTTTTTGTTAGAAAACATTGTGTGAAATGAAGAAATTTCTTGTTACAAGCAAAATCTTCATTTTACACAATTTTTTCCCAGTAGTTTTTCTTGAGGGGCTTCCAAAAGTGTCATTGTGTGGGAATTGGTTATATATCTCTGCCCAAATCACTAGATAAACTTGATACGAATTTGGAAGAAATGTTCCTCTTTCAAAAAAGCATAGAAGAATTAAGATCCATTGAAAGCCAGGATGCCATGGCAACAAGAGTTAAATTAAAAAAAAAAGATCTTTAAATCATCTCCTTCTGACTATAAAGGCATAGAGCCTTGATATTTTGCATGAAGCATCAGTACTTTGAATTCTTTCAAATTGCTAAGTCTTTACCATAGGTTACCATGGAGCAGAGCCACAGGAAGATGGGAGCCTATAATGAAATAAAGATGGATTTCCTTTACCACACCTCCTTGAAATCTACTTGGCAAACTTTAACTGAATTTGGCAGAAATGTTACTCATGTGGTCCTTTTTCAAAATAACTAAAATAATTGATATGCTTTAACCCATTCCCACACAATGACTCCTTTTGATGCCCCTCAAGAAAACAATTGGCTTGTTTCAAGCAATTTCTTCATTTTACACTATGTTCTCTATCCAGAGAGTTGAAGAATTCTAAAACTTTATAACCTTTAAATTATTGACTGTAAATTTTAGATTAATCCAAATGGAAAGAAGTTGCAGACTATAAGTTAAAGTTTGTTAAATTTTATATTTACACCTTTCTGGGTAAAAAACTCTGGAACATGAAGAAATTGCTTATTACAAGCAAATTCTTTATTTTACACGTTTTCCCAAAAGGGACGTCAAAAAGTGTCATTGTGTGGGAATGGATTAAGATGCTGTTGTGTTGAAACTTTAACAATACAATTTTTTTCTTTTTTTTTGATAATTCAAATGAAGTTTTGAATTATTGCAATACATTATTTTAAGTTTCAAATCCTCCTGATGTAGGAATTATCTCCCTTTGAACTTAGATTTTCATTAGGAGAAAAAGTATTATTCATTGAAAATTTCTTGCAGGGGTATTAGTTTCAACTTTTTGATATTGAATCCCAATTCTATATGCATTAATTAGGGTTTTGATGTGACTCTATTCAGGATTGTATGTGTATTTTGATATTACCTGTAAGGGTCAGTGATTAAATGAGAATGATCTGATATTTGAATACATTGGGATTAACACTTGAATGTGATTCATCATATTTATTAAAAAAAACATAAAAGATTGCCACCAGTAATTGGTTTGACTTTATTGTTTTTAATCCTTTTCACATCCCCAACAGTATGCATGTACGATATAGATTTAACCCATTACCATGTGACAAAACTTTGAAAGAAGTTGTAGACAATGATTTCAAGTTGACAAAAATTTAAAAATCTTTGTCCCTTTCAGTAGAAAAAATTGTAGATAACGAAGAAATAGCTTATAACAAGTAATTTCTTCATTTTATAAAATGATTTTCAATGATTTTTCTTGGAAGCTAGAAGGAGTGAAAAAGCAGGATTATGTTTGAATGGGTAAAATAAAAAAGGTACTGTTTGTCCAATAGTGTTTGCCTCCCTTGCCTGTTTATGTCCTTGTTATAATGAAAATCTTCAAAAATCTTCTTAGGAGAAACCATAAGGCCTAAAGGTTACAAATTTTGCATGTGACATCTGGTGACCCTCTACATAGTGTTCGGGGGTGGGTTGGGGGTGTCTCACTTTGGCTCTAACTTGGCACACCCTATTTTACAAAGAAACAAAGAAGGAAATCTTTAAACTTCTTCTTTTGAGAAACCATAATGTCTAGGGGTTCTAGGCTCAGAGAAATTTTCTCTTGGCCCTCTACCAAAGTTGTTAAAATGTACCCTAGTTGGATGGGCTGGTGTTAACTTTATCTTGTGTGTGCAACTTCTACAATCATTGACAGATTTCAAAGTGATTTTCGCCAAATGCTAGTCTTCATGTGACCTCCAGCATATTATCAGTGTTTTGTGATTCAGTCCTGGGTCATGAAAAACGAATGATTTATTGAATGGGGTTTAACACCGCTTTTAAAAGTATTTCAGTCATATGGCGGCGGCTGGGGCACCTAACAGTGGTTCCTGGTATATCTCACACCAGAACTACCATTACATCCTTTTCTAGCCTCCAGCTGTTATTCCACATAGGTTTACAATTATCCAACCATTGCTGAGAGACAAATGTCGGAAAGGATATGTGCCACCGCTGGAGGGGGTCATG
Organism: Fragum fragum; assembly: GCA_946902895.1. Lineage (NCBI taxonomy): Eukaryota > Metazoa > Mollusca > Bivalvia > Cardiida > Cardiidae > Fragum > Fragum fragum. The sequence continues at coordinate 50,193,337 of OX336366.1, forward strand.
GAAAAAGGAGACTTATGTCAAAATTCTTGTTTGTGCAACTACTACAATTCTTATCAGATTGTGATTAAATTTTCACCAGAGGTTTTTCAACAAGTTATCTAGAGTTTATTATCACTGTATTGTGATTAAATGCTTTGTCATGGATAAAAGACAGATTTCTATGAAATTGACCTTATCCTTGTATTTTGATTCTTGACAGATTTTGATGAAGCCATTAACTCATTCCCAAACAATAAAATTTTAAACAGGTCCAAATTGAAAAAAGTTACAGATGACAATTTAATTATGATGGAATTTCAGAAAAATATTAATTTTTCGTTGTGAAAAATATTAAATATTAATTTTTCATTGTGAAAAATTATGAAAAATTGAGAAATTGCTTGTAACAAACAACTTCTCTATTCTTCGCTGTTTTTTTCCAGAGCTTTTTCCTTCAGGGGCGTAAAAAGGAGAAATTGTATAGGAATGGGTTTAAAACAGACAAGTCACAGCTTTTTCTGTTGTGTAAATAATGTCCTTTGGGTTCCATATTGGCCCTCCCTGCCCATCCTATTTTACATAAAAACAGGATAAGATAATTTTAAAAGATCCTCTTTTGAGGCCCAGAGATTGAAAGTTTTGCATCACTTGATGACCCTTTTCATAAGTTGAATAAATTTTTCCCCTTTGTTTTAATTCGGCTTTGCCATGATGCTGCATTTACAGAGAAATAAACAATGAAATCTCCATAGAAATCTTGCACAAATTTTTTGCTTAAGTATCAGTGCTCTGTTTTTAGGAAATTTGCATTTACTCACACCTATTGGTTAAAGATCAATTCTTAGAAATACCTTGTGTGCACTCTATAAGGCACAAGATTAGGTTTTGTGATCAGTCATTGTTTATTGTTCATCAGTCTACTCGGCATCCTGTGTCTGTCCATTTTAGCCTAAAATATCATGATATTTGGTTAATGTGTTTGTCTTAATCCTTATCATGCTAATCCCGGAATATTCCTGCTTTGACAATGGCTTTGGCATAGACAAAGATCAGCCTGCACAGATGTGCAGTCTGATCTTAGCCAATACTACCTTCTCATCGTTGTTGTTTTTAGAGAAATCTTTGATCAAATTATGTCATAATTTTCAAATACAGTGAAAAGAGGAAAAATATTCAGCAGGACAAGGGTTCATAAGTCAAGTTAGATATTGTCTAGTGGGGTTAAAAAATTAGGTCACTATATTAAATTCTTAGAAAAACCTTGTGTGCACTGTTGAAGTAACATTTTTTCCTCAAAAATCTTATATTTCCATGGTTAATTGCAATACTGTTCTAAGTGTATACATAATATACAGACATTTGGTACACTCTTGCAATCGACCATTGATTTGGTCTAAATATTTGTTGGATTGGTATCTAAGACAAGTTCAAAATTGGTTCATTTGGGGTCATTAAGTTTATCGCAAGGTTAAATCTTATAAATATCTTGTGTGCTCTAGACTTCCTATTTTTAGCTCACCTGAGCAAAGTGTTCTGGGGGAGCTATTGTGATCGGTCATCGTCTATCGTCCGTCCGTCCGTTCACAATTACAAAAAAATCTTCTCCTCCTAAACTAACCATGGAATTTCAACAAAACTTCACAGAAATAATCCTTAGGTCATGCTCTTTCAAAATATTTCAAAGAATTGAAATCCATGAAGAACTCTGGTTGCCATGGCAACGTAGTGAAAAAACTTAAAAAATCTTCTCCTTACAAGCAGTAAGGCCTAGAGCTTTGATATTTGGTATACATCATAATCTATTGACCCTCTACCAAAATACTTCAAAGAATTATTGCATTCTGAGTATAATCCCTTTTCTGTGCGATCCCTGATTTTACAAAGGAATAAAGAAAGAAAACTTTAAAAATCTTCTTCTCCCAAACCATAAGGCCTAGTGCTTTGATATTTGGTATACATCATCATCTATTGGCCCTCTACCAAATACTTCAAAGAATTACCGTATTCTGAAAGTTAGCCCTTTTCTGAGCGATCCTTGATATTACATAGAAATAAAGAAGGAAATCTTTAAAAATCTTCTTCTCCCTAACCATAAGGCCTAGAGCTTTGATATTTGGTACAAATCATCATCTATTGACACTCTATCAAAATACTTCAAAGAATTACCATAATTATTCTTAAAATTAGCCCTTTTCTGTGCGATCCCTGATCATCTATTGACCATCTACCAAAATACTTCAAAGAATTACTGTATTCTGAAAATTAGCCCTTTTCTGTGCATTCCCTGATCTTACATAGAAATAAAGAAGGAAATCTTTAAAAATCTTTTTCTACCAAACCATTAGGTCAAGGGCTGTAATATTTAGTGTGTAATAATACCTATTGACCCTCTACCAAAATACTTCATAGAATTACTGTATCCTGAAAATAAGCCCTTTTCTGTGCAATCCCAGAAAGGAGTTTTGAAGGATATCATAGAAAATGTTCTTCTTCTAAACCTATAGGCCTAGAGCTTTGATATTTGGTATGTATTTATGCCTATTGACCCTCTACTTAAGTACTTTAAAGAATGACCGCAATCTTGAAATTGGCTCAATATGGTTGGATCTTCAGTATACCTAGGAGAAAATCTTTAAAAAATCTTCTCCAAAATGATTAGGTGTAGGGCTGTGATATTCTGTATATCATTATGCCTTGAGCCATCATACTCAGGGGAGTGATATAGGACCATCATGGTCCTCTTGTTTGGCCAAATGTCTTGATAAAAAGAATGTTTGTCTTATTGATATTTCAGACAAGATAGATTTTAGGTCATGTGGGTCATAAAGTGGGTCACTTGGTCAAATCCTAGAAAGACTTTGCATGCACTCTAGAAGATTATCTGAAAAATTGCAGGAAAAGTAGAAAAGGCTTTTAACAAGCCATTTCTTCTCATTGTTTTCTACCATATTCAGTCATTACTTTTCAAATTGCACACACTTTGAAACGTCATCTATAACTTCTTTCAACTTTGACAAGTTAAAAATGTTGTCATTTGGAAATGGGTTAACCCATTCTCACTCATTGACGCATTTAGACGCCCCCAGAAAAAAGCTTAGAAAAAAATGTGGAAAATGAAGAAATTGCTCGTCACAAGCAATTTCTTCATTATCCATAATGTTTTTTACCCAAAAAATAAAATATAAAAAAAAAATCCCAAATTTCATAACTTTTGAATGTTCATCAGCAACAGCTTTCAATTTGGACTGGTCTTCTGCCGTTTGGTAATGGATTAAGACCAATGATCCTCGTGTTTATATTGAAACTTTATGGACACAACCAGCCCCCTCGTATTTCATACAATCCTCTAATCTCTGGCCCTTATATATGAAAAATAGGTACTGAATGAATAATGATGCAATAAATGGTTGCAAAATTAATTACAATGGGATCCAATAGAAAAACTAAAGCCGTAGAATACTTATATATCCAAAGCAGAACATTTCTGACAAAGGCATTACAAAGTGATCAAGTCTCCAGTCTAATATATCATCGACAGTTATCTACCTTTACAATACTGCGCATGCGTAATCGGAAATCAAATATGGCTGCCGCCGTGTTGGCAAGTCAGTAAAAAATCAAAACATTCCGGTTAAATTGACATTGCCTGTCCGCCAATCCGCCAGTCAGGTTTGCATCTGACGAATGTTACTCATCTACATAAATCCTGACTCAATTTAATCGAACCGCGAGAAATGTCGTGGTTAGGAGGCAGTCTGTCATCTTTGACAGGTCAACTGTCTAATCTAACCAAAGACATTTTGACTGAAGGAACAGAAGAAGTTAGTGGTAAGAATCATATAAATATACATAGAATTGCAATCAATAAATATGTGTTGATTTAGTACAAGGATGAAGACTTGGATAAGATGAAATTCAGATCCTTAAACCCCCCCCCCCTTTACAAGCACCACTGCTCTCTTTTTATCTTAGCCAGACACCAATTTTAGATTGACTTCATCAATGGCATATGCCAGTTCCCTTTTTCTGATTCAATTACAGCTGTTTTCAGGAAATCTTCAAGCTGATGATATGTTGTCAGCAATTTAACAATTCATTAATAACATTTATTCATATGCATATTTCATACATGTCCACCCCATATCCATAGGTTTGTGACCCCTAACAGACAAATTGGTTGTAAATAAAAGAAACAGTACGGATAACACTTTTTCACAAGAAATCACAGGGAAAAAAACCTATCCTTTACCCATACTAATTGCATAATATTGAGTTAAAATCTACAGATAAAGCTAAGTATCAAGGCGCCACCATCAGCAAGGATCTCAAATGCAGGGCTCTGCAGAGTGGGCGACTCAGGCGAAAAAGTCGCCTGGTTTCATAAAACTTCGCCTGATTTGCTGATCAAAGCGAAGTCGAAGTCGCCCGGAATTTTCGGGAAGTCGCCTGGATACGATAGGTGATAACCAAATATGGCCCAGTGGCTATAAAAGTAGGGGACATGTTGCAATTATACAACTGCCGGTCGGAAGCCCTTTGATCGTAATTCAAGCGTGTATCAATAGTCGCAAGGCCAGCAGATTATCAGAAAGAGGGGTATTTTCTGGCAGCTAATAGCCAACATTCTCGCTTCATTCACACCTACGCTGATTGGTTTCGGCAATGCTTTGTATACTATCGGAACCAGAAATCTTTATTTAATATCCTTTCCCTTCTTAAGTTTTAATTATTTCTGTAAATTAAGTTATCATCAGTCTACGAGATTTGTTGCTTACTTTCACATAATGAGAATAATGGCCGACATTTACGGACGCCGTGTCATTTACCAGAAGTCAAAATTTTGTTAAAAATTTGAAATCTTGATGAAAAACAAATCTGCCAAAAATCTACGAGGAGTAAATTCATTAGAATCCTTCAATTTGAATTATCTGCTTTAATTGTAACAAGTGAAGAAAATTATGGCAAACAATTCAAAGGCTGCTACGATCTTTTCCTGAGTATCTTGTTACGATACATTTTTTCCAAAAACTAAATTTCACTTACTTGTGGTGGTAGTAATTCCTTTAAATAACATGTTATCCTATAAAATTGAGCAAATTATCCTGTGTTAACTTTAAACCTCTGCATGTACCTAGTCTGGTTTTGTGTACTCAGCAGTAACCCTTACCCTTTACATACTATAACTGACTTAATCAAAAAGGACCTTTTTTGACCAATTAATGACAATTTTTATCCATTTATATGTTATCATTACCACACAATCCCCCATTTTGACATCTTGAAATGTTTTTATGGGAAACTGTGGAAAAGGAGGAAATGATTGCAGCAAGCAATTTATCTTTCCCCCACATGTTTCTACCCTCTTTGGCACATTTTTTCTTATTTAAGCTCACTTGGAAAGTCTTATTTAGCTTCTTTCAATTTGAACCAGTCTGAATTTTTTCTTCTGGTTATGGTTTGATTATATACATGTTGTTACAATAAAATCTTTCCTCATTTTCTGCTTCAAATAGGAACACTACTTATTTCATTCAGACCGCCTATACACTATTTGCATTTTTTTTTTTATAATTTAACTTTTTTATCATATATGAATCTATTATGAAATATTGAAAAAAAAAATTCAGAATCCAACTCTTGAATTCTCAAACCTAAAAAAAGAAAAATACAAAAGTATTTGCTCACAGGAATAAGATCTTTATTGAGGACTGAAAGGATAAGCAGTATTTTCTATGTTTATTGCATAATACATAATATAAAATGCAACTACTTGGTTGTAAAGCTATTTTATTTTCTGATAGAAATGAGGAATACGCGCTAAAACTTAATTTTTAACGCGATCCACTTCTCCTGAAAGTCTCACCACTTCTCCCCATTTTGAAAAACTTCTCCCAATTCTCAGACTAGTGAGAAGTGACTTCTCCCCAAATTCTGGGAGTCTGCAGAGCCCTGAAATGGGTCTCGCATAACATCTAAAGCAAATAGCACTCTCAGGTTAATGAAGAGGGACAAAACTAAAAACTCACAGGTTAAACAAGCTGCTTGCAAAACCTATGTTCATCCCCCATGTTAAGTGCTGTGTCCTTGGCAGAAATATCTTTCACATAAAATAGAAATGATTCAATGATCAGCTGCATGCTATGTATTAAATAATTATGGCTACAGTAGTAAAGGAACAGGCATGTTAAATTTACATACCTGGCAAACTCTATAACATGGGATAAACCTAGCCTCAGTTATAATGTTATGTAAAATCATGTCTAACCTAGTAAACATAGACAACAATTACCCTTCCCATACAAGAAATCTCCAGTATAACATTACCCAGTCATGAACCAATTATTTAGTTATTAATTATACCCCTCAAAGTATGTTTGGGGGCATACAGGGGAAAAGACTAGCAGGGGCCAAGTCGCCCATGGCCCCTATATTTTGGGCTGGGCCACTGAATTTTTGGATATAATCTGTATCAAGCAGAGATTTGCATATTCTTTTTGGTTATGGTCCATTGATTTTTGATGGAGTTATGGCCCTTGGGTGAAAAACCGTGTCTGCTCAATTTCTCAGCAACAATTGGATGGATTTGAATCAAATTTCACAGAAAGACTCCAAATTTGGTAATGGTCCATTTATTTTTGACTGTTTTATGGCCCTTTAATTAAAAAATCCTTGTAGCTCTACTGACCGAAGGCCACCAGAGCTATTGCAATGGCTTTTTCCTGTCCGGCGTCCGTCCGTCTGCCTGTCCATCCGTTTAACTTTTCCTTGTTAACACTCTAGAGTCCACAGTTTGCATTGGATTCCCTTCAAACTTTCACAGAATGATTGTACCATCATAAGGATCATGCATTTCCAAATTGGGCCAGATGTGTCATGAAATATGGGAAAAGGGGTAAAATTAAAAACTAAATAAGTAATCCTCGTTTTCACTCTCCACAGTTTTCATTGGATTCTCTTCAAACTTTCACAGAATGATTGAACCATCATAAGGATCGTTCCTTTTGAAATTTGGTATATCCGCCAAGAAACACAGGAAAAGGGTCCTTATGAAAATTTAGATAAAAAATCCTCATTAATAATCTAGAGTTTTTCAACAGATTCTCTTCAAACTTTCACCGAATGATTGTATCCATCATAAGGATTGTTCCTTTCGGAATCGGATATGATCTGTCAAAAAATATTGGAAAAGAGGCCTTATTAAAATTGAATTCAAAGATCTTTGTTAACACTCTATAGAGTCCACAGTTTTCATCTGATTGACTTCAAACTTTCACAGATTGATTGTACCATCATAAGAATATGATCAGTCAAGGACCACGGGAAAAAGGGGCCCGATAAAGACTGGAATAAAAAATCCTCGTAAACACAATAGAGTCCACAGTTTTCAACAAATTCTCTTCAAACATTTAAAGAATGATTATTACATTAAATGGATTGTTCCTTTCCGAAGTTGTTTGATCCATCAAGTTTCATGGGAAAAGGAGCCCTATGAAAAGTTAATAAAAAAATCTCAGTTAACACATCATCGCCCTAGATTTCACGTGATCGACTTCAAACTTTCAGATAATGATTTACTTTTACTTTTGTAAGAAGAGTTCCCATTGGAATTGGTTCGGATCAATCAAGTAACATAGGAAAAGGGGCTATATGAAAATTCAATTAATAAAACCCTGTTAACACAATGAAGCCCACAGCTTTGATCAGATTTTGTTGAAACTTTCACAGAATGATTTGAAGTCATAACGATCATTCTTTTCATAACAGGGTTTGAACTGTCAAGAAACACAGGAAAAGGGGCCTTATGAAAATTTCATTTATAAATCTTTGTTACCAAGTCAAGAGCTTTCATCGGATTTTCTTCAAACATTCACAGAATAATTGTACAATAATAATGATTGTTGATGTTTGCATTAGACCTGATCCGTCAAGTATCACTGGTAAAGAAGCAGTACAGGGCTCTGCAGAGTGGGCGACTCGGGCGAAAAAGTCGCCTGGTTTTATAAAACTTCGCCTGATTTGCTGATCAAAACAAAGTCGAAGTCGCCTGGAATTTTAGGGAAGTTGCCTGGATACGATAGGTGCTAACCAAATCTGGCCCAGTGGCTATATAAGTAGGGGACAGTGTGCAATTATACAACTGCCGATCGGAAGCCCTTTGATCGTAATTTAAGTGTGTATTGATAGTCGCCAGGCCAGCAGATTATCAGAAAGAGGGGTATGTTCTGGCAGCTAATAAGTCAACATGCTTGCTTCACTCACACCTACGCTGATTGGTTTCGGCAATGCTTTGTATACTGTCGGCACCAGAAATCTTTATTTAAAATCCTTTCCCTTCTTAAGTTTTAATTATTTCTGTAAATTAAGTTATCAGTCTACGAGATTTGTTGCTTACTTTCACATATTGAGAATAATGGCCGACATTTACGGATGCGTGCCATTTACCAGAAGTCAAAATTTTGTTAAAAATTTGAAATCTTGATGAAAAATAATTCTGCCGAAAATCTACGTAGAGTCAATTCATTTTCATTAGAATCCTTCAATTTTAATTATCTGCTTTAATTGTAACAAGCGAAGAAAATTACGGCAAACAATTTAAAGGCTGCTACGATCTTTTCCTGAGTTTCTTGTTATGATACATTCTTCCCAAAAACATAATTACACTTACTTGTGTTGGTAATAATTCCTTTAAATAACATGTAATCCTATAAAATGGAGCAAATTATCCTGTGTTAACTTTAAACCTCTGCATGTACACAGTCTGGTTTTTTGTACTCAGCAGTAACCCTACCCTTTACACACTATCACTGACTTAATCACAGAGGACCTTTTTTGACCGATTAATGACAATATTTATCCATTTATATGTTGTCAGGTAAAGTGGACAGACTTTAACTCATTACCACACAATCCCCCATTTTAACATCTTGAAATGTTTTTATGGGAAACTGTGGAAAAAGGAGGAAATGATTGCAGCAAGCATTTTTATCTTTTCCCCCGCATGTTTCTGCCCTCTTTGGCAAATTCTTTCTTATTTAAGCTCACTTAGAAATGTCTTTTTTAGCTTTTTTCAATTTGTATCAGTCTGAATTTTTTCTCTGGTTATGGTTTGATTAAATACATGTTGTTACAATAAAGTCTTTTCTCATTTTCTGCATCAAATAGGAACACTACTCATTTCATTCAGACCACCTATACACTATTTGCATTTTTTTATTAGTTGACTTTTTTATCATATATGAATCTATTATGAAATATTTAAAAAAAAACAACAAAAATTCAGAATCAAACTCTTGAATTCTCAAACCTTGAAATAGAAAAATACAAAAGTATTTGTTCACAGGAATAAGATCTTTATTGAGTACTGAAAGGATAAGCAGTATTTTCTGTGTTATTTGCATAATACATAATATCAAATGCAACTACTTGGTTGTAAAGATATTCTATTTTCTGATAGAAATGAGGAATACGCGCAAAAACTTAATTTTTAACGCCATCCACTTCCCCTGAAAGTCTCACCACTTCTCCCCATTTTGAAAAACTTCTCCCAATTCTCAGACTAGTGAGAAGTGACTTCTCCCCAAATTCTGGGAATCTGCAGAGCCCTGCAGTATGAAATTTCAATTTTAAAATCCTTGTACCACAATAAAGTCAACAGTTTTCATCAGATTCTGTTTAAACTTTCACAGAATGATTGTTCCATCATGAGGATTCTTTCTTTTCAAATTAGGCCTGATCTGTCTAGTATCATGGGAAGAGGGCCCTTTTGAGAATTTTATCTTTAATCCTTGTAACCAAGTCCAGAGCTTTCATTGGATTTTCTTCAAACCTTCACAGAATCATTGTACAATAATTACGATTGTTGATGCTGATATGAGACCTGATCCTCAAGCATCACAGGAAAAGGAGCCTTATGAAAATTTTATTTTAAAATCTTTACACCAAGATAAAGTCTGCAGTTTTCATCAGATTCTGTTCAAACTTTCACAGAATTTTTGTACCATCATTAGGATTGTTTCTTTCCAAATTGGGTCTGATCTCGTTATCTTCAGATAGTTGGCATTTTTCAAATACTGACCTATCTAATTTGAGCATTCTGGGTAGTATCATTCGTTAACAATCGGCCGATTCCGTCGAACTTCATTCAAAATGTCAGCGCCCATGAAAAGCAGGCTTCGAAATTTTGAAGCTCTTTCTTGGAGCACAGGTAAGACATAAATGCTTTCACAATTTTAAATAATTATTTTTCTAATTAATTTTGGGCGACAGTTAAGTTTGATTTCTCCACAATTGTAGTTTTTATTGCAATTATCCACTTGCTACTTTTGGCGATATGATATGGAGTTATGCGTATGACGTAGTAATATTTATCTCAATCTGGATAAGTGATACGGTCCCGAAGACAGATCAATCTTTTCGGAGAATATGACATGCCCAGACAACGGGTCTGATCTGTCTAGTATCATAGGAAAAAGGGCTGTATGAAAAATTATTACCAAATCCTCATAAACACAAGAATGTCCTCAGTCTTTATCAGAATCTTTTCAAACTTTAACAGAATGATTGTACCATCATTTGGATTGTTCCTTTGTAAATTAGGTCTGGTTGGTTAAGTGACACAAGAAAAGGGGCATTATGAAAATTTTATAACAAAAACATCATTATCACATTAAATTCCTCAGTCTTTATCATTTTCTTAAACTATCTATCAATAGGATTGTTCCTTTGTACATTGGGTCTGATTTGTTAAGTTTCACAAGAAAAGGTGCCTTATGAAAATTTTATTACCAAAAATTCTTGACACAATTCAGTCCACTGTTTTCATTGATTCTCTTTAAACCTTTCCTGTTTTTGGAAATTTTAGACTAGTCCAATTTGAAAGAGTTTGCAGACAACAATGAAAACTGGATGCCATTTGAAATGAAACCACCCTAAGTGGTAGAAAATAGTGTGGAAAAAGAAGAAATTGCTTGTTACAAGCAATTTCTTCTTTTTCCACAATGTTTTCTCTAGTATAATATCAAAGGATTGTAAAATCCCGTATTTGAACGGGAAAGGGTTAACTTTTAAAGAATAGCTGTACCTTCATTAGAATTGTTCCTTTTGAAATTTGGTTTGTTCTGTAAAGTATCATGGGAAAAGGGGCCCTATGAAGATTTCACTTTAAACTCATGAACACAATAAATTCCACATATTACACAGATAGATTATACCATCATTACAATAATTGATTTTGACAGTGGATCTGATTATGGCAAGTGTCACATAAAAAGGGGCCTTATGAAAAACTTTCTTAAATATTCTAGTTTGCACAATGATGTCCCTTGATTTCACCGGATTCACTTCAAAATTTCACAGAATAGTTGTACAATCTCTTAATTGGTTCTTTTCAGAACTGGGTACAATCCATCAAATATCATGTAAAAAGGGACATATGATTTTCTTTTTAAATATTCTTGTAAACATCATGAAGTCCACATTATACAGTGTTCAATCTAGCTTTGTATCATAGGGGGCCCAATGGGCCCATGACTCTTGGTCAAGGGGGTTATTTGATACAAAAACAGACAAACTATTGAATTACAAGGTTTTAAATGTAACAAACCATAATAATTTGATAATATATATATTGTTTTGAACAAATTAAATCTACTAGAAAAAGTTAAGACATTATTTCCATGACTTCATTCATAGAGGTCTTATTGAATGTGTGATTGAAGTGTGCCTTTTGGGCCCAGTCTTCATTTTGAAGGGGGTCATTTTGGATTTTAGAGGGCCATTTTAGTCATGGCCCCCTCTAGATTGAACACTGCACATATTTCATCAAATTCACTTTAAACTTTCACAGAATGATAAAACCAACAGTAAAATATCACGGGAAAAGGGGCCTTTTAGAACTTGATTTTAATGTCTTTGTAAACACAATAAAGTCAACAGTTTTATCGGATTCTCTTCAAAGATGCATGGACTAATTGTGGCATTGGAAACACAGGAAAAGGGGCCTTACAGATTATCATTCAAAACATTCTTGTGTATGTGATGAAGTTCACAATCATTTTCAAATTGTCTTTTAAATTTCACAGGACAATTGTAGGGTTGTAAGGAAAGTTCCTTTGGAATGAAATTGATCCATCAGAAAACAAAGGAAAAGGGGACTTATGGATTTTCATTCAAAACAATCCTGTTTATGAGATAAAGTCCACTATTATTGTCAAATTCTGATGTTCACAGGATGATAGTAGGGTCATAAGGTAACTTCCTTTTGGAAATGGAGTGGATCCGTCATGAAACATGGGAAAAGGGGCCTTGAGGATTGTTGCTCAAAATAATAAAGAGGATAAAGTCTATTTTTTTCCTTTAAGAAATTAACTTCCTTAAATATCCTTTAAGAAATTAACTTCCTTAAATATCAGATTTCTTTAATGGAAAACTTGATAACCAGTAGAGCGTCTCAGGTCCTCATGGGCCTCTTGTTTTTCTTTATGCATTCTTCTTTGAGTAATTAACTTCCTTAAATATCAGATTTCTTAACGGAAACCAATAGAGCGACTCAGGCCCTCATTGGCCTCTTGTTGTTATAGCCCTTTGGTGGATAGCGCTTGTATATGCACAACGCTGTTGGGGGGGTATTAGTCCGCTTTGCGACAATTTCTAGTTTTCTAAACGCTTGCAGGTATTGAGCTGATTTTTGGTAATTGAGTATTGACTGTCAATACTAATGAGTTACAGAACACGTTTAAGTTTTGTTCTAGTCAATTTATTTTTTAGCAAGATATAGATGCGAGACTTGGGAAATTACATTTTTTCCAGAATTTTTGTCTTAACACTTGCAGGTATTGAGCCAATCTTTGGTAAGTTAGTCAGCATTGATGAGTTACAGAACGAGTTCAAGTTCTGTTCCAGTCCTTCTGTTCCAGTCAATTGATTTTTGAGCAAGGTATTTGGCAAACAAGACAAAAAACCCCAAAAAAACTATTTTTTATGTTTGTGTATATGTGTTTTTGTTTGAGAATTGCACATAAAATCTTATACAACTGTAATATTTTGGAGGGGTAGTAATCCCTTAACCACCCCAAAAAGATACAGCTCTAGGGATATATATAAAGCCGGTAGGGTCTTGGTATTGCCATGCAATACTTCAGAATTCTTGTTTTCCTGGCTACTATTAAAATCTGCTGTACTTTATATTGCATAATTTGTTTTTAGTTTGCAGGTGCTGAAAATTTTAAAGTAATTGGTTAAAAATATTTGTCTAACTATGCTTATGATTACTGCATATAGTTTGTACCAACAGATTTCTGGTCAAATATAAATTATTTATGTATTAGCTATTTTTGGAGAGTGATATTGGAAAATATCTGATCTTTTAACTCCATTCATACAAAGCCAGGATTATTCCTGTTTTTGCAAAGGCAAAGTTAAAGCTCAGTCTGCATATCTTGTTTGTTCCTTTCAAGCCAAAATTAACCCTAGTCATGCTGTATAAAATCCCTTACAGAATTGTATTAAAATCAAAAAGGACTTAGAGCACTGAAAGTACTTGTTCAATATTCAATATTTCTTTTGAAAATCAATTTCATAAATTCTCTGACAGGAAAAGTACAAGCAGGAGATGTAGACCAAGATCAGACTGCACTTAGGTGAAGGCTGATCTTTGCCTATACCTTCTGCCCATACCATAATATTCCGGGTTCATCATGACAAGGGTTAAGTAAGTTAACGTTTTATTGTTTTCAAATCATGTGTTTCATACAAAGATAAAGAATTATTCATAAATATCATGTAGAGCAATAAACATCTTGTTGCAGTTATTTCCCTTTCATATGAATTTGTTAGTTCAATTAACATAACTATTTATCCCATTACCAGAAGGCAAAATTGTAGACTGGTTGAAATTGAAAGGTGTTGCAAATGACAAGTTAAAGTTTATGAAATTTCAGAATGTTTCATCTTTCTGGGTAGAAAGCATTGTGGAAAATGAATAAATTGCTTTTTGGCACCAGAAATATTTTTTGCAATAAGGACAGTAGGGGAACTGCAAAAAGTAAGGGAAACTTACCAGGTCTGGGATCTTATGTTCAAGAAACAAAACAAAAAATGCTTTCTTATCTAGTTATTTTGCAGTGAAATGCATGTGTTCACAAAACACTAATTTGCTCTTTCTGCAATCTCTCTTTTCAATATGTCTTGAATTTGTTTCTGCGTATTACATGATTGGCCCGGATTTTTTAGCACAAATGAGCTCAACATAAGCTTTTGTGATAGTTGAATGTTGGTCTGTGACTCTAAACCATTCCCATTCAATGATGCATGTTGATGCCATTCAAGAACAACAAAATGGAAGACATGGTGTGAAATGATGAAATCGCTTGTAGCATGCAATTTCTTCATTTTATACAATGTTTCCACCTAGAAAGTTGAAAAAATCTAAAATTTAAGGAATTCAAATTGCTGTCTGCAACTCCCTACAATTTGGACCAGTCTAAAATTTTGACATCTGGTAACGGGTAAAATATGTACCCTGTATAGGCCATTTATATCTTTATCTGGACAAAACTTGCAGAGGGCGTTTTGAACTAGCTAGCAATCTATCAATTTCATTACTTAACTCATTAACAGAAGACAAAATTTTGGACTGGCTCAAATTCAATGAAGTGTCATATGACGATTTTTTGACAAATTTCAAAAATCTCATTTATAGACAACAAAATTTTAGACTTTGTGTTCCTAATTGCAATATTTTAGAGACAATATCTAGAAGTCAGTGAAAACCGAAAATTGAGTGTCACATAGGATAGAAATCATGGTGGGAAAAGGAAAACACCGCAATGCTTTCCTTAATATAATTCAATAGGAGCTTAAAAATGCTGACTAGTTTGGTAATCAGTAAAAGATGTGCAATAGTTTAAAACATTCTATCAAAAGGGCTGTACATTTTTTGCCATGTTTTGTAGATCTAAATTTGATTAACCTTTTCCCAAATAACAAAATTTTAGATCGGTCTGAAATGAGTTGCAGACAACAATTTAAAGTGTATGAAATTTTAAAATTTTCAACTTTCTGGTTAGAAAACATTGTGGAAAAATTATGAAATTAATGTTACAAGCAATTTCTTCATTTCCCCAAATGTTGTTTCTTGAGGGGTGTAAAAAAGCAGGATTGTGTGAGAATGGGTTAAGACATATAGATACTCTGTAATCACTCTGCAAATTAATCTGTGTCATGATGAATAAAATCCTTTTTTCAGAATTGCGTTAAAATCAAAGGGCTGAAAGCACTGGAAGCACTAGTTTTATGTCATTATTTCTTTTAAGAGATGAATAGAATATATTTTTTTTTCATGGAGGTATGAACAGGAAAAACTTATCACACTGTATGAATATGCAAAGGGAGTATTGTTCAAAATATCATGTTTTTAACAGGTTTTTGTCCACATAGTGGTGAGATTATGGTTGCTTTTTTTAGAACTTCACAGATGATTTTTTTTTCATTGTAGGTCATGTATTTGAAATATAAGTATAAGTATTATTAATGGTAGGTAAACCCATTCTCAGACTGCACAATTTTGGACTGGTTGAAATGAAAAGGAGTTGAGGAGGACAATTTACAGTTTATGAAATATTAGATGTTTTCAACTTTCTGGGTAGAAAACATAGTGGATACTGAAGAAGATGCTTGTTGCAAGCAATTTCTTAATGTAACAAAATACTCTCCCAATCGTTTTCTAGAGGGGTGCCAAAAAGTGTCTCTTTGTTCCAATTGTGGATACCAATGTATATCAAGATTGAATGAATATTCTTTGTTCCAAAATCCTGCCCAAAGCAAGCATGTGTTCCTAGTCAGCCTGCACAATCTTTACAGTCTATCCTAAGTTTATTTTCTTTTTGCTTCGAGGATGTCCCTTTTTGTCTGATTGGTTACATATGTATAAAGAACACTCATTTTGATAGGTGTATGTGTAGATGAATCTTTTAAAATGTTAAAATGCAGTACACTCTCTTATCTAAGCCTCCGATTATAAATAATACAAACTTTGTAATATGTGGCCCCTAGTTACAGAGATATGAACTAATTTATTACACAGGCTTTGTCAGGAAGCCCTGTTACAAGCTGCATTTTGTTTGTCAGATTTTTGGGTTGGGTTTAGACAAGAAAGTTTGAAAGAGAAAAAAATAAATACCTTGAAAGAGCTTGAAAAAACTACACTTCATTCAGTGCATTTTACCTTATATGGAAGTATTGCAAAGACCTATGGGTTGAAATATGAGTCTTTAATATGGCAGACGCAAGAGATTTTACCTTGTCCAAATTAAAGTGATCATTGTTTTCTTCAATTAGATCTTGTATTTTCTAGATTGAAACATTTTGTGAGTTTTTTTTACATATATATATATTAACCCTCGTCTTGCTGAACCCGGAATACTCCAGTTTTAGCAGGAGGTATAGACAAAGATCAGGCTTCACATATGTGCAGTCTCATCTTAGTCTACAACCCATGTCTGTCCTTTTGAAACCAGAGTTGTTCATGAAATTAATTTTCAAAGAAGTATTGACAATTGAAGAACAAGTAATATCAGTGCTTTCAGCCCTTTGATTTTTATGCAATTCAGCATGACATGGGTTAAAGTAGCTATCTCTAAGAACTTTGCTGCAATACATTCCAATACAAGCCAACTTTTTTATGCCCCTGACCCTGAATTACAAAAACTTTAGAAAATATTTTCAGGGTGGCAGGGCTTTTTTTGTAGAAATAGGGAAGAGGCCTTTGCCTGTTTGTTTTGTGAAATTTTTGTGCACTTTTCAGAAGAATTGGGAAACATAAGTTTAATAAAAGAAAGTAATAGAAGTAAGATTCATGCATCATTTTTAAGATTCAATGATAAATAACTATATTTAAGGGTCTTGTCAGTAATAAAATGAATAGAAATATTAAACAAAACAAATTTTGAAGAAAATAAATCCATATACTGCAAAAATAAGCTGTAATTTTGGGAAATTTCTCTGCAACATTCCCACATGATAAAACTTTAGACTGATTCAAATTAAAAGGAGATGCAGACGGCAATTAAAAGTTGATGAAATTTTGGATTTTTTTAACTTTCTCAGTAGGAAACATTGTGTAAAATGAAGGAATTGCTTGTTACAAGCAATTTCTTCATTTTACACAATGCTTTCCCAAATGTTTTTCTAGAGGGGCATCCAAAGGTGTCACTGTGTTGGAATGGGTTAAAGAAGGAAAAAAAGCCCTGGATAGACAATGAAATCATTTGTTACAAGCAATTTCTTCACAAGCAACCTCTTCAATATCCACAGTTCTTCTACCTTAAAAGGCATTTTTTTAAATTTCTCCAACTTGAAATTGTTACCTGAACCATCCATTAAATAAAACTAGTCTAAAATTTTGTCATGTGGTAATGGATTAAATATAGTGGAATATTTTAGATTTGTCAGTAATAAAATTAATTTTTGCAGCAAGCTTTCTTTATCTTATTGATGTGTATTACTGTGGGAGATAGTCATAATAATGTCAAAGTGTGTAGCTGTACCTTCTAAACAAATAGAGAGAATTATGTAATGGTCGGTTTAAGTGTTTGTACCTGTCAAATATTGGCACAGACATTAAGCTAATATCTGGAGATAGGAGAGAGAATCAGACAATCTTCATCCATCCATTGAGTCTAACTAATAGGCACCTTATCTTGGGCACAGGTGTAACAAGAAAATGGAATTGTCATGAAGCCTTGTATGAAATATATTTTTACACCTACATTTTTATGCAGTACATCTCATTTCCATGCGTACAAATTCAGCTTTCTTAGTTGTGGAGAAATTTGTTACAGCAAGAGGAGTTTGTGTTCTATAATATTGTCCTGCACAACTGATAACTGTATAGCAGGAACACTTTTGCTGTATAAACCTATCTCAGGACCACCTCAAAGTCAAACTGTTGCATGATAGAGGTTGTAATGTCTTTTTGCACTGCTTTTATCAATGTTTTTTACCAATTGTTTTTCTTGATGGGGTGTCCAAAAGCGTCACTGTATGGGAATGGGTCAAGCATTTTCTTCTGGTGAAATTGCTTGTATCAAGCAATATCTCCTTTTCCAACATTTCTTCAATTTTATTGTTGGAGGTCATTAAATAGAATTTTTGTTTGGTTATGATTTAACCATAATACTGAAAGCACAGACAATGAACTTTTTGATGAATGAATCTTGCAAAAACATCTACACCTCTGTTTGCTTGTCAAAGACATGTTTTAGATGTTCAAATATTTGAGTTTGGGATGAGTCAGTATGTATTCTATCAAAGATAATTCAGTTCTTGTATTTCATGCGTCATGTGACATGTATGGAGAGTTAGTGAAAAAACAGATTTAGCCCATTCCCACACAAAACAAAATTTCAGACCGGTCCAAATTGAAAAAGCTGCGGAAGACAATTTCAAGTTGATAGAATTTCAATTTTTTTTAAATTTTTTTTATAGAAAAAAAATGTTGATAATGAAGAAATTGCTTGATACAAGCTGTTTCTTCATGTTCCACATTTTTTTTCAAAGCTTTTTCTTGAGGCACATAAAAGGAGGGATTGTGTGTGAATAGGTCAACCCATTACAAAATCAAGCATTTTTACACCCTTTAGAAAATCTTTAGAAGCATTGTTGAAAATGAAGAAATTGCTTGTTACAATTTCATTATCCACAATGTTTTCTATACATAAAGGCAAAGACTTCCAAATTTCATGAATAATAAATCATCATCTGAAGCTTTTTTTAATCTATATTTGTCTACAAAGTTGTCGTCTTGAAATAGGTTGACCCATTACTACGCTGCAAAATTTTTGACTGGTTCCAATTGAGTTACGGATAATAATTTCAAGTCTATAAAATTTAAGATTTTTTCAACTTTCTAGGTAGAAAACATGGAAAAGAAGAAATTACTTGTAACAAGCAATTTCTTAATTTTCAGTCTTTCCCTCATGTTCTTTTTTCCTAGGGCTTTATTTCTATGATATATTGTATACTACTTTCAGACATGTTTTCTCACAAATTCCTTAAGCTGAGAGTTTTGATAAAAGGTTGTCATTGAGAAATTTTGGCGGGAACTTGTCTTGATGAGGTTAAAGTAAAGTTCACCTACTTTGTCTTGTGAAAGTTAAGGCAGTTATTCTTTCAATAAATCATTTACATAAGATTCTGAAAATTATTATAATGATTTCTACATTTTTTGAGAGAAAAGTACTACCTATTTCCAATAAAATTTGATTATCAAAATGCCACATTTCTTGTATTGGGCCTGTCTGTACTTTGAATGTTGTATCAATTCTATTATTCAAAAATATTGTAACCAATGGTCATAAAACTTCATTCAACATGTATTGAAAGGAAGTGTTCACTTGTTCTGGTTATTACTGGATTTGGTTAAAGTTTCATGTGCAAGTCCCATATCTCTGTTTCTACTTATGCTGTTGCTCTAAACTTTTGCACAATGTCATGTTCTTATGACCATGATATCTTCCCCTTGGAAGATTCATTACTCTGTCATGCATTTTAGTGAAAATTTCACCCTTTTATGGGTTTAGAAATTCTTGGTTTAAGTTGTAAGTGCAACTGTCTAGTCTCTGTTCTCACTATTGCCATTGCTGTGAAACAAGGCACATGCCTCTGTGATCATAATACCAATACCTAAGCAAATATTCATAACCCTGATGTTCATTTTAGAGTTTTTACCTTTCTTTACTTGGAATTTTACGTGCAAGATTTTTTTTTATCCCTGTTACTACTTTGGGTTATGATTTGATACTTTTAAACATGTTTTCAGAGTTGTCTATAAAAATTACTCTTTATTCTGACTTTTGTGTTGTTGAATTATGCCTCATGTGGGCATTGAATTGCTGCTACTATTCAGCACTCAGACTAGTTGAATGTTGCTGTCTATTGACCACTCTTGTTATTTGTAGGTTATATTCCTTTTGTTAGAATCATATGCAGATCATTGAGTCAGTATTAACTTATCTAGACTGCACAAAGGCTTTACTTGGATTTTCTTGTTTAACCCATTCCCACACAGTGACGCTTTAAAACGCCTCTCAAGAAAAACAATTGGGAAAACATTGTGGAAAATGAAGAAATTGCTTGTTACAAGCAATTACTTCATTTTCCACAATGTTTTCTACCCAGAAAGTTGAAAAAATCTAAAATTTCATAAACTTTAAAATGTCGTCTGCAACTCCTATCAATTTGGACCAGTCTATATTTTTCTTGTGTTGGAATGGGTTAATACATGTAGTTGGAAAGTTGATATAAGTAAGTTCGTTTTAGCAGAGAGCAAGTTCTAACAATTAACCCATTACCACATGACAAAATTTTGACCGGTCTGAATTAAATATAGAGGAAAATTTTAAATTGATAGCATTGATTATTCATTTTCCAGAGTTTTTGTGAATGCTTTTCTTTTACAGTTGTAAAAAGCTGGCTTGTGTGAGAATGGGTGAAGAAAGTTATGAATTGGTAGATTGTAGGTCACTCACAATTGGCTGTAACATTGCAGTTTGAAAAGCATAGTCTTGTACATTAAATAAAAATGCAAATCTTTAATTAGAAATCTGAACATTGTAACTACAGCTTGATTAAGACACCCATCTATGAAAAAAATGAAATAAATGTCAGAGGTCAATATTTTAGTTCTGGTCTAAATGAATGATTTGACTAGTTAATCTGTTTTGGATCAACAGTGTTGGAATGTCAATAAGGAAGTGTTGCATATGAATAGGCAAAAAGTATACAGAATTGCTATCAACACTATTTTGCAAAAGTATGATTTAGTTTTTTAACATGAATTTGTAAGATCACATCTAAATGTCCTGCAGCTTACCCTCAGTCCCTACAGGCTAGCCAATTCTTCTTAATTTTGAACATAAGTTTCATATATTCATGGCTTTTTACTCGTTTCAACACAAGCCCTTCTTTTTACACCCCTCAAGAAAAAAAGCTTTGGAAAACATTGTGGACAATGAAGAAATTTAATCATCTTTAAATTGCCATATGCAACTTCATTCAACTTGGGCTAGTCTGAATTTTTTTTGTGTGGGAATGGGTTAAGATGGCTTACATTCAAAATTAAGGCTGTGTCATAGATAAGAGTATCTAAAACTGAATGGCATAAGCAGCTAGTTACATAGATACAGAGATAAGAATTAATCCAGTTTTGAAATCAACAGGTAAAGTCCTATAAAACCAAGGATATTATCAATTTTTGAAGGGTCCTTATAGGTCTTCAGCGAGTGGGCCAATGGTAGAGCTGCATTTGTCTTATCAGTATTTCCATATATGGGTTAGAGTGTCCAGGTGACTTTAGGCACCCAGATCATGGTTATAGCAAAGTGTGCTTGTCTTTTCAGACCATGTGACAGAGTTGAGAGTTGCACAGGAACGGCTTAAAGAGTTGGATACAGTGTGTGTTACTCAAAGAGTGGAGGTTTGTACCATTGCTCTGATTTGTAGATGTAATATGTACTAGCTTTTAGACTGGCTTAAGTTAACCCATTACCAGACATTAAAATTTTAGGCTGGCACAAATTGAAAGAAGTTCCAGACAACAATTTATAGTTTATGAAGTCTTAGATTGTTTTAACCATCTGGGTAGAAAACATCATGTAAAATGAAGAAATAGCTTGTTACAAGCAATTTTTCCATTTCATAAAATGCTTTCCCAAATGTTTTTCTTGAGGTGTGTCAAAAAAGCGTTGGGCTAAAAGCAGTTATGAAGGAGTTTAACCCATAACCAGACCAAAGAAGTCGCAGACAAGACATCCGAGTCCTTGAAATTATGAAAATAATTGTTTTGGGGATAGAAAACATTGTGGAAAATGAAGAAACAGCTTATTACAAGCAATTTCTTCATTTTCCACCCTATTTTTACAAAGTTTTTTTTTCTCTAGCAGAGTAAAGTACAGGTAGATAATGTAGGAATGGGTTAACCTATTTTTTTCTTATGTCGATTAGGAAACAAGTTCTTAAAACTTGTATCAATCACCCCTCAATTGTACTACTATGAAAATATACCATTCTTACTCTAAATGTGTGGGCTATGAAACACCTAAAGATTGATGTCTGTTCCTTGAAATCGAATCTTTGACCCCTTGATTGTGAGTTATAGATAGGGTATGAATATTTGGCTAACAACAAAACTATAGATTAGTTACAGGTTATTGCAACAGAGCATCTTATGGCTGTATCTTACAGTTAACCTATTACCAGAGGAAGTTGCAGAGGACTATTTTTCGTTGAGGAAACATTCTCTTTACAAGCAATTTCTTCATTTTCCACAATGCTTTCCAAGCTCCTCTCTTCAGGAGGGGTCCTTAAGCAGGATTGTGTAGGAAGGAGTTAAGAAAGCAAAATAGAAAAAGAAGAATGTGCCAGTTACAAGCATTTTTTCCCCTCACAATGATTTCCTCTATGTTTATCAGAGTTGAAAAAAGATCATTTGATATAAGAGAAAAATTAAAGTCAAATATGTAAATGATTTTTTTAACTATAGGAAAACAATAGTCTTTGTTAAAATGAAAATTCTTTTGAAAAGCAATTTTCTTCTGTCTGATTGCTAAGCTATATTTAAATTTTCATCTACATTTTTGTGATGTTCAGCAACATCTTATTTTCAGCTGGATGATTTTCTATTTTGTACTTTTTTATGTGTTATAAGGATCACTCAACAAGAAATGAGGAAAGGGACAAATGGTCTTGCATATAAATCCTATTGACTGACTTTGCATAATTTATAGACTAATCAGGTAGTTTGTCTTTTTAGTTGACTTTACACTTTCTCTCTGATACTATAATGTAAGAAAGAGCAGATAGTAACATCATGAAACCTTGCCTGTTTTATTCTAAATTTCAATATTAGATCTACCATTTCCAGAGAAAAGAGGATGTTTCCATTTTGTTACTGATGTCGTTTACATTGTAGTGGTAGCTGTACAAATAATTGGATATTTTGTGATATAATGTATTATTCCTAAAGGTATTTACTTGAAACTTGACTAAAGTGTGCACTATCAAAATTGCAACCTTTACTTAAACCCATGGAAAAAACTTGAAGTATCTCTATGATATACAACTTAATAGTCACCAATAATGCCATAATTCAAACAATTTATTGAACTTGATTAAACTTGATTGTACTGTGCTTAAAGTCCTTGTGCAAAACTAGTCTCATGTTTGTTCCTAAAGGACTAGTGTGTTGGTGATATGTGTTCTAAGTGTAGTAACTATAATTACTATTGTTTTTATTCAAGCTTTTCGAAACGCATCGAGACAATTGGAATGAGTACCCGCAACATAGGGTTTCGTTTAGAAATAAGGATTTTAGAATGCTGTTAACCCCTCTTATCTAGACCTTTTCTATCCTCTGGTAATAGTTAACCCATTCCTACACAGTAACGCTTTTTGATATCCCCAAGAAAAAAAAGCTTTGGAAAACACTTTGGAAAATGAAGAAATTGCTTCTTCATTTTTATGCCCCCACCACTTAATATAGGTTTGCCTTTGTCCGTCCGTCCGTACTTCTGTCATTCCATCCGTCCCGAAATTGTCCGAGGCATATCTCTGAAAGTATAATAGCTATCAACATGAAATTTCATAGGTGGATAGACCTCATTGAGGAGAAGTGCAGTGCACAAGAACTCTTGCTTGCATATTTTTGGAGTTATTGCCCTTTGTTATCATCATAGCTACCGGTGGGGGCATCTGTGTCCTGTGGACAAAGCTCTTGTTCCACTATGTTTTTTACCTCAAAAAGAAAAATTAATTTGAACTTTCATTAACAAACAATTGTTGTCTGCGATATCTTTAAATTCAGACGAGTCTATATTTTGTCATCTGCCAATGGGTTAAAGGTTATAATCAAAATTAGTCTCGTAAAAAAGGATGCAGGTAACTGTATGTTCAGGTGGAGTAATAAGTACATTCCTAGCAATATACATTGTACATCAGTATGGAACTCACATTATGGGTATGTGAACGTTTGAAAGAAAGAAAGAAATATAATCATAAATTGGCATATCTATTTTCAGATTGATAGATTGAAACTGTTAGTCCGTGAGTGGGAAGAGAAGGCAGAGAGCTCTGAATTACAGATCAACAGTATATCGAGGGAATATAGAACTTTATTGGAGGAAAAAGAAGTAAGTAGTTTACCCTATAATCATTAGTTTTTGTGGGTTCCAAATGCTGCAAATGGTGATTGGGTATAAATTTCAGCATACATTAGAAGCTTTGTTAAATTTGAAAATCCAACTTACCCCTCTATCAATAGCTCTCCCCTGTTCCCTTGATTGATGCATGGCTGGCCATGCCCACCTATTCTTTCGGCTCCACAAATGACTCTGATCGGAAGTTCCACTTGAATTTTTAATGACGTTATTTTGCAAACTTTATGGCCGGTAGCATGTAACAAAAAGTTAGATTAGACTGGAATTGAATTTAGAACTCTGACATTTTTGGTACTCATTTTTGTTGTTTTTGTAACCTTAATATCCTTACTACAGCTTATACAAGCTGATGTTAAAAGGTTTAGGTTGCCAACCAACTTTTGCATTTTGTTTTAGTTTCTGACCATAAGTTTTGAAAACTAACTTGTTGGAGGTCAGTGGAGGTGGACAGCGATTAGTCAAATAATTCAGGAAACCTAATTTTGTTAGCTATACTGGCTAAAAGCAAGCGGCTATTGTGATGATGTGGTGTCCACTGTGCATCCATAAACTTTTACTTTAAAAATCTTCCCCCTCAGAAAGTACTGAACAGAAATCAACCAAATTTCACAGAAATGATTCTTTATCAGATTCTATCAAAGAATTTTGATCAGATGAAAAACATGGCTTAAATAGGCGGGGCAAATTTCCGTAGATGGTAAAAGCTTTGAAACTTACTGTAAGATATTGACCTTTCTCTAAATATTTGTTAGCTTTGATGTTTTCCAAAGGAAATCTGAGGTACTACGAATGTTTGGTATCTTCTGGGTCATTCATAAAATTTTGTTATAATTAACTCAAGTATCAACAAAGGACCAGAAACTCCTCACACCAATTAGTTGATAATCGTTACCCTTAGTGGAAGAAGCATTTGGAAAGAATTTAGTGGTATTACTGGTGTGAGAAATAATCAGAAGTCCATGCTTAGGTGTATGCTGCCGCGATATGACTGATTTACTGTTAATAGTAGCTTTAAACCCCATACAAAGATTTGAAACACTGAATATATTTTCATTATCAATAAACAGTCTATATGATAAAGAAAATTCAAATATAAACATTTATGACATATTGTATTAACCCTTTCCTGTACAAACCTGGAATTTTGATTTTGTACTTGGAGAAAACATTGTGGAGAAAGGAGAAATTGCTTGTGACAAGCAATTTCTCCTTGTCCCACAATATTTTATACCACATAGGATGGTTTCATTTCAAATTGCATCCAGTTTTCATTGTCGTCTGCAACCTCTTTCAGTTTGGACTAGTCCAAAATTTCAAGAAATGGGAAAGGGTTAAAACCTCTGTTTGTACAACATGACCTATCAATATCTAAATAGATGGGTGTTAGCACTTACATGTGTGCTCTTGTTTCTATGATAGACTAAATGCTTACCATGCCCACTATCTTCTGACAAGGCAAGTTGACTGAGATATGAATGATATGATTGTTCATTAGATATTATTAGTGAAATCTGGAATTTTTCATTTTGACTCACCACATATATTTCATTATTTTTAGAGAGAGATCAAGGCTCTTAAACAGCAGCACCATGAACACCAAGAGCTGAAAGGTTCCTTTCTTGGATCTGACAACCAGGAACCAGCTACTATAGGATTTACATCCGAAGGTGAGCTTTTGAACCTGTTACCATATCATGTAGCTGTAGATTGGCCTACTTCAAAACAGGGCAAAGGTTACATTTCAAAATGAGAGATACAAGAAATAATAAGCCACCTCTTTGGTAGAAAACATTGTAACAGGAGATAAAATTGCTTTTCATAAGTAGTTTCGTGCAATGTTTGCCTAGAAAGCATTTATCATAACGTAAGAAATCATCATCCTGTACAAGTAATTTTTGTAGTGGCGAATTATCCCATTTTTCTTGAACAATTTTTTTCATCCCCTGAATACCAATTATTACATTGAAGGGTTTTGCCTTTGTTAAAGTATTTGATGATGATGATATTTATTTTATAGAGAATGGTATTTTTTCTTATAAAATTTTGTATTTCTCACACTAACCCTTCTCATGCTGAGCCTGAAATATTTTGGTTTTGGCAAGAAGTGTAGACCAAGATTAGCCTGCGCATAAGCCTACACCTCCTGCCAGAGTTGTTAATGAAATTGATTTCTGAAAGAAATACACTGCAACTCCTCTATAACGCTAACTGGCACAGCGCTGAGTCCATTATTACACGGGGTCCGCTTGACTCCCAAAATTTGGGAGGGACATTTTGGGTTACTGTTGCTGAGATACGACGTTGTTGCTGATTTAACCACGATTTTTTTCATCCCATCTTTGGCCTGCTCGAAAAAGAAGGGTTACACATAAAAATCGATAATTACCAGAAGTGGTGGTGTTATCATGATTTTTTATCCGACGGTCGAGTTAATCGGGTGGGGGGGCAGCGTTATAGCATTTTAACTCCACTTCTTCTGCTGTTTCATTTCTTGGACCCCACCAACAGCGTTATAGTGGAGCTGCAGTGTATTGTTTTTTTAACAACAAGTTCTATCAGTGCTTTCAGCTCTTTTATTTTACAGCAATTTAGTATTTTAATTTATGCAGCATGACAAGGGTTAAAATTTTCTACTTTAATGACTGCATAATGAAGTTTTGTTGAAAATTGTATCCGCTGTTCCTGCTAAAAGGAATATATCCCATTGAAGAAAGATTCTTTTTAAAAAAAAAGATTGGATGATTATCTGTTAGGAACACCACTCATAGTAATTATTCGCATCAGTTATTCTGAAATTATAGTTATACTTTGTTCACACATTGAATTGAAATAAGAAAATTATATGACTCAGATATGTAGTGGGATAAGGGTGTTTAATTATATATGTCTCTTTGTGGATTAGAACCTGTGTCTATCTTCCATCATTCATGTCCAGAGTGTATCTGCTACAACTATTGATCGATTTCATATTTACTTGGCACGGTTGTTCCTCTTCATGAATACTAGAGTCAGGATTTGGCTGGATATGCCTAAGGTTGAGGTCACATCTGAAGTTCAAACTGACAACTTTGACTCCATAATTTTGTGTCCTTAGAATGTCCTCCATATTAATTGATGGATTTCAAAAATACTTGGCGCAGTTGTTCCCCTTGACAGTGCTAGTCATTCAAAACTTGTGTTGCTCTCAAGGTCAAAGATTGATAAATTGAATGGGGTTAATGCCGCTCTTAACAGCATTTCAGTCATATGGCAGCTGCTGGAGCACCTAACAATGGATTCCTGGTATTTCTCACACCAGTACTACCACCACATCCTTTCCTAGCCTCCAGTTGCTATCCCACTTAGGTATACGATTATCCACCCATTGGTGAGAGACAAATGTCGGAAATAATTATGTGCAGCCACCGGGGATCGAACCCATGGCATCCCTAGATTGAAGATTAGGATTTGACGCACTACCGACTGCACTATGATGGCAGCCCTCGAGGTCAAAGACGCGGATGAAAGTCAAATTACAATATTTTCCTTGTTCAAAGATGAAAGTCAAGATCTCTTGTCAAACTGACCTACAAGGTTGTTTATGTTTTTGTCTCTTTATGTTACATTCCTTTGACTAATAGAATCAATATCTGTGACACATTTCTAGTTTAACCCATTACCAGATCGCAAAATTTTAGACTGGTCCAAATTGAAAGGAGATGCAGACAACAATTTAAAGTTTATGAAGTTTTAGATTTTTTCAACTTTCTTGGAAGAAAACAATTTGTTACAAGCAATTTCTTCATTATACACAATGTTTTCCAAATTGTTTTTCTTCAGGGGAGTCAAAAAGTGTCATTGTGTAGGAATGGCTTAAACAAATTTGAATTAATAACTTTTAGGAGCACCTGTTTGCAATCAATTCTACGGAATCTATGTGTGTACATTGTTCATTTGTTGAAGATATACATTACACAGCTTTTAGTTGAATAGTTACCTCCCCTTGAATTAAAAAAGTTTCTTAAAAAGCATTTTGTGCATGATTAATCAGTCATTTAAGCATTGGACAAATTCTAGCTTTCAACAGATGCAGAGAAATGTTAATGAAAGTCTTGATTCATTCATAAGAAATAGTTAATTGCTATAAAAGTCATAGATTGTCTAAGGTTTGTCTAAGGTTTTCATTGACAAACAGTGTAATCAACAGCATATGTTAATTCAGGAAGTGGTCATATTTACTTTTTATCGTGAAGTTTGATTACCGCATACAAAATCAATAAGTGTTTGTTTGCTGGAGACATGCTCTGGCAACAGGAGGGGGATTTTTAGCCCTTATCATGCCTTGAGATTTATAACCTTGTATAGATCATCTACTAACAGACTAAATATATGGCCTAAATTGGAAAAAAAAAATGTTGCAGATGGTAGGTTATGTCATGCCATCATTGTTTGATGAAGGAATTTTAGAATAATTGACCTATTAACCTATTACCAGAAGAAAAAATGTTAGACTGGTCCAAATTCAAAATAGATGGTACAGAGGATAATTTTCATAGAAGTCTTTGTCTTTTAATTTTTTTCTTGCAATTAAGATAGCTTGTAATGGATATCTAGTTAAAATTATCATAAACCAGTCAATTTGTAATAAACCCATTACCAGACAACAAACTTCTGGACTGATTCAAATTGAAAGAAAGTTACAGACAACATTTATTTCTAGTTTCAGAAATTAAAAAGCTTTTAGTCTTTAAAGGAAGAAAACAATCTTGTATGATGAAGAAATTGCCTGTTACAAGCAATATCTTAATTTCCACAATGTTTTCCACACCCTGAGGTCATATTAAGGTGGGATTGATTGGGAACAGGTTTACCATTTATGCACCAATTATATGTAAAGCCACAATTTTTCTTTAACAATTTAGAGAATACCAGTAAGTTACTCTAATCCCAACCATTGACGCTTTTTTATCTCTTCAACAAAAAGAAAAAAATGGGAAAACATTGCGTAAAATGAAGAAATGGCTTGCAACATGGAACTTTTTCATTTTACACAATGTTTTCAACCCAGAAAGTTGATGAAATCTAAAATTTCATTAAATTTAAATTGGTGCCACAACTCCTTTTAATTAGACCAATCTAAAATTTTGCTGTTTGTTAATGGGTTAAACATGTAAAAACATGTGGTTGTCGGAACAAATTTTAAACCTTTTATCTTTATATTTTATCGAAAATAAAAAAAGTTGTAGATATAAGAGGAAGGTCATACTGTGCACAGGAACACGGGTAGAAAATATTTTGCTGTATAACTCTCAACATTTTTTTTTATCAAAAAAGACAAGTTTGTTGGGTGTTATCAGTGAACGCTTGACAACCAACATCCGGCAAGTCTACACAAATCTGTTAGGATGGTTCAAAGTCCAAGTGTTTTTTATACACCTTTTCTTTTAAATTTTCAAATTCTTATCAGTGTGTGAATTCTTAACTCGTTAAATAAAGTTCAGGTGAAAAAGTTGAAATTTCCTGTACTTGATAATGCATGGGAAGTTATATTCATTTTGATTCATGATTTTAAATATTAAGTAACATTTTATTGGTCTTTGAAGATTTTGATGGTGTTATCTTGACCATAAACTGTCCATTATACAATAAGACAACAGAGAAGGTAATGCCCTTCATTGCCTCAAAACAAAAAAAAAATTTGATGTGGCTTTCAAATAAAAATAATAAATTTGTCTTACTTTTGTACAACTTTTAATTCATTTAAGACAACTGGTTGAAGACTAGTCCATTTTGAAGTAGTTTGCTGTGAAAATTGCAAATTGAGCTCAATTGAAAAATAAGTATCAAAGCTACAGATAGAAGAAGTGAGAAATTAACCCATTACCAGACAACAAAATTTTAGACTGGCCCAAATTGAAAGAAGTTGGAGACGACAATTCAAAGTTTATCAAATTTTGGATTTTGTCAACTTTCTGGGAAGAAAACAAATTGGAAAATGAAAGAATTGCTTGTGACAAGCAATTCCTTCATTTTCCACAATGTTTTCCAAAGCTCTTCTTGGGGGCATCTAAAAGCGTCACTGAGTGAGAATGGGTTAAACAAAATTTTTCATGAAATATGTGGTCAGAGACATTAACCCTTTGCCACACAACAAAACTGTAGACTGGTTCAAATTCAAATGGGCTGCAGACAACAATTTTGAGTTGAGGAATCTTTAAAAATCTTTTATTTTTTGAGTTAGAAAACAATGTGAATAATGAAAGAATCACTTGAAATACATTTGAGGGGCGTCAAAAAGCAGGATTGTGTGGGAATGGTCTAACCCTTTCCTGTTTTGAATTTTTTAGACCTTTTCGAATTCAAAGGTTTTGCAGACAAAAATTTATATTGGATTTAATTAGAAAAGTAGGGTAGAAAATATTGTGGAAAAAGAAGAAATTGCTTTTTACAAGCAATTTCTTCTTTTCCCACAATGTTTTTTTCAAGTTTAAAATCACAAGGACTTAAAAACCATTGATTGTACAGGAAAGGGTTAAATAAGATTGTTGATTGGTAGCCTAAACAACATAACTATACTAGCTTTTGTAGCTATTAAGTTGTCAAATGATCAAAAATACTTTTCATGAATTTACAAGTTTGAAGTTCACTAGCAGTCTAAAATAATTATTTAATTAGTCAAATGATTTTTAGACTGACATCTAAGATAGGTCAATTATAACATGAATGATGAGACAACTTCAATAAGTACCCTAAAAATAGGGTTTGAAAGAAATGTGCAGAGATTTAGATTGTCATAATATACTCTGTTTTATCTTAGATCTTGGATAGAAATTAATGAAGAAAGGACAGAAAATGATGTGGCAAAGGGAATTGCTTGGTGCATATAATTTTACCATTTCTCACTAAGTTTTCTGGAACATTGTAAGAATTATAGAGGTTGTTAAAAGGTGGGATTGTTTTGAAAGGACTAATTTTGCAATCTTAAGAGATAATGAAATGAAAAGAAGCATGATTGGTTTTGTTTGAGCATTGAATTGCCAAGGCAGTAGATCATAGTATTGTCGTGGGTCTTACACAAGTGGAATGAAGGAACCAGATAAGAATTTTTATATTGGAAGTAATATGGTTTGAGATAAACAGATCTCATTATAGAATAAAGCTTAATCCTTGTCATGCTGAATAAATCTGGTTTGGAATGACATTAAAAACAAAGAGCTGAAAGCGCTGGTAGTATGTGTTTTTCAATTATCAATAATACTTATAAAATTTAATTTCTTAAACAGCTCTGGCATGAAAAAGACCAACAGGTGGTGTAGACTTAGATCAGACTGCACTTATATGGAGGCTGATCTTTGTCAATACTCATACAAAAACAGGAATATTCTGGGTTCAGCATGACTAGGGTTAATTGTTACTTTAGATTGTTGTCTTTTATTCTAGACAGGTTTTTAGTTGATGATTTTTTAGCTCACCTGAGCAAAAAGTGCTCATGGTGAGCTATTGTGATTGATCATCGTCTAGCGTCCGTACATCTATCTGTTTGTCCGTCTATTCACAATTACAAAAAAATCTTCTCCTAAACTAACCACGGAATTTCAACCAAACTTCACAGAAATAATCCTTAGGTCATGCGCTTTCAAAAAACTTCAAAGAATTGAAATCCATGAAGAACTTTGGTGGCCATGGCAACCAAGTGAAAAAACTTTAAAAATCTTCTCCTCCCAAGCCATAAGGCCTAGAGCTTTGATATTTAGTATAAATCATCATCTATTGACCATCTACCTAAATACTTCAAAGAATTACTGTATCTTAACAATTAGCCCTTTTCTGTGTGATCCTTGATTTTACATAGAAATAATGAAGGAAATCCTTAAAATTCTTCTTCTCCCAAAGTATTAGGACAAGAGCTTTCATATTTGGTATGAATCATCATCTATTGACCCTCTACCAAAATATTTCAAAGAACTACAGTTTCTTTGAAAATTAGCCATTTTCTGTGCAATCCCTGATTTTACATTGAAATAAAGAAGGAAAACTTTAAAAATCTTCTTCTCCCAAACCATGAGGCCTAGAGCTTTGATATTTGGTATAAATCATCATCTATATAATTGACCCTCTACCAAAATATTTACAAGAATTACCATTTCTTGAAAATTAGCCCATTTCCATGCGATCCCTGATTCTACATAGAAATAAAGAAGGAAAACTTTAAAAATCATCTACTCCCAAACCTTAACCCATTCCAACACAGCAAAACTTTAGACTGGTCCAAATTGAAAGAAGCTGCAGACGACAATTCCAAGTTGATGGAATTTTGAATTGTTTCGTCTTTTTGGATAGAAAACATTGTGGATAATGAAGAAATTGCTTGATACAAGCAATTTCTTCATTTTCCACAATGTTTTCCAAAGCTTTTTTCTTGAGGGGCGTAAAAAGGAGGGCTTGAGTTGGAATGGGTTAAGGCAAAGAGCTTTGGTATAAACCATTATCTATTGACCCTCTACTAAAATACTTCAAAGAATTACAGTTTCTTGAAAATAAGCTCTTTTCTGTGTGATCCCTTTTTTACATAGAAATAAAGGAGATCTTTAAAAATCTTTTTCTCTTAAACCTTAAGGAATAGAGCTTTGATATTTAGAATAAATCATCACTTATTGACGCTCTACTAAAATACCTCAAAGAAGTACAGTATCTTGAAAATTAGCCCTTTTCTGTGATCCCTGATTTTAATAGAAATAAAGAAGGAAATCTTCAAAAATCTTCTTCTCCCAAACCATAAAGCCTAGAGCTTTGTTATTTGGGGTGTAATAATACCTATTGACCCTATACCAAAATACTTGATAGAATTACTGTATTCTGAAAATAAGTCCTTTTCTGTGCAATCCCAGATTTTTGAAAGGAATAAAGAAGGATATCATAGAAAAGTTTCTCCATCTAAACCATTAGGCCTAGAGCTTTGACATTTGGTATGTATCAATGCCTATTGGCCCACTACTAAAATACTTCAGAGAATTACTGTACTCTTGAAATTAGCTCGATATGGTTGGATCTTCACTATACCTAGGATTAAAGGAGAAAATCTTTAAAAAATCTTCTTCAAAATAATTAGGTGTAGGGCTTTGATATTTGTATATATCATAAAGCCTTGAGCCATCATACTCAGGGGAGTGATATAGGACCATCATGGTCCTCTTGTTTTAAAAAAACTTTTTGGGGAAGAAAGTATTGTTGGAAGTGAAGGAATTGCTTGAAACAAATAATTATTTCATTTTCCACAAAGTGTTTCAAAGCTTTTTTCTTAAGAGCCAAAAAAAGGGAGGATTGTTTGGGAATGGGTAAAAGCTGACATAAGTTACATGCTATTGCAAGCTTGGATTTAATTCTGATATTTTTCTTTGAAAAGAAAAGTACAATTTGCCTTACATAAAATTTGCTGAGTTTTCAATAAAAGTGAAAAATGAAAAAAAATACATCTAGATATGTCTTTGAAATTTTAGACTGGTCCAAATTGAAACAGCTTGAAGATAACAACAAAAGTTTGATTAATTTGAAATGAAACCAACATATGTGGTAGAAAATATTTTTGGGGAAATGAGAAATTGCTTGTAACAGCAATTTTTCCTTTTTCCACAATGTTTTCTCAAGTATAAAATCACAAGTGGCATAAAATCCTGGGTTTTTACAGGAAAGGGTTAACTGTTGAATGTGTTATATGTTCATCTTCAGTTCTATTTTTGCAAGCAAAGAATCTCGTCATTATAGACAAGCACCACATATAGAATAACATTGAAAACATGTAGGTATAGAATTGATAGAATAGATGAAAAATGTAAAGGGAGATTTGGTATCCATTGCTATCTTATCACCGAGGGGGAGATTTAGGGAAAGAATTGAAATACAATGTTTTATCTACGACATTAAAAGCCTTGTTGATCCACTGAATGCTAAGGGAATCAAACTTGGCAGATAGTTGCTAGGATATAATGTAATGTCGGCAGTATTCTTTTAATATTAGTCACGTTGGTCAATTTACTCCCCTCAACATTTCATGTACTAAATTAACATTTAATGAATTCTTTGACGTTATTCTTCCATTTTTATTAACTCATTCCCACACAATGACACTTTTTGACCCCCCTAAAAAAAACAATTGGTAAAAAATTGTGTAGAATGAAGAAATTGCATGTAACAAGCAATATCTTCATTTTACACAATGTTTTCTACCCAGAAAGTTAAAAAAAATCTAAAATTTCATAAACCTTCAATTGTCATTTGCAACTATTTTAAATTTGACCAGTCCAAAATTTTGCTGCCTGGTAATGGGTAACCAGATTTCAGTCATGATGTACTATATATTTGCAACAATGATATACTTGCAAAATATAGAATTTAACAGTGTGAGGAAGAATGCAAAACTGGATAATGCAACTATATCAGGCATTTCAGCAAAATGATATTCATTTCATTCTCTTAAGCTTGCTTTAAATTTTCATGTAGAAGCCTTTCAATTCTGGTACCAATGTAGTCTGTTTGGTTTAAGTTTTATCCTTTACAGAGGAAATTTGGGGTTTTTTTTACACTGAATAAAAGTTAAAGCAGACATTATTATCCTTTTCAACATTTTTGTAAAGTTTTCTGTCTTAGGTTTGTGATTAGTCTGTATTATAGAATGGATTTGGTTACTCCATACTCGTAGCGCGCCAGACTCCTAATCTTTAATCATAGGTGTCATGGGTTCGATCCCCAGCAGCGGCACATATTCTTTCTGACAATTGTCTCTCACCAATGGGTGGATAATCGTAAACCTAAGTGGGATAGCAGCTGGGGGCTAGGAAAGGATGTAGTGGTAGTACTGGTGTGAGAAATACCTGGAATCCATTGTTAGGTGCTCCAGCTGCCGCGATGGCGTTAAACCCCATTCAATAAATCAATCAATCAATACTCCATACTCATAGGTTGAAACCATAGCCTGTTTAGGACATGTTTATATCTTATTCTTATTTAGGATTTACAAATGTATACCTTTTAAAAAGCTTGTCAGAAGAAAAATGCATTGGAAAAAAAAGTAATACATGTTTAACCCATTATCAAACGGCAAAAGTTCAGGCTAGTCCAAATTAACCCTTGTCATACTGATCCCAGAATATTCCTGTTTTGGCAGGAGGTATAGACAAAAATCAGACTGCACCTGCTTGTACCTTTTGAGCAGCATTTGTTAGTAAATTAATTTTCACTAGCTGTCTTTAAGGACTCCAATAGCTTTTGTCGCTTTTATTTAAAGGTAGCCCTGGAAACCGTCTTTTATATTTAGCATGAGAAGGGTTAAAATAAATTAAAAACTCTAGTTCTCAGTTGGTGAGATTGAAAACTTCTTTGGCTTTTGGGGTAGAAAAAATTGTGGATAATGAAGGAAATGCTTGTAACAAGCAGTTTCTTCATTACCCACAATGTTTTCCTAAGATATTTTAATCAGAGGGGTAAAAAAGCAGGATTGTGTTGGAAAAGGTTAAAAAAAATTGTAACGCCCTATAAAATCTTCACCACAATAATTTAAAAATCTGTGTACCATTATTTCCTGTGCTATCAGAGATGATAGGTCAATTGTTTCAATGATGCTTAATGATATCCTTAGGTTCAACAAGATGTCTTTATCTTATCTTGGGTCCTTCATTTCTTCCACTACTAGATGGATACTGGTAGTTTTGGTGTACTCATGATTGTGTGTCAATTTGGTACTTTTATCTTTCCTCAGACTTTTGTGCTCCACTTTTTTTTGGAGAAGTTCCAAGACTTTGCCATAGCCTTGTCACCATCTGCTTTGTTGTTGTTGTCTTGTAATCACTTTGATATTTTGTAAAGTCATTGGTATAACTGAAAAGATTTGGGATGAAACTTGAAATACATTTGAAACTATAATGTTCACTATCAAAAGAGCACTTGAACTGTCAAGGGAGGCAACTATAAATTAATGTTTGTAAGAATTTAGTCCCTTTGTAGACTTATTTATTTTCTTTCCAATACCAAGCGCTAAATATTTGAGTGTCTGGAATTGAAATGGGTGTTAATGTTATGTTTTTATGATATTCAAGAATACAATTTAGAAAAGCAGAAATTGCTTGTTTCAGGCTATTTGTCCTATTCTCAAGATGTTTCTAGCGCTCAACTATTTTGTAGTCATAAGTATTTGTCATAGGGTCTTGTTGTGGGTTCATGTGTAAAGTTGGCCTGTAAATCTGGTACTTTGCTTAAACCCATTCCCACATGATCAGGCTATTTCATACCCTGGAAACAAAAGCTATGGAAAACATTGTACAACAAAATATTAGATTGGTATTTTTGTAAAGAAGTTGCAGACAATAACATTAAGTTGATGAAACCGTAAAAAGTTTGGGATAGAAAACATTGTTGATAATGAAGAAATTGCTTATAGCATGCAATTTCTTCATTTTAGCTCCATTTGCTGAAAGCCAGAGAGCTATTGACATGGTGTTATGTCTGTCATGCGTGCGTCCGTCCGTCCATCCGTAAACTTTTACTTTGAAAATCTTTTCCTCAGAAAGTACTGAACAGATTTCATCCAAATTCCAAATCAGATTCCTTCAAAGAATTTTGATCAGATGGAAAATATGGCTTAAATAGGTGGGGCAAATTTCCATATATGGTGAAAGCTTTGAAAATCTTCTCAGAGACAGGTGGATGGATTTCATCCAAATTTCACAGAAATGATCCTTGGGTGAACCTTTATCAGATTCCTTCAAAGAAGTTTGATCGGATGAAAAACATGGCTTAAATGGGCGGAGCTAATTTCCATATATGGTAAAAGCTTTGAAAATCTTCTTCTTAGAACCTAGTTGATGGATTTCAACCAAATTTCACAGAAATGATCCTTGGGTGAACCTTTATCAGATTCCTTCAAAGAATTTTGATCAGATGGAAAACATCGCTTAAATAGGCGGGGCAAATTTCCGTAGATGGTAAAAGCTTTGAAATTCTTCTTCTAAGAAACCAGTGGATGGATTTCAAATTTCACAGAAATGATCCTTATGTGACCTTTTATCAGATTATAAAAAAGAATATTGATCAGATGAAAAACATGGCTCTAATGGGCAGGGCTATTTCCATTTATGGTAAAATCTTTGAACTTCTTTTAAGAAACCAGTTGATGGATTTCAACCAAATTTCACCAGATCGATCCTTGGATGACCTTTTATCAGATTATGAAAAAGAATATGATCGAATGAAAAATATGGCTTTAATGGGCAGGGCTAATTTCCATGTATGCCATAATGGTATATACTGAAAACTTTGTAAATTTCTCAGAAACCTGTTGACTGATTTCAACCAAATTTCAAGGGAATGATAACCACATGACTGTTTGTCAGATTCCTTCATATGATTTTGATTGGTTGAAAAACATGGCTATTATGGTGGTTGGTTATGTCCATATATGGTATACAGTGAGAATTTTACACTATGAATTTTACATAACTTGACTTGAACTTTTAAAAACAATGAAAAGTTTGAAATGGTTCTCTAGAACTATTTCAAAGATTTCAATGATTTAGATTTATTTTCATTATATTCAGTTTCTTTTAAACTAATGAAAAAATTTGCTTAACAAGTATATTCATGCCTGTGGGACAATACAGGCACTCAAGTCTAGTTCAATGATGTTTTCCAAGTTTAAATTGCTGGAGAGAAATTTTTATTCTCTGGAGTGACATAAAAAAAGCAGGATTGCATGGTTTTTAGCTCGGCTGTTTTCGGAGAGAAAACTTGAGGTATTCCGATAGCCTTGGTGTTCTTGTGTCGTTGTTGTAGTCATGTGAAAACTTTGACATTTTGTGATATCTATGGTTCTACTAAAGGCATTCACTTGAAACTTGGCACACTTGTTCACTATCAAAAGAGCAACCTATACTATTAAGGGATAACTCTAGATGCATTTTTTCCACTATCCATCACCCAACAGCCGAGCGTAGGCACCCGTAGGCGGTGCTCTTGT
The DNA here is from genome assembly GCA_946902895.1 of Fragum fragum. NCBI lineage: Eukaryota > Metazoa > Mollusca > Bivalvia > Cardiida > Cardiidae > Fragum > Fragum fragum. Next base: position 50,231,509 of record OX336366.1, read on the forward strand.
TACTGAATAAACAATTCCCACTCAGCAAAATTTTAGACAGGACCAAATGGAAAGATATTGCAGATAAAAAAACAAAGTTAATTTAGAATGAAAATTGAGGGCTATTTGAGATGGAAAACAAGAGAAAAGAAGAAATTGCATGTAACAAACTCTTTTTTTCCCACAATGTTTTTCATAGCTATATTTCTATGGCACATGGGTAATACCATTAAGGCTGTTGCTCTCATTTGTATGTCCTTTGGTCAGATTTATTGGTGACTAATTTACTCAAAAAGCTCAGAAAAAAACATGAGTAAGGGGGCACTTTGCAATTTTAAATTGAAAAACAGTTAAGTCATAAAAAGAAATAGGAAAAAATGCCACAAGTTTTGCACATTTTCTTTTCCAGGTTTTGAGACTATAGGCCTGACAGGAGATGGACATGACTTTGGAGATAACATTGCTATGCAGCATGAAATCAATCGTCTCCGTGGAAACCTACAAAAACTCCAAGCAGAATGTCAACACTGGAAAAAGACTGCTGTGCAAAACTCTGTAAGTTTACAAAGCGCATTATTCATTTTATTTAGCCAATCCTTCAACTAATTACTTAACCAATTAAAACACAACCCTATACTTTTTACTGGTATCAGAAAGATGGCTTTGAAAAAAGTTGTGAGAAAAGAGGGAAATTCTTGTAACAAACAATTTATTCTTTCCTAACAATGATTTCTACCCTTTATAGTAGTCATTATTTACTGAATTGTACTTTGAAATGTCAGTTGTACCCTCTTTCCAATTCAGAACAGTTCAAAATTTTGTCGTCTGGTATTGGATTGATATCAAGAAAAGAGTTAGTTTGTTTGAATGGGGTTCAATGCCACTGTGAACAAACTTGGATGGATATGCTTTCAGGGTATCACCAGTTCTAGGCTAGGGCTCTATACTGTCTTGTGCCCAGGTGACCAGTGGCATGGCAAGGATTCATATCTACAACCCTCTACTTCTCTCAGACCGCCATCATAGCTCAGTTGGTAGCCCATATGGGACTATCAGACTCCCAATCTTAAATCATGGGGTGTCATGGGTTGGAGCCCTTGTGGTGGCACATATCCTTTGGACATTTGTCTCTCGCCAATGGGTGGATAATCATAAACCTAAGCCTCCTAGCTGGAGTTTAGGAAGGATGTAATGGTTGTACTGGTGAGAGATTTAATAGGAACCCATTGTTAGGCGGCCAAAGCCGCCCTGATATGACTGACAATTTGTTAAAAGCGGCTTTAAACCCCATTAAAACATACAAAAAAAATGTGCTTCTCTCAGATTATAAGTCTGGCTGGCTAGCAACTCAAGAAAAGAGTACAAGAGAAGAGGACTGTAATATATGTTTCTTCGTTGTCTTAACTTATATTGCAGTCTCTGCCCCATGCTTATGTTATTAACTATACTTTATTCTAATTGAGGAGTGCTTGACATTTCCAAGAAAATCTTAACCCATTACAACATGCCGAATTTTAGGCTGGTCCCAATTGAGAGGAAGTGCAGAAGACATTTCAAAGTTTATGAAATTCTAGATTTTTTTTAACTTTCTGGGTAGAAAACATGGTGGAAAATGAAGAAAATTCTTGATACAAGCAATTGCTTCATTTTCCACCATGTTGTCCCAATTGTTTTCTTGAGGGGTGTCAAAAAGTGTGCCTAAACCCATTACTGCTCCATTACTACTCCATCCTGCCTTGTCTCATCTGTCATGAAAAAAGACTGGGAAAACATTGTGGAAAATACACATGTGAATACCGGTACATGGAGAATATCACATACAGGCACAAATAGAATAGAAAGAAAAGTGTCAAAATGTATGTAAGTGACTGTGTATCCTTTTCTTTCAATCTTTGAGTTCTTGGTGGTTCAGTGATTACTGCAACAGTGATCTGACTGAAAAAAGACTTAAAGGGCATCAGTTTTAATCAAGGCTGTGCTGTGGAGTTATGTGTGAAAAGTACATTGTATATCCTTTGGCAAGACATTCCAGAAGCTTTGGTTGGTACTATTGATATCCTTGAAGCACTTTAATAAATGAACACATCCCCCAAAAACTGGAGGTAGCTTTTCACACCCTAGGTAAACTAAAAGTTGTCTTTCAATTTTGGGTTCTCTTTTTAAGACAAATTCTATCTTGTGTTTTCTTGGACTAATTTGAACTTACGACTAGATGACACTGAATATTTCACCATACCAAAAACTGTACATTCAACAGTCCTAGTATTTAAATGATAAAATCAAAATGAATTAAAGGTCAAAGCTAAAAAAGGAGTTTTTATTTAGGTTTTCTGCGGTTTAACCCATTCCCATACAATATCACTTTTTAAACAGTTTCGGAAAACATTCTCGAAAATGAAGACATTGCTTTCATCATTCCCCACAATGTTTTCCTACATGACACACATGAAAAGCCAAATTTCTTTAACTTGAAATTGTCTGCAGTTCAATATATCAGTTTAGACCAGTCTAAGAATTTGTCATCTAGTAATAGGTTAGATTAAATTCATTAGTGCAAAAATAGGGGTAGTTACTTACAAAGGCTTTGCAGTAACGCTAATAAATGTTAATGAACATTTTGTCTTTTCAAACAATATTTAACTAGATTGTGATAATTGTAAGGTAGCTAATATCCCAATATGAGTTCTAAATAAGGGTGAGCATGATTTGTCTATTTTTGCCGCCTTTTTTGCATGTTTTATTGGTCTAAGTGCCTCTGTACAAACTGAAGTAAATCTCCAAATTTATTCTGATAAAACAAGGGTCACTGGGTTATCTTTGAGAAAGGAGTTGACTTCCTCAGTAAAAATGGTATGCTTTTAAACTCTAAACCTTCATTGTGCCCAATCCTTTCTAAACTTAAATTTAACATTTAACAAAAAAAATTGAAATGATCTTGAGAAGCATTTAAGGCTATATCTTAACCCTGATATTTTTATGTTGGCAAGATGTATAGACAAGGATTAGCTTGCACATAAGTACAGTCTGATCTTGGTTTACACCTCCTACTTGTTCCATTTTAGCCAGAGTTTTCAAAAGAAATATTGACTCTCATTTAGACCTTCCTTTGATTTTACAGCAATTCGGTATAAGATTTTTAATTCAGCATGACAAGGGTTAAGAGTTTAGGATTATAATTATGTCTTAAAATTCAAGATAAGCAGTTTGGGTTTGAATGCATAATATACGAAATGAACAATTTACAAATATAGTCATTCGTAGATAGATGTATAGGCGAATGGGACAGAATTGAAATCAGCCCAAAAGCAATTTGTTTAATGAAGTATTGATGTAGCTTTACTTAAGATCTATGCGAAACAAATTGATATGTGACTTTTGAGGCAAACAGGAGACCTCAAGGTTGTTCTTTGAAGAAAATACTTGAAAAAAAAGATTAGGTTCATGGATAGTATTTTGAAACAAACCTATTGTGAGGTAGAATGACCTTTCTGGATTTAGAAATTTGACAAACAGCTATAAGGTCCTTTTTCACCTCATATGTCTCATGTTCTAATCCCATGCCATGCTGAATTTAATCCTATGAATTGCATCAATATCAAAAGGCTGAAAGAACTTGAAACACAACTGCAGGATAAATGTTTCATTTGAAAATTAATGGCATAAACTGTCTTTAAAGGAACAAATAGGTGGTTTAGACCACAATCAGACTGCAATTATGTGCAAGCTGATCGGTGTCTATACCTCCTGCCAAAACAGTGATATTAAGGGTTAAATTATGGTTTTCTTTGAGCAAGAAAATGTTAGTCCTCTTCTTTCAATGTTTTTCTTTGTCCAAGACGTTTTGGGGTGACTGATTTGTATTTTCAATTTCATTGTAAAGAACATCTCAGTAGATTCTATTTTCAAAAATATTACTTCTGTTCTGTTCTGTATGAAGAACATTATTGTTAAGTCCAGACTAGATTTCAAGCAAAAGCATGTTGCAACAAGGTTCATTCTGTACACAAAATCATACATTTGTTTATTAAAGGTGTTGCAAATTACTTATTTCAGTCTGTTATCAGAGAATTTGTTAAGTAAACCTAAAGAATTATGAGAGGGATATTTGTTTTACCCTTTCTTCCCTAAGACCATGGCATTATTTTGCCTCTGAAATCTTACACAGCTGTTACAAACTTTGACCTTTTCCAACACAATCCCACTTTTTTATGCCCCTCAAGAAGAAAAGCTCTTTCTCCTCTAAAAGACAAAGGATTTGAAAATTCCATTAACTTAGAATTGTTGTCTGTGACTTCTTTTGAATTGGCCCGGTCTAAAGTTTTGCCATCTGGGAATGGCTTAACCAATCATCAGGCAACAAAAATTACAGGCTGGAATGGAAAGAGATTTCAGATTTTTTATTCAATTTCAACAATTGTTTGCCCAATTTTACATTTTTCATGTTGAAAATTTAGTATTGTCTTAGAAAAGTGTAGGGAAAGGAAATGTTGGTTACAAAACAAATTTCTGCTCTTGTTTGACAAGTTGCGCTTTATTTAGTCATTTATTTGTCATTACTGCTTGAGTATCTTCTCATGTCTTCTGTGTTTTACCAAAGTCTAAAGGAAGCTAATTTTCTCCATAACTGTTTTAGTAAAATATACAAATTTATACTTTCCAATGGAGTATACTTTTAGGCAGTCAAAGGAAGGACATGTGTGTTTGTACCAGAATCCATTCCCATACAATGACGTTTTTGATGTCCCCCCAGAAAAAAAATGGGCAAACATTGTGTAAAATGAAGAAATTGATTGCAATTAGCATTTTCAATAATGTTTTCTACCCAGAAAGATGAAAAAATGTAAAATTTCATGAACTTTAAATTCTCATCTGCATTTCCTTTCAACTTGGACCATACATCAGACTTTTAAGCATGGGATCCAGGGTTCGATCCCCGGTCACGGCAAATATTCTTTCCAACATTTGTCTCCCACCCATTGATGGATAATCATAAACCTAAGAGGCTAGTAAAGGAGGTAGTGATAGTACTGGTGAGAGAAATTCCAGGAATCCATTGTTAGGTGCTGCAGCCAACACTGAAATGGCTGAAATGCTGTTTAAAGTGGTATTAAACCCCATGCAAACAAATCAATTTGGACCAGTCTGAAATTTGTTGTCTAGGAATGAGTTAAACTGAATTTTACCTTATGTCAAAAATTACACACCTGATGGATAAGAGAAATTAGAACAATGCAGGTGACCTGAAATTCCTCTTTTGATTTTTTTTACCTCATTGAAGGAAAAGATGAGATGTTCCAAGGGGGATGTGTTATTATCAGTTGCAAATCCTTTGAATGTGCATTAGACTTAATCATTGGTTAAGATGTAATCCCCAAATATTTTAATTCAAGATGGTCATAAAGAAGGGTGATAACTGCACAATAAATACAGTTTAATTGCCTGTATGACAGGCCTTATTTCTTTGATCTGTAATATTGCATGTTGACAAGATTAATAGCTTACTGATAGCAATAAATATATTATGCAATCATCCTGCTCTCATGATTTTACAACCATCTTGACTCATGCTTTTACAATCATTCTCAACTCATGCATTGACGATAACTGCACAAAAATCATTTCAATAACTTTGCACAGAATTGTCTTCTTTTGCATCTAGGGTGGAGGTGGGGTGTTAAAGCTATTGAACTTGCTCATATCAAAAAATTTCCTGTCTAAGATACAGACTGTCTATGCTGGTTCAGATGATTGAAACATTGGCATTGAAGATAAAACCTTACTGCAATCTTTACAAACAAGATTTTAGACATGCCCAAATTTAAAGAAGTTGCGAAAAAGAATTCTAAGTTCATCAAATTTAAGTTTGTCTGATAAGAGATAAAAAGCAAATGGGAAAATAAGAAATTGATTACTACAATCCATTTCTTCAATTTCCACCATATTTTCTAAAGCTTATTTTGTAAGGGTCATTAAAAAGAGATTATATGGAAAAGGGATAATTGAAAAGCTAATACTTTACCATACAACTATAGACCACACTACAAAAGGTAAAGTACTCTAGCTGATATCAGCAAGACAAGGGTACCTGTAGATAAGATATCCTGAAGGTCAGGTGTTTGATTGTTGCCTATATTAGTAATCCATGACTCTTATGCTAGTATCTTACCTCTTACAATGACTCTTGTTCTAGCCTTTAATCCCCTTAAAATTGCACTAGTCTCAATCTGGTTATGGGTTTAGGAAAAGTTGTGGGAAAATATTTTGTTGCAGTATTTCAATTTGCACACACTGCAAAATTTTGTCTGCACTTTCTATATTAAGCAGGGTAAGCTTTGAAAATTTGATTGATTTGTGATGGGCTTAACAATTCTGATCACATTTCATTCAATTTTATTGTTGATCAAGATTTTAGAATTTATATGGATGTGCTATTTCTTAACAAATAGGGTGGCATCCTTACAATACTGTTCAAAAACTGTTGTGATTTGATTTCTACTTCACACAGATTTTAACTCCGCTAGCGGGCTATTGTCATGGCATTGTGTCCATCTGGTGTCCGTCTATTCAAGTGTCTGTCCATTAATGTATAAACTTCTTCTTAATCTTCTTCTCAGAAACTGCTGGTCAGATCTCAACCAAACTTCAAAGGATTGTTCTCTTAAAATGGTCCTCTTTCATATTCCTTCAAACAATAATGTTCCAGGAAGAATTGGTTGCCATGGCAACCAAAGTATAATTCTTTTGAAAATCAATTTCTTTCAAATTGTTCATTTGATATCATTATGCTGTTGCACAAATGTTCCTTGGGTCAAGGTCTACGTATTCCATCAATTATTTGGATTCCCCCCCAAATAGTTTGCTAAAATTTGTTTAACCCATTACCAGACAACTGGTCCAAATGGAAAATGTTGCAGATAATGACAATTTTCAGTTGAAACTAAAAATTTGGTAGAAAACATTGTTTGAAAATGACAGAAAGAAAATCAGGACTATTATCGGTGAGGCTTGTTTTCCATACAAATGTATTTGGCAAATACATTAAGTTGTTAGATTGGGTTTATTTTGTTGTCTTCGAGAGACTGCTGATGGATATAATACAAAGAATGAGAGTAAAAACTGGTGGAAAAATTCCAGTATGATGATTTTTTTGTACAGTGTCTTACCTATGGCTTTTTAGACATTATTCTTTAGGCCCAAAATAAAATTCCTTGCCAAGAGACTATATAACAGAGTGTATGTATCACAACCCAGGGTCCAAGAAATCCACTTATCTACTTGTCCATAGTAAAATTTTGATGAAGGCAAATGGATTAACCTTCTCTTTTATGACTGTTGGACAATTGTAAATGGCAGGAGGACACACAACATATCTTAGACTCTTTGTATCTCACCACCTACAACCCTGCTTATTAATCATTTAACTACATGTACTAGATATTCACAATGAAACTTCATACTGGTCCAAATTGAAAGGTGTTGGAGTCGACAATTTCAATTTAAGAATTTTCAGATATTTTCAACTTTTCGGGTGGAAAACATTGTGTTAAATGAAGAAATTGCTTGATGCAAGCAATTTCTGCATTTTACACAATGTTTTTCAAATTGCTTTTCTTGAGGGTATCAAAAAGCGTCATTGCGTGGAAATGGGTTAATCAGTTCCCATTCAATAAAGCTGTTTGATGCAGCTCAGAAAAAAGCTTTGAAAATCGTTGTGGAAAATGAAGGAATTGCTTGTTACAAGCAATTCCTTCATTTCCAGAAATGTTTTCCACCCAGAAAGAGAAAGATTTAAATTTTGTCATCAGCTTAAAATAGTCATATGCAACATCTTTCGATTTGACCTGTTCTTCATATCCAAAAATGTTTTCTTCCCAAAAAGAGAAAGATTTTTGAAATTTAATCAGCTTAAAATTAAATTGTCATCTGCAACATCTTTTAATTTCAACTAGTCCGTCATCTTGTAGTATGTCTAAAAGGTGGGATAGATGATGGATAAGTTTAAATTCATTTTTTCAGGCTTCTGATGGGAAACCAGCACAAGGTCAAAATGAAGAATTCGTCCAACAACTTAAGGTGAGTGTTAGTTCTCTGGTTTGATTGATATGTAGCCAAGGCCCAGAATAGATTCTTTTAGACTGGTCAAGAAAATAAAATTAAAGGGAATTTGGATTAACGCTTTCCTGTTTTGCAAAGTTTTAGACCTGTCCAAATTCAAAGGTTTTGCAGACGAAATTTTAAGTTGATTTTATTTGAAAAATAACCCTTTAGTAGGGTGGAAAATATTGTGGAAAAAGAAGAAATTGCTTGTCACAAGCAATTTCTTCTTTTTCCACAATGTTTTCTCAATTACAAAATCACAGGGATGTAAAAACCAGGGATTAACCAGGAAAGGGTTAAAAGTACGAAACATCTTGTAAGACAGAAGCCAGGGTTTGTCACTAGAAAAGTTCTGCCACAGTCAAGTAAGGCCAGTTGGTTCCAATTCTTACAGGTCCTCCTCTGTGATTGATGTTCCGGAAAATCATTTTGTTCAATGTAAAAGCACATGCATTATGAAGTTCATAGTGTGAAGGGCATATAATTAATCCTTGTCATGCTGAATTAAAAATCCTGTACAGAATTGCTTTAAAATCAAAGGACTGACAGTACTGGAAGGTCTTAATGAAGGTCAATATTTCTTCTGAAAATTGATTATTTCAACAACTCTGGCTGTAAGGGGACAAGCAGGATGTGTAGACCAAGATCAGACTGCACTTATGTGCATGCTGATCTTTGTCTTTACACCCTGACAAAAAAGGAATATTCAGGGTTCAGAATGACAAGGTTTAAAAGCAAATGGTTAGATTCAGTTTGGGTAAGGAATAAATTGCTTGTGCCTGTTTTCTATCACAAAATATCTATGTTTCATAAAATTAGTGATTTACTGTGTACAGGCAAAAAGCTGTAGTTACGGCGATTAGGTCACCAACAAACTATTTTGTTACGTGCTATTTGCCATAAATTTTGCAAAATAGCGCAGTTAAAAATCAAAGCGGAACTTCCTGTCTAAGTTAATGGGTGGGGTCTAGAGAGTCTGTTGGTGGGGCCAGGGATTGGTCAATTGGATTGGATTTAAATAAAAAACTTTACAGGCCCCCAAGGACCTGAAGCTTTGGAATTCTGCCAGTCTTTCTTCACAGGCATCTGGCCCAATGACTGGTATTAGTGTTGACTCTTGCAAGAACCATTGTTGGAACATGAGAAACTGCTTATCATATTTTCAATTAAATCATCTTAGATTCATGAAATCCGTTTATTGCTCAGTTCAGTCATACTGTTGCAAACATAATTAACCCATTACTAGCTAGCTAAATTTTAGGATGGTCAAATTTGAAAGAAGCTGCTGATGGCAATTTAGAGTGTATCTGAATTTAAAAAATAGTAGTGTAAGGGTAGAAAAATGTTGACAAGCAATTTCTCCTTTTCATCCAATATTTTCCACAGAGTTGACTGGATTTTGTGTTAATGGGTTAACTAATTTAACTGATTTAAAGATTATTTCTTAAGCTTGTTTCATGTAAAAGACATAGAAATATAATGAGGGGGTTTATTGAATGAAAGAACTTCTAGATTTCATTAATCAAATTAAAGAATTTTCACTTACTATCACAGGCCCTACAACAACAACTTGATTATGAAAAGGACCAAAAGCAGTTTGAGATCTCGTCTCTACAGGATGCCCATAACCACAAGGTATCTACAATACGTAAAAAACACAAAGAGGAAGTGGCCGAGTTGAAACAAAAAATACATGAGCTAGATTGGACCTCTGAAGGTTGGGACATACAAGAGGTAATAGTGCTTTCTGATTGATATTACAATGCTAAAGCCATTACCTTTGTTGTGTTAATTGAGGTCCATGGTTTGATACTCAGTGGCAGCAAATATCCTTTCCGACATTTGTCTCACACCAATGGGTGGTTAATCATAAACCTATGGCGGATGAGTAGCTGGTGGCTCAGAAAGGATGTATTGGTAGTTCTGATGTGAGAAATACAAGGAATGCATGCTCCATCCACCATCATATGACTTAAATGCTGTTAAACCCCATTCAATAAATTCATTGATGTGTAAACCCATTACCAGAGGTGCGTTCTTTTCATCAAGATGAAAAATCCTGCTAAATGAAATTTTTGAGACATTTTATAGAACGATTTTTGTTATTTTGAGTCAAAATATTCGACGTCACCAAGGCTACTTGTTTAAGCCAATGCTGAGTATGCTTAAATTCCTCATTAAGATTTCTTAAGATCCTTATTTAGCCTAAAGAACGCTTTATCTTAAAAATCTAAATACGAATCTTAAGAATCTTGACGAATAAGAATGCACCTCAGATGGCAACATTTTAGACAGGTCCAAATTGAAAGGAGTTGCAGACGACAATTTAAAGTGTATGAAATTTTAGATTTCTTCAAATTTTGTGGGAAAAAAACATTGTGTAAAATGAAGAAATTGTGTGTTACAAGCCATTTCTTCATTTTACACAATGTTTTCCCTATTTTATTTCTTGAGGGGTGTCCAAAAGCGCCATTGTATAGGAAAAGATTATTGAAATATAGTTGTAATAAATATTGTGAGAAAAAGGGAAATAAGGTGTAAAAATTACCAATCTATGATTTTGTCTTTTGGAAATCGACTAAAATGATTTAGAAGCATAACTTGTATATTTGATGAGTCTGAAAGTTGAATAACAACCATATTTTCCTTTATGTATAGAAGCATTTGTTAATCCTTTTTTAAAAAGGTGGTATTTGGTTCATGAAACGTAAGAAGAATTTAACCAATTACCAGACAACAAAATTTTACACTGGTCCAAATTCAAAGTGCTTGCCACTGACTCTGACAGGAAGTTCCACTTTGATATCAACCCATTGCCAGATTGCAAAATTTTAGACTTGTCCAAATTTGAAAATTTTAGGGCTAGCAACATGTAACTAAAAAGTATAATAGTAGGTGGGTGACCTAAATGTCACAACTAGTGTTTCTTTAAGCTTAAGTTATAGAGTTTGTATTGCCAACCAACAAGAATGCTTCACATAAATGTCGGCCAGTGTCAGAGTTCAAAGTTCACTTTCAGTCTAATTGAATGATTTGAATGGTTGATTAATTCTTTCATTGAAAGCTGCAATTGGTCATTTAGTTATTAACTTTGATACTTTATTAACTTCTAGTCAAATTGAATGATTAATTTGGTTGATTAATTCTTTGATTGAAAGCTGCAATAGGTCATTTGGTTACTAACTTGATTGTTTGGAACTAAAATAACCTTGGCTGCATTGATGTTGATAGGACAAGTTTTGACATAGACCATATCTCTGTTATTATTGAAGATATGTTCTTGGTACTCTGTATGTTTTTTCACTATTAAAGTGGTAATTCATAAGAATTATCCAGCCTTTGCAATATTCATGTTTATATTTCAGACTTCTGACTCTAACAGTTTGAAGGTACAGCTATCTGGACTACAAGAGGAGCTGAATAAATTAAAAGCTGAGAGAGAAGACCATTTACAGACCATTGCTAAACTTAATGAAACAATAGAAGAACAGAAATCTGAGTTGTCAATAAAACATGCACAGAACTTACACCTTGATAATCAATTAAAAGGTAAAGGTGATATCAATATTGAACAGAGAGGAAAATCTGCTCTCATACTTTTGCTAAATTTGCCTGTATTAATTCATTTTCCTTTTTCTCCACAATGTTTTCTTGAAAATATCATCTTGGAGTTGTAAAAAACTGGATTCTATTGCAATAGGTTAACCCAATCCATCTCATTGACGCTTTTGGGTGTCCCTAAAAAATAAACAATAGGGAAACATTGCAAAAAATGAAATAACTGCTTGTAACCAGCAAAGCATCTCATTTAATAAAATGTATTCTATCAAGAAAGTTAAAAATTTCTAAACTTTCATTTTTAAATTGTCGTCTGCAACTCCTTTCAATTTGGACCGGTCTTAAATTTGCCGTCTGGTTTTGGATAAAGAACCACATGCATCAGAATGAAATTGATACTTGGTAAAAGTTTTCCAAAGATATATGGAGATGCCCATTGTTTTTGGGTCACACACATCCAAAGGGTAAGGTCATGGATATAATTTGTTGGAAAGTCAATTCTGCTCTTTGATAGAGATACTTTAGTAGCAAGCTGATATTTGGGGTGTATTGTTCCGCTAACAAGTCTAGTTTTGTCAGAGCCAGTATTAACCAGTTTATACACCATGATGCTTTTTGACAACCTTCGAGAAGGGCAATTGGAATAACATTGTGTAAAATGAAGACATTGCTTGTAAAAAGCAATGTCTTCATTTTACACAATGTTTTCTATCATAAAATATAAAATTTCATCAACTTTAAATTGTTGTCTGCCGCTCCTTCGACTTTAGTCATTCTGAAATTTGTCATCTGGTATGGGCACTGATATAATCCTATCAGAAACTGAATTAACCCATTCCCACACATTGATGCTTTTTGACGCCCCTCAAGAAAAAACATTCGGAAAATATTGTGTCAAATGAAGAAAGTGCTTCCAACATGCGATTTCTTCATTTTCCATGATTTTTTCTACCCAGAAAGTTGAAAAAGTCCAAAATTTTATAGAGTTTTAATTCATCATCTGTAACACCTTTCAATTTGGACCAATTTGAAGTTTGTTGGCTGGTAATGGGTAAAGAAGTTCTTAGTGAACTGTTTAATAGATGTTACCCCTCTTGTCATATATAGTTGTGGAGAAAAGTGCATTTCTATATTTCAGTTGCCAGAGAGAAGATGGATGGATTATTGGATGACCATGATCAGGTTGGGAGAGATTTGTTTGATACAAAACAACGACTGCTAGACCAACTGGACGCAAATCATGTAAAACTTCGATACATGCTCCCTGAATATTGTTCACTTTTGTTGTCTTTGTAGTATGCTATTGATTGTTACCTTTAGGTTTCTGTTAATGCTTTTCATAAGGCTTAGAAACAGTTCATAAATAGAAAAATGTTCTCAATAATGCTTTGATATGAATCCAAAGAGTAGATCACTTTAATGCTTCTGTTTTCATTTGTAATACAATATATGCTGAAAAAAATGTCACAGAAAATTTGAGCGCGTGCGTGACATTTCAAACCATAACACATGTGTGCCAAGTAAAGACTCAGATCAGCCTGTGCCTCTGCACGGTCTGATCAGAGTCTTCACTCTGCACTCTGTAGATAGATACTGACCCAAAGCTTCTTTAAACAATCAGCGAATGTTGTAATTGCCCCGAATGGCTGTCCAGGGTGCTCAATGTGTGCTAGTCATGCACATGCAAAATGGTTGGAAATGTCACGCATAGGCTCATATTAAATTGAATCTCTCTTTTTTTATTCTTTTCTTATACTGTCACTTATCGTATGGCAAGACATAAAAAAAAAGAAACCAATCATACACTATCTTTTAACCAAGGAATTATGTAACAAGATTCTTATTAGCTGGGTTGTTTTAGGAGAAAACCTGAGGTATAGCCATAGCCTTGTTGTTTTGTTGACTTCGACATTTTGTAATATATTCAGTAATACCACTATCAAAAGATCAACTTATACTATAAAGAGAGGTAACTCTAAAGCAAATTGTAATTTGTATGCCCTTCTTACTTAGAATATTTTGTCAAAAGCACCTAACAGTCGAGCATCTGGCACCCATAGTTGGTGTTCGTGTTGAAGTGTATAGTATGTTCAGTTAAAACTCACTGTATAGACTTCTTGCCACCTTTAATGCTTACTTAGAACACTTGCTTTACATTGTTATTGTTGTAGATGCATGCTTTCTAAATATTCTGGGACAGATGCATGGAATCTTGGTTTTACATGTTTCAGACAGTTGGTATGGTAGTTGTTTTCCTTGCATGTTATTCACATATTTTATTAAATTCTTGACTTCTAAGGTTTATACAGCTCAGTTGATATGATATTATCTTTTCCCAAAACAAAATAGAACTCTTTCTTAACCCATTACCAGACAATAAAATTTTAGACTGGTCCACATTGCAAGATTTTACATATGACAATTTCAAGTTGATTGAATTTTTTATTTTGGATTAGAAAACATTGTGGACAATGAAGAAATTGCTTGTAACAAGCAATTTCTTCATACTCCACAATGTTGAAAAACATTTTTCTTGAATGGTGGCAAAAAGCTTGATTTGATGGGAATGGGTTAAAGAAAATATTAATTTAGATATAATATATTATATATGTACATTTTTGTACTCTAGACATGAAATAGGCTCTCATTTCATGCCACATTATATGCCCCTGTGATTTTTACTTTTGACTTACTTTTTGAAAACGTAAACCTTACTCATGATTCCTTACACCGAGGACAATCTAATTTTATAGATACACTCATAAAATGACACTGACTTTCATTTCATACCATGACCCTGACCTTCAACCTACTTTAACAATTTCCTTTGTTATGATATAAACCTTATATATTTCATGTTTACATCTGGTACAGAATTTCATCAGGTCATAGGGTTGAATTGAGTGACCTTGACATTGACTTGTTACAAGAAGCCATTAAGAGCAACTGTGTTTTCAACAGGCAACTATTTTGAAATGCTTAGAATTTTCATTCAATTTGTATTCATCAAATATATTGTATGGTTTCGTACAGTATCCTATGGCATGGTACATTTATGTTAAACTGAAATGACCAGTGTTTTAATGACATCAAAAGAGAAATTTTTACAAAGAAAAAAAGTATGAAATATAAGAGATTCATAACCAGTATTTTTCCTACCCCTACTTTTTATTGTATGCTTTATTATTATTTGACAATGTGAAACATTTTGTATAAATCTTAAGATGAATTCTTCTTTTGATTTCAGTGTAGACTAACCTGAAATTTTTATTCTATATTACTGATTTTGATGCTTTCTGGTAATTGCTAGCCTGTTAATGCACACAGCAAAATGTAACATATATTTTATATAAGAATGGAAAATCTTTGAGCAAAATAAGCTTTTAAATCAGACACTATTTTTTACCATCAGAATGATTACAAACAAATACGTCTTCAAAAAGATTTTAGAAGAGTTTTGGCTCAAAAGTGAACCCCAGGGAAATCTGAAATTTTCAGAATCCAGCTTTTATGGAAAACTGTCTCTCAATGGATACTTTGTGCTTTGCTATTGACCACATTATGAGAAATATTAGTTGAAGTAATGTAATAATTGAAGTATCATTAACCTACTTCCAAAGATTCACTTTTTTTCCCCCTCAAACAAACACTTTTGAAATATTGTGGAAAATGTGGAGATTGCTTTTTACCAGTAAATTATTACCTAAAATGTTTTTTAACCAAATTGACAAAGAGTTTTGGAATTTCATCTGCTTAAAATTGTTGTCTTCAAAATTATTCTATTAGGACCTGTCAAAAATTTCTTCTTTTATTTGGTGAAAGTACTATGTGTGCAAAGCTAGCAGTTGTGCAAAGTAACCGTTCTTGATTGTAAATGAATCAAGGGGTGTATGGCATTTTATTTTAATAACCAAATTGGGAACAAGAAATCAGCTATTTGTAGAAGCAAGATGTTTAATTTATGTTTTGGTTCATGTTTTAAATAGGCAGACACTCTAGAGGTACTGAGTGATTTAAGACAAATCAGACAGCACCTTGACACGAGTGCCATAGACAGAAGACACAAGCTTGTGGTAGAGAAAGACATCATTGTGAACAATCTAATAACATCAGGACAAAAGGTAGGGCCATTAACACCTGGTGTTTTTCAACATGTTGTAGGATAGTAGGATAGTTATTCCAACAATATTTTTAGCTTGGCTGTTTTCAGAGAAAACCTGAAGTATTGCCATGGCCAGGTTGTCGTCTTCTTCAGCGTCGTCATCTGAAAACTTTGACATTTTGTAATATCTCTGGTATTACTGTACTGTTTCAATTGAATCTCTGAATATATGATCACTATCAAAAGGGAAATCTAAACCAGCAAGGATGATAACTCTAAATGCATTTTTGAAGGAGCCGCTGCCATAGCGCGTCATACTTTCAATCATGAGGTTTAGGGTGCCATCCCTGGTTGCAGCAAATATCCTCTATGACATTTGTCTCTCACAAATGAGTGAATAATCATAAAAAAAAAATTGTCATGTTCAACTTATTTGAATATGGACCAGTCTTAAATGGCGTCTAGTTATGGATTAACCACTTTTAGTGTGTTGTTTTCAACCTCTTGTTTGAGGCAGACTTAAAGTTTGTCTTCTAGTATTTGGTTCACCAATTACCATAGAATCTTGCTTTTTTATGACCATTAAGAAAGAAGCTTTGGAAAACATTGTGTAAAATGAAGAAATTGTTTGTAACATGTAATTTCTTCATCTTAAACAATGTTTTCTTTCCTTATAGATAAAAAAAAAACAAATAAATTTCATGAAGTCAAATTTTGTCATCTACAACTTTTTTCAATTAGGACCTGTCTATAATATTTTTCTCTTGTAATGGGTTAGGAGAAATTTAGGACACTGGTCCTACTGAAAAACTTTTCATTGAAGGATAAAAGTTACCTTCATCATTGATAGCACACAGATTGGAAATTTCTTCAATCATACCTCACAATATAAAGATGGAATGGTGGTGGGAGAATAATTTTAGCTAAAGTTGTTTTCTGAGTACCCAACTATAGACTTAAAATGTGAAACCTAGTCTCTTGTAAGACTTATATTCTGAGTGTGTTCTTAAACCACATATTTTTATCACCTAAATCTTTTTTAGGGCAAAGAGTTAGCAATGGAAATTGAAGCATTAGAAATGGAAAGAGAAAAATTAAAGGAAGACTCAGACAAGTTGTTGTTGGACCTAGGTGAAAAGGAGCATCAGAAGCTAACACAAGGTTGGTTTTTACTCCAGCTGTTTTTGGAGAATACCCAAATGACCAGTTTTGAAGAAAATTTTAGTCAACCAATTACCAGACAACAAAATTTTAAACCGGTCAAAATTGAGAGGAGTTGCAGACGACATTTTAAAGTTCATAAAATTTTAGATTTTTTCAACTTTCTTTGAAGCAAACAATCAAGGATAATAAAAAGAATTGCTGGAAACAAGCAATGTTTTCCTAATTGTGTGGGAAAGGGATAATGCCCCGGTTCTGCTTTGTTCACTTGTTCAGGTCACAAACTCATGAAGTCTTTGGTTTGAATCCAAGCATAGCCAATAGGCCCTGTGGATAAGACAATGGGCAAGACATTGAGAGCACCCAACCTAGTCCTATTGGTATACAGGAAACCCATGAATGAGTGAAAGCTACCATGATATAACTGGAAGCATGTTCAAATGGATGTAAAACTGCATTCAACCCATTCCCACACAATGGCACTTTTTGATGCCCCAAAGAAAAATAGCTTGGGAAAACATGGAAAATGAAGAAATTCCTTGTTACAAGCAATTCATTCATTATCCTCTATGTTTTCTACCCAAAGAGTAAAAGAAATCAAAATTTCACCATGTTGAATTTGTCCCCTGCAACATCTTTGAATTTGGACCAGTCTAAAATTTGTGGTTTGGGAATGGGTTAATGAATCCATTAATAAAATGATTTTTGGCAGGAATGTTCCTTGGTGTACATTGCTTAATTTCTGTATCAAATTTTGATCGAATGAAAACGTTTACACCCATTACCAGATTACAGGATTTAACCCATGACCAAATGGCAAAATTTTAGACTAGTCCAAATTGAAAGGAGTTAAAAGTAAATGAAATCATAGATTCTCAGCTATGCTGTTTCCGGAGAAAACCCGAGGTATTCCTATAGCCTTCGTGTTGTTGTTGTCTTTGTTGTTGTGCGAAAAACTTTTACATTTTGTGATATCTCTGGTTCTACTAAAGGCATTCACTGGAAACTTAGCACACTTGTTCACTATCAAAAGAGCAACCTATACTATCGAGGGGGGTAACTTTAGATGCATTTTGTCCACTATCCAGCACCTAGCAACCGAGTGTAGGCACCTGTAGGCGGTGTTTTTGTTTCAACTTGCTTGGTAGAAGATATTGTGGAAAATGAAGAAACTGTTTGCCACAAGCAATTTCTTCATTTTATACAATGTTTTCACGATTGTTTTTCATGAGGGGCATAAAAATGTCAATATGTTGGAATGGGATAAAATAATCAAAACTAACAAAGATTCCATTTCAAGTGTGATTATTCTCAAAGGTAAATATTGTAAAGGCTAGTATTCATTTCCAGATCTCCTTTTTCATCAATGATTTCATAGCTCATTTTCATTAGTGCATCAAAATGCAAGGTAGTACTTGGTTAATGTGTGGCATTTGTCAGAACTAGAAAGGACCCTCCCCCTCCCCCCACCCCCCCAAAAAAAAGATGGACTTTTCTGGTAATACTAGCCCATCCCGACACACACCAGCTTTTCCAAGAACCTTAAGAAAAGGATTCAGGTAAATAATGTTGAAACTGAAGAAACTTATTGTTTCTACCTCAAGAGATATATATATATATTTGGGAAGAAAACTTTGTGGATAATGAAGAAATTGCTTGAGACGAGCAATTTCTTTTTATTTCAACAATGTTTTCCTAAACTCTTTTCTGAAGGGTGTAAAAAGCGGGATTGTGTAGGAATATGTTAATTAGACTTCATAACAAAGTTAATTCAGAAAGAGTGAATGTTCACAATATAATTTTAGAATTTACAATTTATACAATTTACAATTTATACTGTGCTATGGTTTTTATGGGATGAATACTTGCTATAGAAATTAATGGTTGTTATGTGATGAATGGTTGCCATAGAAAACAATGGTTGTAATGTGAGAAAAGATGTTCTCGCTTTAAAAGAAATAGTTATCTTACTTACAGAAATAGTTGACAGTCTTGAGAAAGAAAATCTTTTGTTGAAGAAAAGAAATGTGGGTCTTCAAGAACAAGTTACTTTATTAGAGAAAGCAGTACAGAATGCTACAAGGGAACGAGGTCCAAAACAATACCCAGTCTCTGGTAAGACTTCTATTCTGAGTGTATTCTAAAGCAATACTGTTTGAAAAAAAAAGTTTGAAGCAGCAAACTATGACACTTACGATTGTTTCAGTTTTGGAGAGATTTCCGTCAATTAACCTATGCTTCTTTCCATCATAAAATCAATCTCGCATCAAATAACCCTGTTAGACTGGAAGGCATCTTTTTACTCCCACATTGGTTGACATTTTTTGGTCAACTTAAATGTAATAATTACAGCTTATTAAACATTTAGGTCACCAGCCAACCATTTTAATCCATTCCCATACAATTCCACCTTTTTATTCTCTGCAAAAAAAGGCTTTGGAAAACATTGTGGAAAATGAAGAAATTGCTTGTTTCAAGCAATTTCTTCATTATCCATAAAGTTTTCTATTCAAAAAGACAAAAAAAGATTAAATTCCATCAACTTGAAATTGTAAACCTTTGCAGCTTTTTAGCTCACCTGAGCACCAAGTGCTCAAGTGAGCTATTGTGATCACCTTTCGTCCAGCGTCCGGCAGGCGTGTGTCGTGCGTCAACAATTTCTTTAAACGACATCTCCTCCCAAACCACTGGGCCAATTTGAACCAAATTTGGCACACATGTTCCTTAGGTGGTCCCCTTTCAAATAGCTATAAGAATTGAAATCTGTTAAAAACTCTGGTTGCCCTGGTAAATAAAGTGAAATTTCAAAATAATCTTTAAAAATCTTCACCTCCTGACCTAGAAGGTGTAGAGTCTTGATATTTTGCATGAAGCATCAGTATATTGACCTCCTTCAAAATAGCTTAAATCATGATCCTTGGGTTCCCAGGGGCTGAGTCCCAGGGGTGTGGGTTGTATATTGAAATAAAGAACAATTTTTTAAATGACATCTCCTCCCAAACCACTGGTCCGATTTGAACCAAATTTGGTAGAAATGTTCCTTAGGTGGTCCCCCTTAAAAGTAGCTAAAAGAATTGAAATACGTTAAAAAATCTGGTTGCCATGGCAACAAAAGTGAAATTTCAAAATAATCTATAAAAATCTCCTCCTCCTGACCCAGAAGGGGTAGAGGCTTGATATTTTGCATGAAGTATTAGTATATTGATCTCTTTTAAAATAGCTAAAATCATGATCCTCGGCTCTCCTGGGGTGGAGCCGGGGGGGGGGGGGTATAGGCATGAAGCATTAGTTCACAAACTTCTTTCTTATTTTTGAAATTATAACCCCAGGATCCAGAGGTAGGAAAAAGTTTTTCCTTCTTTCAAATCAGCACTAATGCCTTGGAATTTGTAATTGTAGACTTTTGGATCCCCAGGTTCATAGTCTTTATATGTAAGTGTGGCCCACTTGTATCATAATCCTAACCTTAACATGAAATTAGATTGTTGAAAGAAAAAGAGCTTTTATCTCAGGTGAGCGCCGGAAGGGCCAACAGCCCTCTTGTTTCAATTTGGACCAGTCTAAAATTCTGTTGTGTGGGAATGGGTAATTTTGGTTGTTACAATAACGCCATTTGATATCTAAGTCCAACTTTCTATCTAAGTCAGTGGGTGTTCCCAGCAATACTTCAGTTGAAACTTGTGTAAATTTGTTAAGAATTCCTTTCATGAAAAAGGATTATACGCTTTTTGCAAGAAATTTCTTCTTCTTTAGCAAGAATGTTTCCGAAATTCAGAATATCAAGGTTGTGAAAAAAATAGGTGTGGGAAAGGCCTTGTATTATGTTGGTCTGAATTTTAATCAAAACATAGATAGCTGATTAGTGTTCATAGACTTTGAAGTATTGGAAGGTATAATAGAACTTGTGTGCTACAAATAAAACCAACAAGAACTAAAATTTGAATTCAATTTCAACATAGGTTGTATAATTTCAAAGACTTAACCATTTACTATGTGTATTTTGCATTATATCATTTTAGAAGAAAGTGAACAGCCTGCTAAAGAGATGAAAGAAACAACCATTGATGATTCAACATCAACAACTTCTGACCATTCCGAACTGTCAAGGAGAAACTTTGAGCTAGATGAGCAGGTGACTTCACTCAGGGAACAAATACATAAAAATGAGACAGAAATTGAGCAATTTGAACTTCTTCAGACAGACTGGCAAAATGAAAAAGAGGCTCTTGAGCAGGTTCTTATGCAGCTGAGAAGTCAGCTGAGGGAAAAGGAGAATGCTCTCAATATTGCTGAAGCTCAGCAGGTTAGTTCTAACCCATTACCAGACAACACAAATTTAGACTGGCCACAAATCATAAAAGATGTAGATGACAATTTCAAGTTGAACAGGGGAGCATTTATATCTGCAAGCGATGATCTTGTTACTACCCAGCACCTGCAGTCGACATACCATCAGCATGTAATGCTCTTGTACCATTGTATTGTCCTGAAAAATGTTTAGGTTGAGGGTTCGTTCCCCAGTTGCTTCAGATATCCTGTCCGACATTTGTCTCCCACTAATGGGCGGATAAGTATAAACTTAAGTGGGATGAACAGTTGGAGGTTGGGAGAGGATTTATGGGTGGTACTGGTGTGAGAAATACCAAGAATCCATAGTTAGGTGCTCCAGCTGCCAAGATATGACTGAAATAATGTTATACCCCATTCAGTCAATCAATGAAAAGAAAAATTAATGGAAGATGTGGAAATCACATTGAACAGTGAATACATTCTTTTATTACATTGTTTTCAGTCCCATACAGTATTTACTTTTTAAATTTCTCTCAGATTGAATTGTTGTTTGCAAGTTCTATTCCATTTGGTCATTCAAAAACTGAATGGTCTAAATATGTACGGATTCATACACAATTATGCTTTTTGACGCCCCTCAAGAAAAACAATTATGAAAACATTGTGTAAAATGAAGAAATTGCTTGCAACAAGCAATTCCTACATTTTACATAATGTTAACACAATGTTTTCTACCCGATTGTTGAAAAAAACTAAAATTTTATAGATTTTGAATTTTTGTCTGCAACTCCTTCTAATTTGGGCCAGTCTAAAATATTGCAATCTGGTAATGGGTTTACAGTTAAATATTCATGGTATAAGGACTTTGCATAATTATATTGAATGTGTAACTCTCTGCATGGACACACTTTCACATATATACTGTATTATGGAACCCAGTATCACATGGAGCCATCTTTTGGCGTCCCTCAAGAAAATAGTTCTGGAAAACAATTGGGAAAGTAAAGAAGCAATTTCTTCATTTTCTAAATTTTTTCTACCCAGAAAGACAAAGATTTTTAAAATTTCTTCAATTCGAATTTAGTGTCCACAGCTTCTCTGACTTTGGGCCAATCTTGAATTTTGTCATGTGGTATTGGGTTAATATTTTCACGCATTTCATGTTAATATATTGGAGTAGGCAGGTGGTGGATAAACTTACCAAAAATCAGCTTTAAATAAACATATGTTACACGATGTCTATAATAGTATTCATGTAGTAACAGTTTTTGAACATACTAACAAATTACCATATTAATCCTTGTCATACTGAACCCGAATATTCCTGTTTTGACAGGAGGCATAGACAACATTTAGCCTGCACATAAGTGCAGTGTGATCTTAGACTATGCCAAATGTTTCTTTCCTTTAACCCATTCCCACTCAGTGACGCCTTTAGACGACCCCAAGGAAAAGAGCTTTGGAAAACATTGTGGAAATGAAGAAATTGCTTGTCACAAGCAATTTCTTCATTTTCAATAATGTTTTCTACCAAGAAAATTGAAAAATCCGAAGTTTCATTAACTTTAAATTGTTGTCTGCAATTTTTTCATTTTGGGCCTGTCTAAAATTTTTGCCGTCTGGTAATGGGTTAAGCCAAAATTGTCCATGAAAATTCATTATCCAAAAAATATTGACCCGTAATCAAGCTATATGGTGCTTTCAGTCCTTTGATTTTAATACAATTTTGAGAAAGTATTTTATTCAGTGTGATAAGGGTTAGGAAATACTAGCTATTGTATAGCATGAAACTTGTAGTGGCTCCTTGCTTGACATTGTTGATGTTAGCAACAGGTTGAAAAACAGGCTATGGGAATAAAGATCAAATATCACAAATGTGCAGTCTGATTGTAGTTTACACTACATGCTCAAAATATTAACCAGGTTTAAGCTTATATTGCATGCTGACAATTTGCTTTATTAACCATTAGGGCCTGCTTGCTGTTGAAAAGCATGAAACTAATGTTGCGTTGTTACCAGATCTTGTTGATGATGGTTCTAGTGATAGAGTTGATGGAATTGCTGAAGATATGGTTAAACTTGACAAGAAAATAGAACTTCTTGCAGAGGCTAATGCTCAGCTTGAGAAAGAGAGAGACTTTCTTTTGATTGAAAAGGTTGGGTTTCAATTTGTCTCTAGAATGATGAGTCAAGCAAAAGCACAGCTAGATTGAATGTTAGAGTTGATAGGAAGTCATAGTTATGTACGCAATTTATTGCAGTTGTGTGATTCAAAGATTCTTCAAAAAGGCACTAAGTCTGCATGGAAAACAATTGTTCAAAGTTCACTTCCAGACTGAATATTTTGATAGGTCAATCAGTTTTTTCGATTGACATAGACAAGCTTTCAATTCACGAGGAAAATTGAAGATGCTGAATATTATTGTCTTCTCTGCTCTGCCTTAAAATCTGACTTGTGGGGGGCAATTTCTTGTTGTGATGATATGGGAAATTCTTTATCCATTTCCACAAAAACATACTTTTTTATGACACTTATCACTAAAAGCTTGAGAAGGTACACTGCAACTCCTCTATAACGCTACCGGGCACAGCGCTGAATCCATTATAACGCGGGGTCCGCGTGGCTCCCAAAATATTGGAGGGGAGGGGGAAATTTCGGGTTGCAGATGCTGAGATACGACGTAAATGCTGATTTGGCCGCGATTTTTTCATCCCGTCTTCGACCCGCTCGAAGAAAAAGGGTTGCACATAAAAATCGATAATTACCCGAAGCCATGTAAGTTTTTAACACCTTACGTGGACGGTCCTGGTCATTAATGCATTACTTCAGAGGTAATTGCTTTATTGATTGATGACATGCGTAGTGTTTCAATTTTCAAAATCAGTTTGATTGTTTGGTCTTACTGTTTGACATTGAAATGATCGATGCCTTAGGTCTTTTATATTTTTTTAATCAATAGAGAATAGGCACGCACCTCGGTATCCTGCAGTTACAAACCTAGAAGGTGGTGCGATTAAAATATCAGACTGCTTCACTCTCGGCGTTCTTAATTTTCTTCAGTCCCGGGTAAGACGTGTTCTTAAAGTAATGCGCGAGCGTAAATTAGACAAATTGACTTGAGCCTACTATTTATTTCACTTCATAGTTTGCTGGTATCCGGAGTTCGTAGAGGATAGTGGCTTCAAGATGAAAACGCAACAATGTGCTTTGAAAACAATCAGTCGTAGTTGCGGCGTTTTCGCTAAATACAGAAAATACGTGAATTTGAATTGTAAATGTCACAATATCGGAAGGTTCTCATTCGAAACGGGATAGATATTATAAGTAGATTAAAATAAAATACCGTTATTTTTCCGCATTTCTTTCAATAATCCGAAAATTTAATGCCATCCTGTATGATCAAACACACGGCAAAAAGCTCGTCGATAAATTTGAAGTAACGGTTTTTCAGGTACAGTTTATTTTATTCTGTGGGAGGAAAGGTGATCAAAGGTGCCGCAGCCAGATGTTCAGCTATTTATGGGAGAGTTTCCTGAGTTGACACGTGCCAGACGCGTACCACGTGAGAATTCTTGCTGACCGAATTTTTTAACTCTTGTCGTTATGAAAACAGACATTCTGCCGTCTCGGATTTTTTTCGATTATTATGACCTTCATTTTTACGATTAAAAGTTAGCGGCTACAAAGTTTAATCCAGTTTTGTATACGAGCAACTGGTCGGTTTAAATTCCCGATTCATAAATGACTAGGTTCAGATGGAGTTCTTTGTCGGTTTATTGTTACCGTATTTTTAACAATGGTAAAGAAATTAGACCAAGTCCATTACCGCGAAAGAGGTTCGAAGGTCGATCCACGCGACATTTTCTCAACGCTTCAGTAACCCCAGGTGTTCAACAACTCGTCGGTCTCCAAGGAGACGTCGCTATGCGGAATACTTAGATTCTATCCCTTTTGTCTAAGGATGGAAATATTTACGTCCGTGTAAAACTGAATTCAATTAGATTAATGCCGACGACTATCATAATAGTAAAACATGTCTCGGGTAAAACTTCTAGCTTCTTAATATTGGGAGAAAGAGAACCACAATTTATAGACCTGTAGAAATTTACGGATTATTCAATGCTGATAGACCGGGAAGGTATGGTTAGAAATTAATTCTCCGCACGCTGAATTTCGTCGTTTTCTGATAAAATCTCGTAACTACAGTTGTTGTTTTTCATTTCCCGACTAGTAACTTGTATAGAATTAAACTTGTTACAGGAATTTTATCACGAACAGGGTTATAGCATAATAACTCCACTTCTTCCGCTGTTTCATTTCTTGGACCCCACCAACAGCGTTATAGTGGAGCTGCAGTGTATTTTGAAAATGAAGAGATTGTTTGTAATAAGCAATACAGCCATTTTCACAATGTTTTCTACCCTTGAAGAAAGATTTTTGAAATTTCATCAATTCAAAATTATCATCTGCAATTTCTTCTATTTGGGTTTGTCTAAACTTTGACATCTGGCAATTGATTAATGTTCAACTAATTTAGTGTAAAATTTGATTGATACAAGAAAAGTATGGTACATTATCCCTTTACCATTTAAACAAAGATTTGAACTGAACAAATTCAAAAGGGAATAGACAATAGTTTAACCCATTCCAAGTCATTCCCTCCTTTTTACGCCCTTATAGAAAAGAGCAATAGAAAGCATTGTGGAAAATGAAGAAATTGCTTGTATCAAGCAATTTCTTCATTATCTACAATGTTTTCTATCAAAAAAGACAAAAAAATTCAAAATTCCATCAACTTGAAATTGTCTTCTGCAGCTTCTTTCAATTTTGACCAGTCTAAACTTTTGCTGTATGGGAATGGGTTAAGGTGGAAATAGTATTCTCTAGGACAATAAACAAAGTATCAAAAAGGAAGTTGATTATTGCAATGAAGTGCTTCATTTGCTTACTGCTCTCAAATACACCTTTTATTTTGTTTAATCCTGTGAATGAATTTAGAAGTCTTAGCAAAACATTTAGTTTGCCGGAAATAAGCTATGAAATATTCTGAAATCTATTTCAGGGACAGTTTGAAAAAGAAATATCAGATCTCAGGCAAGGACAAAAGGAAGACAACATAGAAATGTCTGAATCAGGTTGGTCTTATTACAGACGTATATATTATTTTTATGCCTCCGCATCGATAGATCGGTTGCATATTGTTTTACCGGTGTCCTTTTGTCTGTCTGTCTGCAAAACTTAACCTGCCAACTAAACATTTTCCTATAACTTCAACCCTGATTAAGTACAATGCTAATATTTGGTATGTAGATATGTCTCAACAAGGCGTAACTGGGGAAGGTCATTTCATCAAGGTCAAGGTCAAAATTTTAACTTCCCTAAAACAAAGAAAAAACAATAAAAATCACCCATTTCTAAAGAATTTCTGTTTCGGGGCATGGTGCTTCACAAACACATCTTGTTTTTCTTAATTTAGGGTCCACAAACTCTTCCCTAAATGCAGATCAATTCATCTAACAAGCACAGCAAATGCTTTCGGAATTCACTGTTCTGTAAAGGTCTTTGAAAACAGAAAATGGTTTTGATTTGGTCATTTTAAGATTTCTTCAATATCAAGTTTCATTTCAGTGGGAAAAGTCCATTGCAGAAATAAACTTTTTGTCTTTTGACACAATGCTTTTGTTTATTTTAAAGTTTTGTTGAATTTTGGACATACCTGCACATTTGCATATGAGGTAGATATCAAATTAAAGAAGATGTATAACCAAATGACAGATAAAATTAGTTGCTACTAGTTAAAATTGATGGATTACTGGCCGTCCCCACTATCCTCCTACAAAGAATTTTGACTGAAATATCAAACAATACTAGTTTGCAAAATATATGGTCAAGAACATAAAATGAAAGTTTTATTGTTGATTGGATAATCAAACGTTGTAACTGCATCAAGAATAAGCTGTAGTTATGATGTTTAGCATATTCCCACATGACAAAATTTAAGACTAGCCCAAATTGCAAGGAGTTGCAGATGAAAATCAACAATCTTTCAACTTTCTGGGTAGAAAACATTGTTGCAATTTCTTCATTTTACACAATGTTTTCTCAATTTTTTCTTGCATCATAAAGTGTCATTGTGTGGGAATGGTTAAGTCACTAAATTAACAAAGATTCTTAACATAAATGATAGAGTTCAAAGTTCATTGAAGTGAATGATTTGATTGGTCATTCAATCTTTTTATTGAAAGCAGCTATCCAGCAAAGAGCACATGAGAATAAAGAGTGGTTGTTTATTTGGATGAAAGCAGTTTGTGGGACAGAAAACAATCTGTTCTGTCAGTGTGACACTTATATGATTTTATTTGTCATATATTCTTGCCACTAGATCCTGTAACAGCTAATTGGAACAAGCTACTGAAAGAAAAGGAAGAAGAACTTAAAGCCATCATGAGTGAAAAAGAAGACCTTGAAAATAATCTAAAAGAAGTTCCAGAGTTAAAACTTCAGTTAGAACAGAAACACAAAGAAATGGAAATCCTCCAGTCCCAATCAATTGAAAAGAGAATGGAAGAGATGGTTGGTCTAGAGAAGGAAATTGAGGACTTGAAGAAGAAGCTAAGAGGTAAAAATGAAGAGATTGTTAACTTATCCTTGGAAAAAGAAGAGATGATGTCTAGTTTAGAAGAACTGGATAACCAGCATCAGGAAGAAATGACTCACATCATAAAGATAAAAGAAGAGTTATCCAAAGCATATGAGGAGTTGAAAGACAAGTTAAAGGGCTATGAAAATGATATACATGTGATAAAGTCTGAGAATGAAGCACTAAGGAGTCAGCAAATGGTCAATCAGACTGATGAGAGTGCCAACTCTAATGAGCTTAACCATCAAATTGCAGAATTGAAGGAAAACAACCATCAACTTCAACGGAAACTAGATGAGCATTCTAAGCAAGGGAGTAAACTACAGACTGACCTGAATAGTAAATATGAAGAAATAAAAGAAATGAAAGACAAACTGTTGTCAAGTGCTCAAGCTTTGAATGATTTACATATGGACAAAAAAGAACTTCTCCATAAAGTAAAGACTCTAACAGATGATATAACTGAATTGTCAAAAAAACTGAAAGATTCAAGAGAGAGAGAGAGCGAACTGCTACAAAAAGAAAGCTCAGATGATAAAAATGCTGAGTTTATAGGTAGCTTGCAAAGTGAGAATAGTGAATTGACTGATAAATGCTCAAAGCTTACCGAAGTGATTGAGAAACAAAAAATAGAAATTAATGAGTTATGTTCCAAATTAACATTGAAAGATAGAGAACTAGATGAACTGAACTCCTGCATTCCTGATAAAGACACACAAATACAAAGATTGGGTTCAGAATTAAAAGAAAAGGTTTCTGCTGTGCAGGAATTAGACAAGGAGATTTCTTCACTGAAAAATGACAATGATAAATTAGGAGAAGAGTGTAAGAGAAAAGATGTTGATTGTGAAAGTTTCAGTCGTCAGCTTCATGCACTAGATAGTGAGTTGCACACCACAAAAGCATCATTAAAGGATGTGGAAACTGAAAATGAAACACTTTCTTCTCAAGTTGAAATGCTTAATAATGAATTGACAATTGTAAAACAAAATGTTTCAAAAACAACTGATGAATTTGATATACTGACCAAAGAATTAAAAAGAGTTAAAGATCTTCTTGAAGACTCAACAGACAGACTTCATACAAAATGTGAAGAATGTAACAAGCTTAATAAAGAAGTTGAATCTTACAGAGGTCAAATAGAAGGTCTTAAGGAGCATCAAGCTAACCAATTGAATGTTGAACTTCTAAGTGCCACGGGCGAGTTAGTTCTTGTAAAAGAAGAACTAGCAAATAAAACCTTAGAATGGGAACAGCTGTATGAAGATATGTATGCTAAAGATCAAGAATTGAATTCTTTGAAATCTCACTTAGAGAAGTATAAAACAGACATTGAAGAGGAAAAGAGATTATCTGAAAAGTATTCCAGTGATTTGCAGAGTATTGAAAAAGAAAGAGAAAGTTTAATCTCAAAGTGTGAAATACTTGAAACTGAACTTGTAGCTTTGAAAAGAGAACAGGAAGTAATTAACAATTCAACTACAGAGAGCAACAATGGCTTAAATCTGGACACCCGAAGTGAAAACATTCCAATTTCAGGTCAATCTAGTAATGAACATGGTATTGTATCTACAGAGCTTTCAAATTTACAGGAAAGTTTTGGAAAGCTACAGCAAGAAAATTTGGTTTTAGAAAACGAAATAAAAATTGTTACAGCAGATAAAGAGAAAATTTTAGTTGATAACAAGAGTGAAAAAGATTTATCAAATGTGAAAATAAAAGATTTAGAAACTGAAATAAAAGGATTGAAATCTGAAAATGAAACAAATTTAAATGAATTCAATGTTTTACATAGTGAAAGAGAAAGGCTTAAAGAGCATGTACATAAGGTGGAAGCTGAGGTTGAGAGATACAAACAAGTGATTCAAGGTTTTGAAGCTGACCTTTGTGATTTAAATCAAGAGAAAGATTCGTTGGTTTCATCCCTACAAACTTGTAGTGAAAAAACTGCCTCACAAGAAAATTTGATTGAAAATCTTAAACATAATTTGTCAGTAAAAGACATTGAGATTTCGAAATTACAGCAAAAGTTAAATAATGCAAAATCATTTATGAATGAAGACCAGATTCAAACAATAGACCATGGCCCAGAGAATGGAGTTGTTCTTACCAAAGACTTGCAAGACACTGAAGAACTTATTGAAATACATGAAACAATCCAACCAGTGAAGAATGTTAGTGGACTGACAATGGAACAAATACCAAGTTTTGATAATAAAGACTCAGATAAACAAGATATTTTGATTGAAATAGAAAAATTGCAAGGCCAATTAAAAGAGAAAGATAAAGTGATATCCGAAATGCAGAGAAATAATTCCTCATTACTGAAAATGTTAGATTCTAGATCTAAAACCATATCTGGTGAGTCTCCTATGTTTGAGATGAACAAGTTAGAGGGTGAGGTAAGATCAATGAGAGTTGAGAAGGAACAAATGATGGATGTGTTGAATGAAAAGTCACGCGAGAACAGTAATCTGAAAGCTGAAGTACAAAGACTAATGAATGTTGTAGCAGCTGAAAAGTCTGCTATAAACAAGCTGCAAAAAGACAATCAGGAATTGACACGTAATTCACCTGAAAGAGATGGACAAAGGCTCGATGATATGCAGAAAGAAGTTGTACAAAACCTGTCGAGAATGATTCGAGATAAAGATTTGGAAATAGAATCACTTACTCAGAAAAATGAGACATTGTTGTCAGTGCTTCAGGAATCATCTAACGAGGGAAGCGAAATAAAGACTTTGTTACAAGATAAAGAAAATTTAACTAAACAGTTAGCAGCATTACAGGGAGAGAGGGAGCAAATGATTACTTACCTTAACCAAAAACATCAAGAAAGTCTAGCATATCATAATGAAGTACAGCGACTAACAGCTGTTGTAAATACTGAAACAGAAAGCAATCAGAAACTCAAAATGGATTATGATAGTCTAGTGCCACAGTTTGAGGAAAAGAAGCAAGTTTTATTAAAGTGTCAGAATGAGTTGATAGACTATAAACAGAAATACACAGACTTGGAGGTCAAATATGGTCATTTAATACAGCAATCAGACTCTGGCGAATCTGTTGATAAAGCTCTGTTTGACAGTAAAGTAAAAGAATTAGAAATCCTTCAATCTAGAAGTGATGAACTAAAGGAACACATAAAAGATAAAGAAACGAAAATTCAGTCATTACACCAAAGTTATTCGGAACTAGAACAGACTTACAGACATGTTGATAACGAAAGAGCTGGATATAAAAAACAAGTGGACAATTTTGTGTTTCAACTACACGGTCTTCAATCCGAATCTGCTGACCTGAAGGCAGACATAACCCAACTTCAACAACAAAAGCAATCTGTGATATCTGAGTGTCAGTCATTGACAGAAATGAATAAGAAACTGACGTTACAGTTACAAGATAGTGATTTTGAAGTGAAAAGTTTAATGGAGAAAATATCATCCCTTACAGCAATTATACAAGAGGAGAAAGGTGAAAAGGTACGGGTGAATCAGCTGACTCAGGAAAATGAAGTAACACAGAACAGAATAAAGCAATTACAACAGGAGAGAGATCAGGCAGCAATCGCATTACAACAGACTCAGCAACATAACCAGCAGCTCCAAACAGAAGTGAGTAAACTTTTAAATAGACAACAAAATTAACATATCAAAGCCATGTTCACACCAACAGTACAGTCTGTCAGAGTTAGGAAATACATAGCTTTTAGTATGTGGTCTAAGATAATTCACTTAGTGACAATTCACTTCAGACTGAGTTAAGCAATGCAGCTTCAAACTGATTACATGGTTTCATTGGTCAATAAATCATTGAATTCATCAATTGACCAATCACGTTTGTCAATCAAAGAATGGGTCAACCAATCAAATCATTTATTAAGACCAGGAGTTCAAATTGAACACTGACATT
The DNA here is from genome assembly GCA_946902895.1 of Fragum fragum. Taxonomy (NCBI): domain Eukaryota; kingdom Metazoa; phylum Mollusca; class Bivalvia; order Cardiida; family Cardiidae; genus Fragum; species Fragum fragum. The sequence continues at coordinate 50,263,249 of OX336366.1, forward strand.
GGTAGATATCTTTGTGAAGTATCTTAGTAATTTTAGCAACTTAAACATCAGAACTACAGGTTATTCAAAGTTTCAGTTGCCAACCAAATGTTTTTCTATTTTGTTACATGTGTCTGGCCAAAAATTTTGTAAATTTACACAATTCGATTTGGAAGCAGAACTTTGTCAGAGTCAATAGGTGAGGCCAGCAATCCATCAATTGATGGATCACACCAAAGTTCATGCCAATAGGACAGTTTCTGAGATACAAAACTATTTAGCTTTCAGTATGTGATCTTAGGCAAAATAACAGATTGCTGTCCCGCCAAAAGATTCAGACAGCAAGTTCCACTTCAATATTATATAGGGTTATTTTGCAAAATTTAAGGCCAGTAACATGTAACAAAATAGTTAAACGGTTGGTTATAAACCTGAATGTCGTAACTACAGTTTGAGTTGCCAAACCAACAAAAATGCTTCCATAAATGTCAGCCAGTGTCAAAGTTCACATCCTGTCTGATTTGATTGGACGATTGATTCTTTGATTGACAACTGATATTACTAGCCACTCCCACTGACCCCCAACAAGGTAGTTTAACCCTTTCCTGTTTTATGAAATTTTAGACTGGTCCAATTTGAGAGAGGTTGCAGACGACAATTAAAAATGCATGCAATTTGAAATCTGACAATCCTATGTGGTAGAAAATATTGTGGAAAAGGGAGAAATTGCTTGTTACAAGCAATTTCTCCTTTTTCCACAGTGTTTTCTCAAGTTTAAAACCACAGTGACGTAATATCCAGGGTTTGTCCAGGAAAGGGTTAATGGAAATCAAGGCTAGCCACTCCCACTGACCTCAATAAGATAGTTTGATGAAAATCAAGGCTAGTCACACTATTAGTCACACCTATTTGGATCATGTTTTGTCCATTGACGTACATTAACAGTTCAAGCTCAAATACAAAAGTCAAATATTAATATTAATCTTTACCACTTAATTCCACATTTTTATGCACTGGAGACATATTGCTTTGGAAAAATATGAGAAAAGGAGAAATTATTTGTAGGAAACAAGCAATTTTTGCTTTTTTTTTTTTTTTTTTTTAAATCTAATTGCACTTTGAAATGTTGGCTGAAACTTCTTTTTATTTTGACCAGTCTAAAATTTTGTCATTAAGAAATGGGTTTAGATTAATTTCTGTTTATAAGCGTACTGATTATAGCATATTGTTTTAAATGCATGTTTTAGAAATATAAATATTTGATGTTGGTATATTCAAATGTCCATGTGGTAAAATTTTTTTAGTAACATTCCTTTCACTTTGCAGATACAGACCTTGAAGGAAAAAGAGAGCAAACTTAATCGAGAGTTAGACAGACTTAGGCAGCATTTAATCCAGGTAGGTCTTTGGTGTAGAAAAAATTTTCTTGTGTAAATACCCAAGTCTGTTTTGAACGTTTTCAAATTGAAAGAGATTGCAGCAGAATTGACAGATTGCTATTGTCATTGTAAAAATCAATTTTTCAATCCTAACATACATTAAGACCAGAGTTGAACTTTGAACTGCAACTTAGTTACTTATTGGTTTAAAGTTGTAAACATCTAACTATATCAAAGAAGTTGTAGTTATGACATTTAGGTTGCCAACCAATTGTTGGTTTATTTAGCTCACCTAAGCACAAAGTGCAAGGTAAGCTGTTGTGATTAGTCCTTGTCTGTTTTCTGTACATCTGTCCGTCCACAATTTCTTTAAAAATTTTCTCCTAAAAGAGTACGCTAATCAAACTGAAACTTGGCAGGAATGTTCAATGGGTGAAGTTCTACAAATGCTATTAAAAGAATTTGATTCCACAAAAACCTGTAGTTGCCATGGCATTTAATCCTGTTCAATCCCTGGTTTTTATGTCGTTATGATTTTATAATTGGGAAAGCATTGTAAAAAAACTTCTTGATTATTTTAAAAATTGAATCCACTTTAAATTTTCATCTACAAAATCTTTGAATTTAGAAGATAAGAAACATGGAACATTTTAGTAAATTTTTGAACAACTTTTTTTCAGAAACTACATGGCCAAGGACATCTATCTTTCATATACAGCACAAACACATAGTTCTGTATCATATTTGCTAACATTATACCCCTGGCGTCAAAAATAGCCACACATCATTGAGTCCAAATTTGGGAGAATACTCAATTAGAGCAATTTCAAGACTTCTCCCTATAAACTACAATGCTTAGGACATTCATAATTTGCTCTGCCCAAGTGGTCTGAAATAGGGAAAAATGCTGAATTTGAGCAAGGTAAAAAAGAGCTATTCTTCTTCACAGGGCTCTGGAAATTTGGAAATTTAAATCGGTCCGGGAAAATGCCTGCCCCCCCCCCGGCAAAAAAGGACCCCCCCTCCGCCGACAAAACGAATACCCCCGCCTTTTTTCACCTTTCTCGTACGTAAAAGGGTTCATTCAGTAGTTGTCTTCTTTTTCAAATATGATGATTATAATCTTCAACGCGTGGAAGATAGATGAAATCAACTGAAAGATCCTACTTTCATTTTGTTTTTGAAAATTCGGCTGTGAATAAATTGCAATTCCGGCAAAGTACGGCAGTCCACGAAATTCCAATATATTGTAAAATTAGATAGACAAGTAAATTACATTATTAAAATTTCCGGGTTTTACAGAATATCTCCGTGACGTACGCTCCCCCCCCCCCCCCCCGGGTACCGCCAATTTAATTATAGTATTGAGATACTTTTTCATTTTCATAAGCTAGTTATCCAAAGTTCTGTTAATTGAACACAGTCATGTCGATTTTCTTTCAACACGAGCGTCTGTTGATGGAAAAACACAGCTGACGTCACAAAAATGTCGGGTCAGTCCATTCTACCCAATGGGATCGCAGAGTCGTGACGTACATCAAAAAGACCGATGAGACAAACTCGACAGGGTCGCCCACTTTTTGCACTATTTTCCTAGAGTAGAATTTGTGCACAAATCTCGGTCATTTATTTATTGTAGTTGATTTCAGATTTATTATTCGGACATTTTCCACCCCTGAAGTAAGATTTAATTTTATTGACGGAACTAGCGATATTATTAAGCTTTCGTTTTCGTTTATATTTGAATTATCTGTATTCTGCAGATTTCCAATTATTGTTTGAATTATATCGGCTATGTTTCTCACCGTGAAGGAAAAACAATAAAACATATATTAACGACGTGACTTTTTTTACAAATTCCAAACCCAGTTTCACGCGCTTTCTGGTGATAAATTAAATTCATAAAAGCTTTGTGCTGAGCTATTCCGACTTTGTACGAACGGCAACTGAAGCCTGTTAAACATAACATAACATAACATAATCTTTATTCTCTAAGGTACAATATTTTGTACAATATTAGGAAAAGAAATTAGTTTCACGAGTAACGGCAATCTAATTCGACGCAGTATTAGATGTCCATTTTGATAAGACTTCAAACGTTTGTAAGACAAACAGAATCTCTATTGTAATTGTTTACAAAACTCGATACCCGAAGTTCGGTCAAGCGTGAAACTGCAAATTAGGTCCACGTGCGGAAGGGCATTTGACTGGCCGGCGGGTAAACCAATTATCGATTTTTGGTACTTGTTTATCTCTTAATTTGCAGGTAATGTGTGAAACCCTTCGATTATTTCGGTTTCAAGTGAATTTTGAGAGATGGTGGGCGAGTTTATCAATATTTCAACGTGAAATTTGATGAAAATTTCGGACCAATTTTGGTGTAATTTTGGGGATTTCAATCTGTCTGGCAATTCAAAATTCGGTCCAGACCGGCAATTTATCGGATTTCCGGAGCCCTGCTTCTTCACTATTAGGCCTAGGGTATTTATATTTGGAATGTGGCATAATTTGATAATTATCTACCAACCTTGATGCAATTATGCCCCTTGGGACAAAATGGCCCTTTCCTAGGTGTCCAAAGTTTGAAAAACCTTCAATTAGAGCATGTTCAAAAACCTTTCAGTCCAATTGTATATGGTCTAAGACATTTGTGTTTGATATATCGTACCCGTATCATCATATGGTTCTCTATACCCCTGAAGTAAAAGATTGCCTGACCCCAGAGGTCCAAATCAGAAAAATTCTCAGTAAGATCAAGATCAAAAGTCTTTCTTCTTGAATTATAAGGTCTAGGACATTCATATTTGTTATGCAGCATTACAAGATAGTTTTGTCCTAAGCTTCTGAAAATTTTGCCCATTGGGTCAAACACAGCTGTGTCAAGGGATCCAAAGTTTGGAAAAATGCTCGATTAAATGTAAATCAGGTGAGCTATCTAGGACCCTTATGGTCCTTTTGTTTGATGGATGTTACTGGTGATAACTTTTGCTAAATAATGTTGTTGAACCCTTGTCATGCTGTATAAATTACCTTACTGAACTGCTGTCAAATCAAAGGGCTGAAAGCACTGATAGAACTTGTTAAAAAATCAATATTTCTTTTAGAAATCAACTTCATAAACAACCCTGATAGAAAAAATACAAACAGGAGGTGTAGACTAAGATCAGCCTGCACATAAGTGCAGTCTGATCTTAGTCTACACCTCCTGCTGAAACCGGAATATTCCGGTTCAGCATGACAAGGGTTAATTTCTAAGTGTAACTTCTGGTGAAGGTAAGTGGGTGTGGTCAGCAATCAGTCAATTTTCTTAAGCAAGCCATGATTGACAGCACCAGCTGCATGTAAAATATTAATTGATCAATTGTGGCTGTCAATAAAACAATCAGTCAACCAATGAAATCATTCATTTAGATAGAATTCAGTATTAACCATTGGCCGCCATTTTTGTTAGGCTTTTTTGTTACTTTGACAACTTAAACGTTGTAATAACAGCTTATTCAATGTGTAGTTATGACATTTAGGTTGACTATCAACCAATCTACAAAGGGAACTTCCTGTTGGAGTCAATGAGCAGGACTAACGGAAGTGGGCATGGCCAGGGATTGGTCAGTTGTTCCAGTCAGATGCAATCAGTCTTCATCAGATACATATTTGTATTAGTGTTTTTACTCTGACTGCTTAAAGTTATTCTGAAAAAGGTTTTGAAAAATACCTATGAGGTAACAGCCTTTTTTAGTACCTTTATGGGTACATGTTTTTGCCTTCCATACAGATGTGTTCATAGAAAACTTATATAAATCTACTGGGCATTATTGTAATTATTGAATAAAAATCTATAATTTGCCTTAATTATTTGTTTTGCATTCAGAGTATAAAGGTATTTTAAACAGGTAGGGATTACGGTTTTGCTTTGCAACAAGTAAGCACATAACCTTCCTAGAATTTCATGTCATTATCCTATTCCTCCATTCCTTAAAAGAAATTTCTTCATTTCCCACAATGTTTCATGAAGGATCGGGGCATATTGTTTTACTGTTGTCCGTCTGTTTGTCCATCATTCAGTCTTTCCATCTGTCAGTCTGTCTGTCTGTCTGCAAAACTTAACCAAAAAACTTAACATTGCCAATTCCCACCAGCCTATTCAAGATACAATGCTCACATTGGCATGCTGATGCATCTCCATCAAGTCAACAACACTTTTCATAGTTAAGTCCTGTTACAGGGGCATTGTGTTTCACAAACACATCTTGTTGTTTAAATATAACAACTCAAAAATTGTTGTCAGCACTATCTTTGAATTTGGACCAGTCTAAAATTCTTCATATGGTAATGGTTACTTCAAAGCGCTTCAAGTCAGGGCTTGATGGCTATCATAAAAATGTGGGATTGCATGGTAATGAGTTAACCCATGAACTCACAACAAAATTTTAGACTGGTCCAAATTCAAAAGAGTTGCAGACAACAATTTAAATTTGATGAAATTTGAGATTTTTTCAACTTGGGTAGAAGACATAGTGGAAAATGAAGAAATTGCTTGTAACAAGCAATTTCTTCATTTCCACAATGTTTTCCCAATTGTCTTTCTTGACAGGAGTCCAAAAGCGTCACTTTGTGGGAATGGGTTAAGAACTTGTACAAGTACAAGTAAACAAAAAATGCCATCCTTATTATAATTGTCTGTAATTGCAGATAGAGGATGGTTATACTAGAGAAGCTTTGGCTGCTGAAGAACGTGAAAAGGAATTGAGAACACGTCTTACTGAAGCAGAGGAAAAACTGTTTACATCATCATCTGCCATGGAAACAACCAGGTTTGTGATATATTTAGTAACCAGTTCTTGATTTTATGATATAGTATAACATCTTTATAAATTAACCCATTATCAGACAACAAAACTTTAGACTGGTCTAAATTGAAAGGAGTTGCAGATCCTATAAAATTTCTCATTTTTTCAACTTTTTAGGAAGAAAACATTGTGAAAAACGAAGAAATTGCTTGCAACAATTCTGCTTTGATTTTATGCTCAACAAAAGATTGTGGAAAAAGAAGAAATTGCTTGTTGTGGAAAAAGAAGAAATTGCTTGTAACAAGCAATTTCTTCTTTTCCCACAATGTTTTCTACCACATAGGATTGCTTCTTTTCAAATTGCATCCAATTTTCTACAACCTCTTTCAATTTTTACCAGTCTAAAATTTACAAAAATGGGAAAAAGGTAAAGGCAGCAAAATAATGACACTTATTTTAGAGCAGTTCAGTCTACCCAAGCTCTTTTCAATGAAATGGCATCATATTTTTTTATGCAACAAGAAAATAATGCTATTGAAAACATTCTAGAAAATAAGAAATTGCTTGTATTAAGCAATTTCCTATTCTCTCACAATGTTTTCTGTCTCGGATGGCCCAATTTTCTTCATTTTAAACCAACTTTGATTTGTCATCTGCTATCTCTTTCAATTTGGACCAGTCTAAATTTTGCCTTGTAAATGAGTTAAATTGAAAATTGAATGAACATTTTGATTGTGGTGGACATGTGTATAACTTCAGTCAACAGGCTAGTCAGAAGTTGGACAGTTTAACACAACAACTAGAGTTTGTATCTCAACAACGGGACCAAGCCTACCTACAGATTTCTACTCTTCAAGAACAGAATCAGACTTACTCTGTATCACTGGCAAATCTGCAGATGGTGTTAGAACAGTTCCAACAAGGTCAGTAGCATGCCTATTATCCCATTATCTAATCCCCTTCATTTTGATCTTCAGAAAAAACAGCTCTATGAGAAGTATTGTTGTAAAAGGAGAAATTGTGTGTTGCAAGGAATTTATCCCTTTCTTACAATGTTTTAGAAAACATTGTTGGAAAAGGAGATATTTCTGTCAGCAAGGAATTTATCCTTTCGTGAAAATGGTTTTCACACTTTTTTGTATATATTTAGCTCTCATGAACTTGAAGTGCAGGATTTTTTAAAAGAGATATAGAAGGAAATCTTTAGATATCTTGTTCTTCTAAACCAAAGGCATAGAGCATTTTGTATGCAGATTTACCTTAAGGTACTCCATCAAAATGTTTCAAATGAATACTTTTGGATCAAACATTAGCCCTATGGTGTTTTGGTTTCCTCGATTTACATAATTGTAAAGAAGGGAACCTCTTCAGATCTTTTCTTCCCAAATTATAAGCCCTATTTGCTGAAATTATGCATGCAAAATCACCCTATGACACTCTACTTAAGCCATTCCCACACGATGATGCTTTTGGCTGCCCCTCAAAAAAAATTGGGAAATCATTGTGGAAAATGAAGAACAGATTGTAACATGCATTCCACAATATTTTCTACCAATATGGTAGAAAATCTAAAATTTCTTTTACTTGGTAATGGGTTTAATACTTAGAATTGCATTCATCTTGGATTGAACTAAGCCTTATTTGGGTTCCTGGACTTCAGAAAGAGACAAAGGACGAAATCTTTTAAAAATCTTGTCTTTCAAAACCATAAGTCCTGTAGAATTAGCATGCACTGCTGCCTAATAGAACTGTACCCAAATTATTAAAATCAATACTTGTTGATCTAAAGAAGCCCATGTTATGGGTTCCATGATTTTACATACAGATTATCTTTAAAATCTCACATTTTTCCAAAGTTTATAGTTTTCAAATTTTGTATGAAGCAATGCCTTACTCTACCAAAATTCTGTAAACTTTCGCAGTAAAAGACTAGAGCTATTATGAGCAGATTAGCAATATAGGACCATCATGGTCCTCTTGTTCTATCTACATGTTCATTAATGCATTCCCACACAATGACCCTTATTGACGCTCCTTAACCCATTCCCACACAATGACACTTTTGGACACCCCTTGAGTAAAAAGCCTTTGGAAAACATTGTGGAAAATGAAGAGATAGTCACAAACAATTTCTTCATTATCCACAGTGATCTCTTCATGAAAAGATAAAGAATTTTACAATTTCATCAGCTGAAAATTGTTGTCTGCAACTTCTTAAAATTTGGATCAGTCTAAAATTTTGTTGTCTAATAATGGGTCAATAAAACATTCAGGAAAACATTGTGTCATTGTGCATTTTCCTCATTTACATAATGTTTTCTACCCAGGCAGTTGAAAAAATCTTCATTAACTTTTAATTGTGGTCTGCAATGCCTTTCAATCTGGAACAGTCTAAAAATTTGCTGTCTGGTAATGGGTCAAAGTGTTGTCTGCATCTTCTTTCAATTTGGATTCCCTGCTATCTTGTCATTTGTTGATGAGTAAAATCTTTTGATTCAAAAGACTTTGCTCTTTTCTATTTTGTTTCTTTTCTATTTTGTTTCATCTTTATTCATCCAATTTTCTTGCAATAACTTCATTGTTTGCTTGTAATTTGATAGAAAAAAATGAAGTTGTTTATAAATGTAAGCCTATTTGTTGAAAAGTTGTTTAATATTGCGTTAATGGCAATGGGTTAAACCAAATATAAACAAAACTAATCAAGTTTGATAAAGCAAAGTTGTTGCTTTTCAAGAAAGGGTTAACAGCTGATTAGTAATTTATAGATCTAACAAAATTTGAATTACCTTACAGAAAAGGATCAAATGGTGGCAGATGAGACAGAGAAATATGTCAAAGAGATAAAGAATCTAAGAGACCAAGTTAAAGGCTTGGAGGAGAATCTTAACTACACAAAGGTAAGAGGCTTCTTTTGTGTGAGGTATAGTGTAAATGATCTTGTAGGTAATACTAATTAACAGACCACATTTAGACTGGTCCTAATTGAAAGAAGTTGCAGATGATGATTTAACGCATTACCAGACGTCAAAATTTTAGACTGGCCAAAATTGAAAGAAGTTGCAGATGACAAATTAAAGTTAATGATTTTTTTTTTATTTTTTCAACTTTTTAGATAGAAAACAATGTGGAAAATAAAGAAATTGCTTGTAACAAGCAATTTCTTCATTATCCACATTGTTTTCCAAGGCTTTTTTCCTTAGGGGCTTCTAAAGGCCTCACTGAGTGGGAATGGGTTAATCCATTTCCACACAGTGACGCTTTTACACGCCCCTCAAGAAAAACATTTGGGTAAACATTGCGTGTTAAATGAAGAAATTGCTTGTCACAAGTAATTTTGTCATTTCACACAATCTTGTCTATCCAGAAAGTTGAAAAAAAATCTGAAATTTCTTAAACTTAAATTTATCGTCTGCAACTTCTTTGGACCAGTCTAAAATTTTGCTGTCTGGTAATGGGTTAAAGTTGATTGTATTTTGAAAATCTTGGTCTTTTGGGGAAGAAAATATTGTGGAGAATGTAACAAGCGAATTCTTCAATTTTTACAATATTTTCCTAAACTTTCTTCTCTTGGGGGGGGGGTGAAAGCTTTGAAAACAATTTAGAAAATGAAGGAAATGCTTGCTACAAGCAATTTCTTCATTATCCAAAATGTTTTCTACCACAAAAGACAAAATTAGCAAAGTTTTATCAACAAAATATTGTCCTCTGCAACATCTTTTAATTTGGACAGACTTGTAATTGGTTAACCCTTTCCTGTACAAACCCGGGATTTAACACCACTGCAATTTTATACTGGAGAAAACATTGTGGAAAAAGAAGAAATTGCTTGTAACAAGCAATTTCTTCTTTTTCCACAATATTTTCTACCACATTGGATGGTTTGATTTCAAATTGCATAAAATTTTCATTGTCGTCTGCAACTTCTTTCAATTTGGACCAGTCTAAAATTTCCAAAAACAGTAAAGGGTTAAGAGGCATGCTAAATAAGCTGTAACAAGAGTTAGTTGTACTTTACTGGTATGACTTGAGAAAGAAGTAACTGTTAACACCGGAAAATTTTCAGTTCTCCACTGTAAATATCATGTTGTTTGTACCCATTACCACACAACAACACAACAAAACTTTTAGGTCAAAACTGAAAGAAGTTGCAGAGGATTTTTAGTTAATTATTTTATGAAAAACAAATGTTCGTCTTTTGGGGGAAAATAACATCGTGGGTATAAAGAAATTGATACCCAAATTTTTTATTTGCTGAGAGTTGTAAAAAAGTGTGATTGTGTGGGAATGGGTTAAATATTGAACCATTACCACACATTCCTAATTATTTGCCATCCTTTTTATGCCCCCGCATCGATAAGATCGGGGGCATATTGTTTTACCGGTGTCCGTCTGTCTGTCTGTCTGTCTGTCTACAAAACTTAACCTGCCAACTAAACATTTTCCTATAACTTCAACCCTGATTAATATACAATGCTAATATTTAATATGTAGATAGGTCTCAACAAGGCGCAACTGGGGAAGGTCATTTCATCAAGGTCAAGGTCAAAATTTTAACCCTTTACCTGTTTCTAAAGAATTCCCGTTTCGGGGGCATAGTGTTTCACAAACACATCTTGTTTTACACAGCTAAGTGGTGAGGAAGGCAGGCTTTGTGACTGTAGAGGAGTTGAATCTAAGATTTACTGCATGCGTCATGATTTGTTTATTTAAATATACAGTAAAACCCCTCTACTGAGACCAATTCTGTTTCTTTTTGAAAGTGGTCTTTATAGCAGGGTGGACTTATTACTGAGGTTTGGTTGTATGTTTAGCTGTTCACTTCATGCAAGTTGTTCGTGATTTGGCTAATTCAGAAGCTGTGGATGTATATATTATATTTATTTGGTGTTAAAATTATGTACATACAAACAATAAATAATCTTGAAAAATGTCATTTAAAGTACCACAAGTTCTTTTTTTCTTTTTAAATGTTAGCTCTTTTCTCTACCATTTCTCTTTTTTGATCTGTTTCAAAAGTCCAACCTTGGGTTATTTATACAGAAATATATGTTCAAATTGTCAAAATATTGATATCATGTCTTCTTTAATGCAAACAACAAACACCAAGTCGAAATCAAAATTGAAATTGCTAATGAGTTCAGCTTAATCCTTGTCATGCTGTTCCCGGAATATTACGGTTTTGGAAGGAGGAGTAGACTAAGATCAGACTGCACTTATGTGCAGGCTGATCTTAGTCTACACCTCCTGCTTGTACTTTTCCTGTCAGAGTTGTTTATTAAGTTGTTTCTTAAAGATTTATTGATTTTTGAACAACAAGTTCTATCAGTTCTTTCAGCCCTTTGATTTGACAGCATTTCGGTAAGGTAATTTATACAGCATGACAAGGGTTAAGATTAAGACAGCTCAGAACGCCGTAACCAAACCAATCACAACTGCCTGATGCATTTTCTCTTTTGGTTTTATTACCCAAATGAAAACCTTAACAAATACAAATAACAATAAAAAAAATTACAAACTTTTATTTCAAGACCGGTCATCTATTTAATCTGTTCGATAAAAATAAAATCAAATATAATAGGTGTTCAATACTTCATAATCAAAAATCCAGCACTGTATTAGTACCCAATAAGTGTTGCTCTTATCAAGTGAAAAATTCGGATGGTTGGTCCAAGGAGTGAAGTTACAGGTTGTTTTAGTTGGGCTCAAATAGTGTATCATCTTAAGTTGATACTGAATTTATTTGTCGTAATTCAGAATAGTGGGGTGCCTGTTTTATAGGGGTTTGCAACCATTGAAATAATGCACAAAGAAATCCATTCTGTCAAAATTTGGTCTTAACCTTTTACAGTTTAATCCCTGGTTTTTACGTCCCTGTGAACTTATAATGGAGAAAACATTGTAGAAAAAGAAGAAATTGCTTGTAACAAGCAATTTCTTTTTTTCCACAATATTTTCTACCTTAAAATCGCTTTAAATTTTCATCTGCAAAAACTTTGAATTTGGACAGTCTAAAATTTGGAAAAATAGGAAAGGGTTAAAGGAGTGCATGTATTTTCAGGGTGGTAGTAAGGAGGGGTTTTGTTGTACCTACACATTTTCTAGGGTAAATTCATACTGGGCAATCAGACAGGTCAGATAATTAGTGTCAAATACAGTTCCGTAATACAAGGCCTCAAATGGCATCATTTTCAAGAACGTTTTCCTAAGATTTTGTCCAAGTGGCATAAAAAACTGGGATTTTGTGAGAAAGGACTAAAATCCTGTTCTGCATCCTTGCTTTGTAGGAACATCTGCCCGACCCCTGGCTTGTTATATAATTGAAATGCTGCTGCACAACTTGCATCCAATACAAGTTGTAAGATCAATACCGAAATGTGATATTGTCCATTGGGAGCCCCTGCCTTATTCTGATGATACCCAGATTTCATTACCAGACAACACAATTTTAGACTGATCTTAGTTGAACCCATCCAAACTTGAGAAGAATTCAGATTTTTCCATATTCAAAGATATGCAGACGACAATATCAAGTTGATGAAATTTTAAAAATTGTTGTCTTTCTAGGCAGGAAATATTGAGTTGAATGAAGAAATTGCTTGTGACAAACCATTTATTCAATTTTCAAAGTATTTCCCTAAGCCTTATTGCTACAGGAGTTTAAAAAAAGGGATTGTGTTGGAATGGGTTACAGTGATTGTCAACAATATTTCAAAGTAGTGTGAAATGAAAAAGTGTCCTATAAGGTAGAAACATTGTGTCCCCTTCAATATGGTCTGAAATTATGGTGTTGGTTTATCCCTACTTTATTGCGGATGTGTTGAAAATGAATGAGCATGCTACATTTCCTACAATTAATGGATTGCAGCTGTCAATCAAATGGTTAATGGACTAATCAAATTATTCCTTTAGACCAGAAGTGAAATTTTAACTCCATCATTGACTGACATTTATGTGAAACATTTTTGGTTTGCAACTTAAAAGTTGTAACTACAGCTTGAATAAGCTGTAGTTACAACTTTTGGTTGCCAACCAAACATCCCACCTTTTTGTTACATGTTTTTGGCCATAAATTTTGCAAAATAACACAGTTTAATATGGAAGTGGAACTTCCTGTCAGAGCTCAATAGGCCTGACTGGCAGTCTGTTAATTTCATCTGTGTGTGAAGTGCAGACTCTTGGTAGCCTGGACACCCAATCAGCGCTTTCAGACAAACGGCCAATTATCCAAATAAGCTTATCCATGTCCCAATTCCAAATTGCAAATGAGCCCATTTTTACTCTCAAAAAGTGGTTGTTTTACCCATTATCAGAAGACCATTTTTGACTCCTTCATATTGAAAGAAATTGCAGATTGCAATTTCAAGTTGTTTGAATTTTTTAATCATCTCAATAAGCTGATTCTAGTGATTACCAACAACGTTCCTGATTTGGCAGGAGGTATAGACAAAGATCAGCCTACACATATGTGCAGTCTGATCGTAGTCTGCACCCCTGCTTGTCTCTTTAAGCCAGTGTTGTTAGTAAAATGATATTTCAAAATAATTATTAACCTAAAAGTAGTATGTGTCTACTGGGTGCATTGTGAAGACTTTTATCATATTGTGCTGATGCACAGGCTGATCTGAGTCTTTAATTGGTGCACTCAAGTAATTATTCGAAATTATAGCACAGGCTAAATTATAATTCTTGGAAAGACAAAACATTGAGTAGTTAAGTGCTAATGATATTAACCCCTTACCAAACAACAGAATTTTAGACTTCTCCAAATTTAGAGAAGTTGCGGACGACAAGTTGATGGAATTTTTTAAGTCTTTGCCTTCTTGTATAAAAAACATTGTGGACGAAGAAGAAATTACTTGTTACAAGCATTTTCTTCTATATCCACAATGTTTTGCCTAGCTTTTTCTTAAGGGCGTCAAAAAGTGTGATTGTGCTTGAATGGGTTAAGAGTTGCAGGTAGTACAGAGAATGATCAGGGAAGATCAGAAATGATTGTAATTTCTGATCTTTGTCTATGCTTCCTTCCATGGCAAGATATTGTAAGATCAACACAAGAAGGGATATATGGGACTTAATGTAAAGGGGGTACTTATCTTGGAAGAAAACTTTAAACATTCTACATATTGAAGTTTTCTGTTTGAACAAGTTGAGTACAATATTTGTTTAGCACATAGAGACTATGAATTGTCAATAAACCAGGCTGGTACCATAAATTTGATAAGGGTTTGGGCAAAAATAGGATATCTGCTTGTATTTTCTGCATAAATTAAGTTATTTATGTTTTAAGGTTAGGTAGGGATTGCCAACAGATTTTTTGGTTTGAGATATATTTGGCTGTGTTGTGTAGAGAAATAATGTGGTCTAAAGGTGTAATTTATCTTAACCCATTACCACACAACACTGCTTTTTGACGCCTTTCAAGAAAATAGCTTCAGAAAAAATTGTGGAAAAGGAAGAAATTTGCTTATTAGAAGCAAGTTCTTCATTATTGGCAATGTTTTCAACCGGAAAAGAGCAAGATTTTCGAAAGGTCATCAACTAAAAGTTGTTGTCTGCAACTTCTTTCAATTTGGACCGTTCTGAAATTTTGTTGTCTGGTTATGAGTGAAGTATTATTGGAAGCAAAGTCCATTACTATAGTTAGAGTATTTTGTGGAATACAATACTTACCATTTAACCCTTTACCAAATGACAAAATTTTAGACTGGCCTAAATTGAATGAAGCAGCACACAACAATATAAAGTTCATGAAACTTAAGATTTTTTTCAATTGTCTCGAAAGAAAGCATTGTGTAAAATAAAGTAATTACTTGTTGCAAGCAATCTCTTCATTTTACACAATGTTTTCCAAATTGTTTTTCTTGAGGGGCATCAAAAAGTGTCATTGTGTGGGAATGGGTTAAGACATGTGGATGGAGAATGATGGATGTAGAGAATGGAAAGGTCAGGGGTTTAACTCCCAGCCACACAGCGACATGAGAAGGGCTAAGAGCAAGACATTTCACATCCATCACAATGTGCTCTTAGTTTGGAAGTGAATTTTGCCATGATTTTCCTGAAAGATTACTAAACTACATGGAAAAAATGCTAGTTTTATGCACTGAATACAATTTGCTTAAGCTTTCTCTGCTGTGAGGATATCTTAAAAAGGTCAGTTTACTGAGCAATTTTGTTTTGCTGGATTTAACAACTTCTTTTTTTCTTGGAAAAAAGAAAGTCATCTTGAAGCGGTTTCTGGTCTGAAAATACCAAAAGCAGAAAACCTAGAAAATGATAAGCCTGCACATATGTGCAAGCTGATCTTTGTCTATGCTGCCTACCAATGGAGGAATGGTCTGGTATCAATTGGAGAGGAAGAAATATTCAGACACATGCATGAGCTTGTGTGTGGACAAATATAACTGCATGGACTTGACCCATTACCAAACAATCTAATTTTAGACTGGACCATATTAAAAAAAGTTGCAGACAACAATTTTCAGTTTATGAAATTTTAAGATACTTTGTCTTTTGGTGTAGAAAAAAAATGTGGATAATGAAAAAATTGCTTGTAACATGTAATTTTTTCATTATCAGCAATGTTTGCCCAAGCATTTATATTGAGGGATGTGAAAAGGCGGTATTATATGGGAATGGGTCAATTTAAAGGTATATTTAACAAAATGATTAGTGCACTAAACAGCATTAAAAAAAGCTGTGTGTGCGGGTCTGTGAAAGGTCCATGATTATCATATTACTCAAGATTTATGAATCATCATTTAAGGTCTTGAGTTTTTCAAGTGTTCCTTTATATCTTTTTCATGATTATAAATGGAAAGGGGTTAAAATCTGGATTGAGAATTATATGGGCTTATATTCAATGTTCTAATTGTTTGATATTTCGTTTACAATATTGCTAGATTTCTAATTGCTTTAAAATTTCATTTCAGAGGTAAAATAGAAAGAAAGTACTTGTTCAGGTAGAAAACATACAAAGAAAAGGAGAAATTGCTTGTTACAAGCAATTTTTCCTTTTCTCACAACTTTTTCATTGGTATTATTTGTCGGAGAATCAAAATGTGTTAATAATGGGCTAATAATTGTTGTCAACCTATTTCCACACAAATCCTCTTTTTCACAGCCTGCAAAGGAAAGCATAATGACAAAGCATACTGGAAAATGAATTCATTGCTTGAAGCAATCAAATTCTGCATTTTTTACAATGTTTTCTACCAAGAAAGATAAAGATAAGCAAGATTTCATCAACTAGAAGTCTGCAGTTTCTTTGAATTTGGATGAGTCAAAATATTTTGTTGTCTGATTGAGGGTTAAGTAAGATCAATCAAATTATTTGAAGCAATCAAGAATTGATTTTCTGACTTTAAGCTGTATTTTACACATTGAACCATAATATCAGATGGCAAAATTTTAGACTGGTCCAAATCGAAAGGAGTTGAAGATGACAATTCAAAGTTTATTAAATTTTATATATATTAAACTTTCTTGATAGAAAACAATGAGTAAAATGAAGAAATTGCTTGTTGCAATTTCTTTATTTACCACAATGTTTTCCAAATGTTTATCTTGAGGGGTGTCAAAAAGTGTCATTATATTAATTAAAACCTGAGTTTTACCTGTGGTATTTAACCCTTTCCTGTTCAAACACGGGATATTACTTTGCTGTGATTTTATACTTGAGAAAACATTGTGGAAAAAGAAGAAATTGCTTGCAACAACCAATTTCTTCTTTTTCACACAATATTTTCTACCAAATAGGATGGTTTCATTTAAAATTGCATCCAATTTTCATTGTTGTCTGCAACTTCCTTCAATTTGGACTTGTCTAAAATTTTAAAAAACTGGAAAGGGTTTATGAAGTTATGGTCACACTAGAAAATCTATTTCAAGAGCAGTGGCTGTGGCCATAGGCTTATCACAGTTTGTAGTGCATCAGACTCTCAATTACAAGGTCCAGGGCTTGTTCCTCTGTTGCAACATATATCTTTTCCAACATTTGTTTCCTACCAATGGGTGGATAATGGTAAACCAAAGAGGATGAGCAGCTTGAAAGGGATGTGGTTGTACAGGTGTGAGAAATACCAGGAATCAATTGTTAGGTGCTCCAACTTCCACATATGACTGAAATCCTGTTAAAGTTATATTAAACCTCATACAAACAAATCAAGACCAGTGTTCCAATACCTTTTCTCCTTCAAATATATCTACAAAATCTGCCCTTGTCAAACCAATGTAATTTCCTTTATTGAAGTATTTTATCAATTGAATATATGAGTCTTTCAATGCTGTATTATAACCAAATACCATATATTCCAATGGTCTGGTTGTATGTAGCAGTTTCATTTGTTTACGCTAAACAATTAAAGTGGCTGCATACAAAATCTCAAAGGGTGATTAAATTGAAATATTAAGTAGTATGGCAATCATTGTCAGAGAAGGGAAAGTGCTTGTTTTGAGTTTTCTCCTTTTCTGTCCATGTTGCCAAATCCATATTTTTTCAGTATATTTTCAGGATTGTGTGGTAATGGGATAATGTCAGAATAACTTTGTTTTGCTAGTCAGTCTCATTCTTTTACAAGTGTTTCCTTAATAATTTAATTTCTAGTTTTGTCTATCAAAAACAGGCATTCTGATTGATTGAAAAGAAAATAATCATAACTCCATGAACAGAATTTTGAGCACGCAGAGATTTTGTATACTTCCGCACAAAATAGTCCCATGCAAAATGATTATCAAATTTTTTAAAGCATTCGTTTTTTTTTCGCACAATGCTATTAAATTATAAGAAATGAAGAGATTTTTTTTTGTTATCATGGAGGTATGAACAGAATAACCGAATCACACAATGTATGAATCCGCTTTGTATATTCATACAGTGTGATAAGGTTTTTTGGTTCATACCTCCATGAAAACAAAAAATATTCTCCTCATCTCTTAAATTAGTTTCTTCAATGGTCCATTTTGGCATGATGACTTATACACACATACTCAAAACTCCACCTCACCCCTCCCTTGCCTTCTTTTGTCTTTAGTACAAGAGCACTTAGTTGTGCAATTATTCAGTTGTCTTAGCAAATATTACATATTAATATTTCATTATTGCCAACTTATGTTTTGAAATACTAGTACAGGTAGTTACAACATTTAGGTGGCCAATTATCAATTTGCCTTTTAGTTTATGTCCCTGTCCTTATATTATACAAAATTAAAGAGGATAATCAACTGGTTATTCAAGATATGAAAAAATATTGCACGAGGATGCGTTGTTAGTCGTTGAAAAACGAGTGCATAACACGAGTTCTTTTAAAGCCTAACAATGCATCCAAGTGAAATATTTTTTTCATATCTGGAATAACAAGTTCATTATTCTATTTATTATATACCTTATCATTTTATTTTTTATTAAATTATAGAAACCAATCTTTTTGATAGACTCTTTATAATGTCACTGGGTTGGAAAAAAAGTAGTTCCTAAATTACAGCAGAGAGTGAAACTGAAAAGTGTTAACATAACTCCAGTGACTTATCAAAATATATTACGCTGAGAAATCCCAAGATTTCACAGCAAGGCATATGATAATATTGTCTATTACCTCAATCTGTCATGTCAGAGGTGAGTGGGTGTGGCCAGCAATCTATCAATAGGGGAAAGCTGTTGACAAAATGATTATTTGCACCAGTTGTTGTAACACAATAATAGTTGTATTGCAATTATCAATATTGAATAGAAACTATTCAAAATTTTTTGATGGGAAACAAGTTAAAAGAAGTAGATGACAATTTACATGGTTTGGGTGTAACGGTTAAGATAAGCGGTGCATGACTTCAATAAAATGTAAAAGGACAACTTGCACTGTATTAACTTTGTCATTGAATTAGATAGCGGGACAGGTATTGAAGGATATAAAAGTATCACTATGGACTAAAAAATCTCCGTGTTACATGTACTTTATTAAATTTATTAACTGTCTTTTTTAAATCAAAATCAGTCAACCAGATTTTAGACTTTGAAATTCAAATAAGTTGCAGACAATGATTTTTTAACTGATGAATTCTTTTGAAAAATTGGTCTTTTAGGGGTAGAAATCATTTTGGGAAATTAGAAAATTGCCTTTTACAAGCAATTCATATGTTTTCCATAATGTTTTGTTAAACTTTTTTTTTCTTTTATAAAAAATGCTGGATTGTGTTTGAATTCCTTAAAGATTGTCTAAGAGTGATAAAGTATTGTGCGAATAGGAATTTACCGACATCAAGTTATGTGATTTTTATTTGATGCAGATATCTTCAGTGCTTAATCTATAAAACTTTCTTACTATAATAAATGGCCACAGGGGCATATCCAGTAATTTGAACTATTAATGCTCATGAAAGGCAAGCTTGAGAACTGGAAATGCAAGAGGGCAAAGATGGAACATGCTCCCTCTTATTTGGATGGCAAGGAGATAATATGTTGTTGAGTCACCAAATCATCATAACTACAGCTCATATTAGCTTTATAGTTATAATGTTATGATTATTCAAAGAGGATATGTTTTTAAAACTTTTGAAATGTTTTTGGTATCTGTATGTGTATTGTTTAATGTTACGAGACGATAACATTAGAGACTTCTCAAGTGCTGTAAAAATTTGCTGTTGCCTGACCATGACCACTGACCTGACAAATCAGTAATACTGAGACATAAAATATGTTAGTTTGCTTGATGGCAAGAAAGTTAAAAAAAAAAGCCAAGTAGTTGATATGCTACCTAAACCTTGTAACTTGAATAAGCTGTAGCTATGATACAAATGTATTTAACCCTTTCCCGTTTTTTAATTTTTTAGACCAGTCCAATTTGAAGGAAGTTGCAGACAACAATCAAAAATGGGTGCAATTTGAAAAGTAATGAACCTACAGGTTAGAAAATATTGTGGGAAAAGAAGAAATTGTGTGTGACAAGCAATTTCTTCTTTTTCCACAATGTTTTCTCAAGTATAAATTCACAAGGAGGTGAAAACAAGGGATTGTACAGGAAAGGGTTAAGTGAGAAAATCAACAAAATTGCTGGACAAAAATGTTGGGAGATCAAATTTAGAATTTCTTCTTTTCTGACCATGCTTTATTTCCTTATTGTATTTTTACATATTGACTTTTTACCCTTGTCCTACTGAATATTTATCCTTTCTTTGCAAAATTTTAGATCTTTGTCAAAATTGGATCTACTTTGTGTTCAAATATTTGCGCAACACTAGAGAACAAGTAGTTATTGTAGACTAAGATCAGTCTTCATCTATGTGGAGGCTGATTTTAGTCTATACACCTGCCATTTCCATTGTCAAAACTGGAATATTCCAGGATCAGTTTGACAAGCCTTAATTTTTGTTTGAATATTATTTTTCTTTAGGTTGTCTCAAATGTTGTGATCAAATAATGTTTTAACCCTTTCCCGTTTTTGGAAATTTTAGATTGGTCCAAATTCAGAAAGGTTGCAGACGACAATGAAAACTGGACGCCATTTGAAATGAAATCATCCTATGTGGTAGAAAATATTATGGAAAAAGGAGAAACTGCTTGTTACAAGCAATTTCTTCTTTTTCCACAATGTTTTCTAAAGTATAAAATCACAGTGACATAGAATACCAGGATTATCTAGGAAAGGGTTAAAGAGGGTTTAAATTAGAATTAAAATACCGTCTTTTCACTTTATAAACATTGTTAGAAAACAAGAATGATAGCAGATTTACTATCAATCATAGCATAAATCCAGTTGAAAATTGGCTTTAACCCTTTCCTGTTTTCAAAATTTTAGAACTGTCCAAATTCAAAGGCTTTTGCAGACAAAAATTAAAAGTAGATTTAATTAGAAAAATGACCATACAGTGGGGTAGAAAATATTGCGGAAAAAGAAGAAATTGCTTGTTACAAGCAATTTCTTTTTTTTCCACAATATTTTCTCAAGTATAAAATCACAGGGACGTGAAAACAAGGAATTGTACAGGAAAGGGTTAAAGTATAATTACACTTAGAATCTATTCACAATGAGCTATCAGTATTCATATATCATATATCTTGACATTACTTGGACAAAGTGATATTGCACAAGTGTACTGATTGTTGGTGTTAAGCCATTCCCACGCAATGTTGCTTTTGGACTAAAAATTGTTGTCTGCAACTTTCGAATAAAACCAGTCTAAAAAATGGGTTATAGGTCAATAGATATTCCATTAATGAAATAGCATCTAAAATCATATGGCTCTTGCCCCTCATCTTTACTTTGATACAAAATAATGATGAATTTTTAGCCAGGCATTCTTCACTAGCGCTTTAATAAAGACGTTTGACTGAGATACAAATGGGATAAGTTTGTTGATAGATAAAGACGAAAAATGAAAATTGTTGTTGGGAAGCCAAAATTTTGTACTACAGTTGTAGTTACATTTTTGTTGCCCACCTACCTAATGGTTTTTAGAGTGTTTGAGATAAATTTAAGCTCAGGATAGAAGAAGCAATTTTACCGGTAAATCAAATTTTTGATTGACAATAGAAAGCGATAATTTTCTGAATAATCTGAAATTGATGTATCCATGGCCATTTGGCCAAACCCACTGACCTTCAACATGGTGGTTTCACTGAGATGTTAACTCTTTCCTGTTTTTCAAAATTTTAGACCAGTCCAATTTGAAAGAAGTTGCAGACAACAATCAAAAGTGGGTGCAATTTGAAAAGTAACGAACCTACAGGTTAGAAAATATTGTGGCAAAAGAAGAAATTGCTTGGAACAAGCAATTTCTTCTTTTCTCCTAATGTTTTTTCAAGTTTAAATTCACAGGGACATGAAAACAAGGGATTGTACAGGAAAGGGTTAACTGACATTGGTTTACAAAATATATTGTAGGGAACATAAGAATAATTATCATTGGTGGTTGACCTAAACATCATAACTACAACTTGAAAAAGCGGTAACTACATTTAAGTGGCTAAACCAACAAAAAAGCTTGAATTAAATGTTTGAAGTCATCGTTGGCTTCAGATCAAAATGAGTATTTGATCGGTTATTCTATTTTTTGACTGCACTGATTTGTTAATCATAAGGGTGATTTGTCAGTTCTCTAAAAAATCAGAAATTCTCATCTATTCAATAGGAACAATTAGAAGAAGTGTCGGACGGTTTAGAAGCAGCGTCAAGACTGAGTGAACAACTGG
Source organism: Fragum fragum (assembly GCA_946902895.1). NCBI lineage: Eukaryota > Metazoa > Mollusca > Bivalvia > Cardiida > Cardiidae > Fragum > Fragum fragum. The sequence goes on from OX336366.1 coordinate 50,285,574, forward strand.
ACAGAAAGGAAGAAGCTATTGATGCTTTGAAAGAAGAAGGTATATAACCTTGTATAAGTGGCTTATAATCTAGATGTACCTAACTTTGATGTATCTCTTTGTCTTAACCCTTTCCTGTTTGTTCGATTCCTGTTTTTTATGCCCCTGCATCAATAGATCGGGGGCATATTGTTTTACCGGCGTCTGACTGTCTATCCGTCTGTCTGTCCGTCTGTCTGCAAAACTTAACCTGCCAACTAAACATTTTCCTATAACTTCAATCCTGATTAAGTAACAATGCTAATATTTGGTATTTAGATAGGTTGCAACAATGCGCAACTGGGGAAGGTTATTTCATCAAGGTCAATGCCAAAATTTTAACCCTTTTCCCTAAAACAAAGAAAAAAAACCCAATAAAAATCACCTGTTTCTAAAGAATTCCTGTTTCGGGGGCATGGTGTTTCACAAACACATCTTGTTCGTCCCTGTGATTTTATAATTGAGAAAACATTGGAGAAATAGAAGAAATTGTGTGTAAAAAACATTTTCTTCTTTTTCCACAATATTTTCTACCCTACTAGATGGAATTCTTAGATCAGCTTTAATTTTTCATCTGCAAAACCTTTGAATTTTAAGGTTTAAAATTTTGAAAAACAAGAAAGGGTTGAAGTTTTATAATTAACCTTTTTGAATGTATGCCCTTAACTGAATATAAGGAAATATGGTATCTTAACAAAAATTTACAACAAATAAATTGAAAAACAGTTGGTTAAATGATGGATGTCACAATTAAAACTGAAAAAGCATAAATTAGGTTTTCAAAGTTTGATATTGTTAAGCCCTATGTCAATAAGGTATTCATTTTGATTGCTTAAAAACAATATAAAAAAAATTCGTTGCAAAACTTAAAATCTCATTTTCTTAGTTTAACCCATTACAAGACAATAAAGTTTACACTTGTCAGCATTAAAAGAGGTTGCAGATGACATTTTGAATCACATTTTTATTTAATCCATTCCCACACAATGACACTTTTTGATGCCCCTCAAGAAAATAGAGTGGAAACACATTGTGTAAAGTAAAGAAATTGCGTGCAACAAGCATTTCTTCATTTTCCACAATGTTTTCTACCCAGAAAACTGAACAAATCAGAATTTTCATAAACTTTATATTGTTGTCTGCAACTCCTTTTAATTTGAACCAGTCTAAAAAATTGCTGTCTGGTAATGGGTAAAAAATAAAAAGGGGCAAAAATTGGGTAGACAACCTTGTAAGAAAAAAGAGAAATTACTGTCTGCACGCAATTTCTCCAAGACATTTATAACTTGTCATTTTTGTTAAATCAAATTTTGTCCATTGTACAAGTTAGTTAAGTGCATTTAAAAAAGAAAAAAAATGAAAATATCTTATTCGAAAAGTTAGGCATCTTGCACGAAAGCTTTAGAATTCTACAAAAATTGATGTGTATAACTTAAGTAAAGTTTTAATTCAAATCATGGACAAACAACAGGATAAAAATACTTAACCCTTGTCTTGCTGAAAAAAATCTTTTCAGAATCCCATTAAAATCAAAGAGCTGAAAGCACTGGTTGTCCTTGTTCAATGCTCAATACATCTTTTGAAAATTAATTTCATGAACAAGTCTGGTTTGAAAAGGAAATGCAGGAGGTGTATACTAAGATCAGACTGCACTTATATGCAGGCTGATCTTGTCTTCACCTCCTGTCAAAACCGGAATATTCCGGGTTCAGCATGAGAAGGGTTAAGAAAATTGTCATACTCTCTCAGCTGAAATGTACCTAAGATAATTAGATTTAGCTTTGTGAGGTTCTAGATAATTTCACTTCAACTTATGAAATATCAATACATGATAGCAAGTTTTGTCTTCCAGAAGTCCAAATTTGTCAGTGAAAAACTTGGTAATTCTATATTGAGCCTATAATCAGTAAAACAAAACCATAGTAATATTACTTGCGTCAGTGAATCTTTGAAAAATAAAAAGTGCTTATAAAATAATATGATTTATATTTTTATAGGCAGAGTGTTAGCCAATTAGGAGATGGTTACATTTTAGACTGGTCCAAATTGAATGCAGTTGCAGACGACAATTTAAAGAGTATGAAATTTAAGATTTTTAAACTTTCTGGGTAGAAAATTTTGTGTAAAATGCAGAAATTACTTGTTCAAAGCAATTTCTTCATTTTACACAATGTTTTCCCAATTGTTTTTCTTGATGGGGATCTTAAAAGGGTCATTGTGTGGGAATGAGTTAAGCCTTGAGTGTTCAAAATAAGAGAAAAAATGAATTTTAAAAACATAAGAATTTTCTATCTAGTGTAACATAAGTATTTGATTATATATTTGAATGTGCCTTTTCCTAGTACCTATACAGCAAGCTAGACTATAAAAAATGAATGAGGATATGTCAGGATATTAGGTATAATGCCATTCAATATTGAGAATGAAGGCTAAATGTGGGTTCTTCTATCTGAAGGGTGCAGCAGTATAATAAAGTATTAATTGTCTGTCAACAGAAATTAGCCCAAGTTTCTCTTCATTTATGTATTTTCCTTGTATTGAACAATTATACTTATCTTGGTTGCAAACAAGGTTCAATATTCCTTCTCATTTGTGACCTGTCATGAAAAAAATGACCATTTTCAGAAAGTGGGAAAGTATTGTCCTTTATCAGATAAAGGGGTTTAAAGATACTTTCAACAGTATTTCAGTTATTTCCCATTGGCTGGTACACCTAATTATTGCTTCTTGTCATTTCTCACATCAGTACAACAACAGGCTTTCCATGCCATCAGCTACTGAGTGTACTACTTACTAGCCCATTGGTGATAGACTAATGACACTCAATTGTCAGAAATAATGTTGGCCGAGCTCATACTAATGAACCAAGGATTGAGAACATAGCATCTTACCAATTTAGCCTACTCGGCCAAACTGACATTCATCAAACTGATTTGTTTGAACATATAATAATATGAAATTGAAAACAGACTATTTAAATATTGTATAAAATCTTATTTTCATCCATTCTCATACAATTTTGCTTTTTTACAACCCTCAAAATCATATGTCTTGTAAAAAGCAATATAACCATTTTCCACAGTATTTCTATCTTGAAAGACCAGATTTTTAATGACAACATTTTATAGTGTAGAAATTATGTAAAAAAAAAATGGAATATTAGCTGATAAAGACCAAATTCTTTTTTACCCAAAATGTTTAATTGATACCTGTGGTTTTAGTACGAGAGAGTAGGCAATGCCAAATTTGACATGGTTTGATATTACAGGTATTCATTGGTTAGTTCTTCATAAAAGATGTTCCCTTTTAACTCATGTCATGCTGAATAATCCTTTTCAGAACCACATTAACCCATTCCAACATGATAAAATTTTAGATCTGTCCAAATTGAAAGAAGTTGCAGACAATAATTTTAAGTTGAGGAATTTTTATAAATCTTTGTATTTTGGGTTAGAAACCTTTGTGGATAATGAAGAAAATGCTTTGACAAGCAATTTCTTTATTTTACAAAAAAAAATCCCAAAGATTTGACATTGAGGGGCGTTCAAAAGCATTTTTGTGTGGGAAGGGGTTAAAATCAAAGAACTGAAAGCACTAGTTGATGGTCAATATATCATCTGAAAATTCATTCTACAAACAACTCTGGCTTGATGGCAGATGGTGTAGACTAAGATCAATCTGCTGCTTAATGTGCAGGTTAATTTCTAACTATATCTCCTGAAAAACAGGAATATTGCGTGTTCAGTACAACAAGATTTAAAGGGACATAAAAAAGAGTTGTAAGAATTCTTTATTAGGATGAAATGATGAACATGCATTATCCTACATTTTATTGAGGCATGTTGTATAAATGCCTTGAGGGCCATTAAACTGTATATGTAATTTGAATGACATGATGTAAATCAGCAAAATTAATGAATCACTTAGATATATGCTTAGATACATATCAGACTGTTACATTATTGTTATAAAGATATTGTAAGTGATAGTGGAATTTGCCAGGTGTGAGGGTAGACAGGTTTTGTCTATTCTGACTGGAAAGATATTGCAGTGGAAAAATTAGATGTGACAATAATTACTGAATTATTACCTCAGATGTTTTCAGAGCAAACCCAAGGTCTTGATAAAGCCTTGGTTGTCAGCATCATTGTTGTTAGTGGTGGTCAAAACTTAGACATTTTGTGATATCCCTAAACTATCAAGAGGGAAAATCTTATTTGTAAAAGTATGTCCATTTTTCAGTTAGGACTTTTACAAGAAAATTGTGTTAAAAACGGACAAATTGTTTGTTACTAGGGCATCAAAATGTACAATTGTTTGGTAACTGGTTAAAGAAATATCTCATTTAACAACATGATTGTACTTGGAAAGAAAGAGCATCTTTCAAAAAACTTGCTGATGATAATCAATTTCGTTGCTTCTTATGTTTACCTTAATACAATATTGCAGGATAATGAAAACCAGTGATTACACTGTTAAGGGTTATTTTAAGACTTATCTTTTTTAGGATTTTATTATCAAGATTTTTTTTTTCTTTCCTTGCATTATGTTTTCTATTTAAAAGGAAGTATTAGTCAATAGATGAAATATGCTGGGTTCTGTTATGGAAACAGTGGAAAAAAATTACCTAAAAGGAAAAAATGCTTGTCATTAGCATTACCACATTGTTTACTGTATCTCCTTTTCACAAGTTTGTATAGATATTGACTATCACAAAATATTCATTATTAACTGATTTCTAGGTACAAACTCTTTGCTTTCATATCTGTTTTATGTGCTTTTGTAGTTTTATTCCTCTGCTATCACTGCCCATTTGCCTTTGAGTAGACTTTTTTCCAGTTTTGGCTAAGATTTTTCGCTTTAAATTTTCTCAATTTTGGTCGCTGCTTTGTTTGACTTTATGCTTGAAAGAGTGCTTTTATACTGAAAAGTTTCTTCAAATCCTTAGAGCAAAATGCTTTTAGCTCAGCGAAAAGATTTCCGCTTACTTCGCAATTAGTCTCAAATTTTTCACTCTTGGATTAATACTTTCCCTTATTCAATTTGATATAAAGAAAAATTTGCGTAATTATGGAAAATCGAAATACCTTTTTCATCAATTTACTCAAGATTCTTAGAAAAAGACTTCATACATTTTTAGACTTGATTTTGGTTTTAGGCTTATGCCTGTTATTGATTAAGAGGAAACATGTTGGTATATAATCATATGCCTTTACTATTCAGTCTTTAGGGGCATTACAAATATAGTAGTTTACCATGGCATTTTTGTAAATTATTTAGCCAATCAAATTCAAGAATTGCTAAAGGGAAAGTGTTAATATTTTCTAGGTTTAAATCAGTCAGGATGTGGGTCTGGTTGTTTAATATCAGCTGGTAATCCTGAGGTAATGTTAGAAACTCAGAGTACCAGTTGGTATTTTATAAACACTCACTGTTCATCAGTCAAAGGGGCAGTTATAGTACATTGTATGTTTATCCATCTGTCTGTCTATCTGTTTACCCTTTGCTTTGCTTACATTTAGTATTTAAATGCCTTATTTAGCGGTTTCTTACATAATTTTTCAGTTGTATGTGGTTAAATTGAAATTACACAGAACAAATGATAATGATTTGTTATTTAAGTTTTCATTTGTAGTAGTACTTTATCTTAACTTGATATTGCAGCTATAAGTTATTACCACACAAATTTACATTTTGACACACAATGTGGTGAAATAGCTGTGGAAAACAGAGATTGCTTATTAACAGTAATTTCTCTTAACCCATTACCAGACAGCAAAATTTTAGACTGGTCCAAATTGAAGGAAGTTCCAGACAACAATTCAAAGTTTATGAAATATTAGATTTTATCAACTTACTGTGTTGAAAACACTGTTGAAAATGAAGAACTTCATTTTGCACAATGGTTTCCCAATTATTTCTCATGAGAGTGTCCAAAGCGTCATTTTGTGGGAATGGGTTAAGCTCACTTGAGCGAGACATGCTGAAGTGAGCTTTGTTTTCTATCATTCGTAAGGCATTATGGGTTGACATCAAACCTTCAAAAATCTCCTGCTAAACTGTTTGGCCACTGAGGCCTGAACATTGCAAGAATGATCCTTAGGTGACCTTTCTCAGTGATGGTACGTGAAATTTTGCATGGGCAATGAATATTGAATTTTAAGGTTGTGACCTTTATTCCAACGGGCCATCAAAGTTCAGATGAACGATTCGGGCTGTCTTGTTCAAGCAACATTTTCTACCACAAATATCACTTATTTTTCAATTTAAATTCAATTTGAATTGTCACTTCCAACAATTTTCTTATTTTAGCAGATCTAAAGTTTTGTTAAGTAGAGAATGGCCCTGTCCTGTTAATCAAAGAGTGTTTTTGATAACAAATTTTAGCCCTTTTCAAGCAAAACCCGAAGTATTTCTGTTTTGGCTGGATGTATAAACAAAGATCAGCCTGCACATGTCTGTAGTCTGATTGTAGTGTACACTTCCTCTTGTTTCTTCTTTTAAAAGAGAGTTTATAAGATAAATATTAACCAACAAATATTGATTTCAATGCTTTCAGTCCTTTGATTTGAATGTAACACTTTTGAGGATTTTATTTGGTATAGCAAGGTTAACCAGGACTTCTTCTTGAAAATAAGGAAGGATTAACCCATTCCCACACAATCCCTCCTTTTTACATCCCAAAGAAAAAAAAGCTTTGGAGAACATTGTGGACATTGAAGAAATTGCTAGTCTCAAGCAATTTCTTCAGGGTCCACAATGTTTTCTGACCCAAAAGACAAAGAATTTTCTTTCAAATTGGATCAGTCTAAAATTTTGTCATCAATGTTTGAATGGGTTAAAGTAGGATTTCTGAAAAAGGATATGGGCCTACAGGTGTGCCATCAAGATGTTTGATAAGTTGAAAATTCATCCCAAAATCCCCAAAGTAATCCTCATATACAAAACACATCCTTGTTTGTCAGATCACATGTAATTTATTACTGGTGCAAAAATATATTATACCCTTTCACCCCTATTATCTGGGTTTGGTTCAATTCATTATATGCTTGTATTTTGACCAAAAAAAATTCAATTATGATTACAGACAAATTAAATGAAAAGATAGTATTTTGCCGTAGCCATTAACAACTTTGATTTTCCAAAGATATTTATGCTCTATATTAATCTGATTAATTGCCATGCCAATGTTAACCAATATTATGCTGTATAAATTATCTTACTGAATTGCTGTAAAATCAAAGGGCTGAAAGCGCTAATAGAACTTGTTGCTAAAAAATCTATATTTCTGGCAGGAAAAGTGCAAGCAGGAGATGTAGACCAAGTTCAGACTGCACTTATGTGCAGGCTGATCTTAGTCTACTCCCCCTGCCAAAAGCAGAATAATTCTGGTTCAGTATGACTAGAGTTAACATAAGTCAGTCTTTGGTATACAAAACACTTCAAAGCCATTTCCTGTACTAGTTGTACCCAGGAAATACTGTATTTCTCCAAGATGTACTTTTTTTGAAGATATGTAAAACACAGTTAGAAAGGGTTTTTTTTAATGCCCCCGCATCGATAAGATCGGGGGCATATTATTTTACCGGTGTCCGTCTGTCTGTCTGTCCGTCTGTCTGTCTGCAAAACTTAACCTGCCAACTAAACATTTTCCTTTAACTTCAATCCAGATTAAGTTACAATGTGAATATTTGGTATGTAGATAGCTCTCAACAAGGCGCAACTGGGGAAGGTCATTTCATCAAGGTCAGGGTAAAAATTTTAACCCTTTTCCCATTTCTAAAGAATTCCTGTTTTGGCGGCATAGTGTTTCACAAACACATCTTGTTGTACCTTATATCTATCCAATAAATGTTTGGGTTTTTCTTCTTATTTGAGAGTTATACACATCAACCCCCAAAACACGCAGACACAAACCTACAAAGTAGAGGGAAGTATATTGGTTTCACCCTGTCGGTCCATCCATCCTTCTGCTCAATCAATCCATCAGTAGACTTGTTTATGGTAATCTAACTCTAGAGGCAATTGACTGGCTGCTATCCTCCACCCACTGACTGCTGGCCATACCCATTGACTCTAACAGGAAGTTCTGCTTTTAGATACCCTCCCAAGAAAAAACTTTTGGAAACAAGCAATTTCTTCATTATCCACAATGTTTACTACTGAAAGGTTAAAAAAATCAAAATTTCATATGTTTGAAAATGTCGTCTGCACTTCCATTCAATCAGGACCAGTCTAAAAATTTGCTGTTTGGTTATGGGTTAAACAGCATTATTTTGAAAATTGTATGGTCAGTTACATGCTACGAAATGGTTAACCCATTCCCACACAATCCCTCCTTTTTACGCCCCTCAAGAAAAAAAGCTTTTGAAAACATCATGGAAATGAAGAAATTTCTTGTATCAGCAATTTCAAGTAATTTCTAAATTATCAACAATACTATTTACTATTGAAAATTATAAAAGATTTCAAATCAATCATCCTAAAATTGTTGTCTGAAGCTTCTTTCAATTTGGACAACAATTTTGATACTTAGTTTATAGGTTCCTTGCATTGATAGACATCAGTTGGTTGGAAGATCAGTGTTATCCATCAAGGTTAAGGTCATTTGTCAAAGTTACAAGTATTGTAAGGTGAATGCAAAACCTTATTATATTGCTCTTTTCAAAAGAACCTTGCAGATAAATTACTTATATTTGGGATATTTGTTCCCTGCATTGATAGGCATCAATTAGTTGTATGGTCTATGTCATCTTTGAAGGTCAAGGTTACTTATCAAAGTCAAATTTCCAGAAAAGCTGTTACTTGGGCATGGTGTTTCACATACACACCTTGTTTCCTTCTATTATATTGTTTTAATTTTGACTCCTCTAAAATTTTGTTGTCAGGAAATGGGTTAAATGGGCAGCTCCTGTCAGAATTCAATAACTTCCTTGTTTACTACCAATACTGTTATACTTTTGATTATAATCACCTTTTCTTTGTATTTACTGTACTGAATATTGTTAGAAGATTTATGTGAAATTCTTAATGTTGGAACTGAAAATGGTTTATATGTAAAGCTTGATTTAGCTTTTTATTTAGTTGAAGCTTTTGTTGTTTTATCCAAAGACAAATAATTTTTTTACCATTTTTTGAGCTTACACTATGTACATAACAGTGTTTTGTGCTTGTTTAGGTTGTTTTCAGAGTATTTGAGCTTGTGAATTTGAATATGTTTCAGCTTGTTACCTTATTTTCTCACACCAGTTTTGAGCATGAGTTTTGTTCTTGTTTGTGTAATCTCAGCTGGTAATTCTGAGCCGTTGTCATATTTCCTCAAGTTACCTGCCGAGATGAAACAAATTGGATCACTAACATCTAATACCTCACAGTTGACCTAGTTCTTGGATAACCAAGGAAGATCACTCTAATGGTAGTTTAGTTAAAGGGAGATAAGTGTTGACTAGTGTCATTTAGTTCAACTGAATAATTATGAATTATATCAAAATTATGAAAACTGCCAAAATCATTGACCACTGGTAAATATCATTAATAATCATTATTAAAACAACCTGAATCCAGTCTTGTTTCAAATAATTTCTCCTGTTACCATCATGCATATTTTCTTTGATATTTGATTACGGGCTTTGAAGTAAGAGAGGCTTTCTATAGTGAAGACATTTTGAATGCAACACCTGCTCATAAAAAAAGTTTGATCTTTTTGTACACTACTTGCTTATTATCTTATCATTTTAGAAGCCATTTCACCACAACATAATATTTAACCCATTCACCCTGCAAGAACAAATCTTTGAAAACATTGTGGACAATGCAAAATTGCAAGTAGCAAGTAATGTCTTCAATGTCCACACTTTCTATCCTAAAAGACAAAACTTTTGTAAATTCCAACAACTTGAAATTGTCTTTTGCAGCATCTTTCAACAGTCTAAAATTTTGCTGTGTAGTAATTGGTTGAAAGCAAATAGACAAACAGGAAAAGATAAATGTAAAAACTAATGTTAAGGGTTTGACAATGATTGTTTCATTTGCACAATTTGTCCATAAATCACAAATCCAGTCACTGAAAAAATGTTATACCTTGAGTAACAATTTCATAGATTTTGCTGACAATCACTTCTCCTTATATGGCAAAATCTCGCATGAGGTATTTTGAAGAAATCCAAAATATCATTTAACTGAGATCAAATTTGTTTGATTAGTCATTGAGCAAAGTAACAGCTTATGTAAAGCATGGTACATAATGGAGGCTGTGTCTAAGTAATCAAAGGATCACTCAAGTCATTCAAAAACTCTACTGACTATTCCAATTGTTCATTTAGGTGAAATGTTGACCTCAGCAGTTATGTCAATTAAGTTTCTTTTAGCTGTAGTTATGACTTCTAGGGTGCACACCAGTGATTTGCATGTTGATTTATGCCCCTTACTAAAAATATTGCTGCCCCTTTTACAAGCAATTTGTTCTTTTTTCCACAATGTTTACTTAGGTATCAAAACACAGGGACGCAAAAACCAGGGATTAACCAGGGATGATAAGGCAAGGAAGTTCGATAATTGGCATTACCAGGTTGCCGTCTAAAAAAAGCAATAGATTGTTGACTAGACTACCTTAATTGCTTGCAAGCATGCTGCATGTGTAAATTCTTTGTTTGTAAAAGCTTCTTTAATTTTGCCAAATCATTTGCCTTTCTATAAAATCAGAAATTAATTAAAAGTTTTGGATTGCAAGGACAATGTACAATTCCTAAAATTCATGATTTTAATTTTGTATGTTATCAAACAACTCCTAATATTATAAGGATTGAGTATTAGTTAATTGGAGCATTATTCATGCCTAAAATATATGTCATGTTTATTAGTGACAACAACGACTAAATAATTGAAAAGCTTAGATATAGAATTTTGAGATCTGTTGCTGAGGGAAAAAATAAATCATTTGAAAACACTATGAGAAGTTATAGCACTTTATTTAATATGTACTATGGCACTTATTTTTCAATTCAAACACGTTTTGAACAGCTGTCTGCAACCTTTTTGAATTTAGACAGTTCTAAAACTTGGTCATCTGTAAATTGGTTGTATGAAGTCTTTTAACATATTGAGACCAAAAAGGAAAAAGATGATCCCTTTCCAACAATACCTTATTTCCTATGTAGGAAAATGGTCTATTGATAAAAAATCTTACAAGAATGGCAAGCCATATGTTGTTTTTTTTTTTTGCTTCAATTGCCTGGATAAGTAAAATTTGTAATTATTTGTTGGTAAGAATTTCAAGTTTTCTAGTCTACAATTTTACAGGGTAGAAATAGACTGGTTGTCTGTGAGTATTACATCAGGTACTGATTGGCTCTAGAGCTCAGTATCTTATGTGATGTTCTTAGACCATTGGTTCATGAACAACTCTTGATCATCACACAGACCTTCAGTATGGAAACAGTACTTGGACTTTAGCTTGAAGAAGGAGGAACAATTTAGAACATGAACATTGTTTAAATAGCTACAGTTGATTGGTATCCTACAGTAGAGAAGACAGCTTAAAATGAAGAAATCAAGATTACAAGAAGATTCTCTTGGAAAGGGATTTGATACTATCTAACAAAGACTATTCCAATGATATCTGCATGAAGGACACCTATAGATAGATACATTTATTTGACCTTGGAGAACTTTTAGAATGCCCAATATAATGAAAAACAATTTAGGCCAGAAATCAAGCTAAGAAGATGATGTTTGGAAGGAATGTTTTAGGCTAACATTAAATTCATGACCATAAAGATGACCAATCCTTGGTGACAGGATGAAACTTGAAGTTCTCAGGGATCTTCATGACTTGGATGAGGACAAATTGAAGGAGGAAATGCCTTGAATAAATGGATTGGGTACTGGAATCATGGTCAGATATAACAGCATGAATATGTGTGAAAAGAACCGTTTGCTTACAGACTATTATTGGACATTTACCCTAGTCATGCTGAATTAAAATCCTGCATACAGATTTGCTTTAAAATCAAAGAACTGACAGCACTGGAAAGTCTTGTGTGCATGCTGATCTTTGTTTATACCTCCTGCCAAAACAGGAATATTCAGGGTTCAGCATGACAGGGGCTAAACATCAAATTACCTCTTAATTGCTTATTGCTTGTATAACTAGTGCTAAAATAAGAAGTATTTTAGCCTCTGTATGACATTTCCAAACATTACACATGTGTGCCAAGTAAAGACTCAGATCAGCCTATGCATCTGCACAGTCAATCAGTTCCTTGACTATGCATTTACAAATAGATAATGACCCAGATTCTTTTTATAACTTCTAAATGACCGGAGTAGTTGTTCAGAGTACTCAGTGTCTACACCTCACACACATGAGAAATGGTTGGAAATACCACCCAAGGACTAGTATTTGTTTGCATTAAATCAATAGCTTCACACTTAACCTAATGCTTGCTTTTTACCCTGCATGAGCACAGTCTAAACCAAGAATAATTCGGAATGTAATATGAATACTCTCCAATTGATTTTCATTATTCTTACTATATGCACCCTTAAAGTTTTAATTGTGGAATGTATCAAGAATTTGTGTGATGTTTTGTGAGTTTGAGTGCACGTTTAGTAATATTTCTTTATAATTTTTATTCTTCAGTTATTTGCAGATTTTTAGCTCGGCTGTTTTCCAAGAAAACCCAAGGTATTGCTATAGCCAGGTCAACGTCATTGTCTTTCGAAAAAACTTTGACATTTTGTAATATCTCTTGTATTACTGAACACATTGACCGGAAACCTGGAATGTATATTCACTATCATAAGGGCTATCTATACCAATAAGGGGATAATTCTCAATGCACTTTTGAACCATTAATATTAAAAAAGACAATTTCATCGTGCTTTCTTTTATAAGCAGGTTTGTTGTCAAACAAAACTACAATACAAACCATAGACCAGAACAACAATAGCTGGCAACAAAATTCGTTTAACCAAAATGATATTAATCTTTAATGTTAGAAAATTTAACCAATACATTTTGTAAAGAAAAAGTTGCTTTATACAGAAGTTGAAGATGACAATTTTAGTTGATGAAATTTTGGATAGAAAACATTGTGTATAATGAAGAAATTGCTTGTAAATAAACATTTTTTTCATTTTAAACAATATTTTCCAAAGCTTGTTTCTTGGGGCGTATAAAATCTAGATTATGTAGGAATAGGTTTACCCTTTACCTATCAAAAAAATATTCAGACTGGTATAAATTTAAAGCAAATTCTGTACATTACAAAGTATTTGTCACTTTGAAAATAACTACCAAATAGGGTGGAAAATAACTTAACAAAAGGGTAGAAAGAATCATGGGAAAAGGAAAGAAATGATTTTATATTGTGTATTAGTGCACCAGGGTCATTAAAAGATGGTTGTGTTTGAAAGGGTGAAGACTGGCTACCAGACAACAAAATTTTAGACTTGTCTGTATTGAAAGAAGTCACAGACAACAATTTTAACCCATTCCCACAGAGTGACGCTTTGAAACGCCCCTCAATATGAATGCTTTGGAAAACAATTGTGGAAAATGAAGAAATTGTTTGTTACAAGCAATTTCTTCATTATCCACAATGTTTTCCACCCCAAAAGACAAAGATCTTAAGGATTTCATCAACTTAAAATTGTCATCTGCAACTTCTTTGAATTTGGACTGGTCTAAAATCTTACTGTGTGGGAATGGGTTAAGTGCTGAAGTTGTAAAATACTTTGTCTTTTAGGTAAGAAAACATTTTGGACAATGAAGAAATTGCTTTTTACAAGCAATTTCTTCTTTTTTCTCAAAGCCTTTTTTCTTGAGGGACGTACTGAAGCAGGATTGTGTTGGAATGAGTAAAGAAAAAGGTGACAAAGTTTGTACTGTGTACAGCTCATTGATCATTATATACAATTTCTAAATAGATTGGAATTTTGTTTGTTGTTTCAGTTCAAATTCGAGAGTCCAGTCTAAAGATTGTTGAAGATGAGTTGAAGAATTTAAAGAGCAGAAATGATGACAGAGTGGACAAGTAAGCCATTATATCCTAATCCTTACCTTAAAAGTAAATGATTTACTTGAGATCAATGAGTGCTTAACCCATTCTCACACAATGACGCTTTTGAAACAATTGGGAAAACATTGTGTTAAATGAAGAAATTGCTTGTAACAAGCAATTTCTTCATTTAACACTATGTTTTCTACCCAGAAAAATGAAAAAAAATTGAAATTTCATAACTTTAAAATTATCTTCTGCACCTCCTTTCAATTTGGACTGGCCTAAAATTTATTGTGTGGGAATGGATTAATAGTTGTAGAATTGAGGATTGCTGACTCTATCGGCTGACTCTGACAGGAAGGTGTACTTCAATATTATGCAGCATTATTTTTCAATATTTAGGGGTCATTAGTATCAAACAAAAAAGTGAAATTGTCGGCTGAAAACCTCAATGTTGTAATTTTAGCTCAACTAAGCTGTAGTTATGATGTTTAACCAATTCCCATACAATGACACTTTTTGACACTCCTTAGAGAAAAGGCTTTGGAAAACATTGTGGAAAATGAAGATATTGCTTGTATCAACCAATTTCTTCACTATCCACAATGTTTTCTATCTCAAAAGATAAAGAAAATTTAAATTTTCACCTGCAACTTCTTTGAATATGGACCAGTCTAAAATTTTGTCATTTGGAAATGGGTTTAGCTGCCAAACCAACAAAATGCTTGACATAAATGCTGACTAATGTCAGAGTTCGGTCAAAATGAACAATTTGATTGCTGTTTTCCCTTAGTGTTGCATGCATGAAAAAAGGATGCAACAAATGACATACAGATCCTTTATTTAGTTTTCCCTTCACTTATAACACTGTGACAAAGCACCGTTGGAGGCATTTGTCCCAATTTTCCTTACTTCTTGTGAGAATATTGTATTTTTTTTCATGTTTTCCCGTGTAATACAAAATTTTGGTTCAAGTTGTCTCTACACAACTAGAAAAAAAAGAAAATTCAGAATACTTTTATAACTGTTATATGCTTTTCAATTAAAAGCTGACCAGTTTTTAACTTATACTACAAAATCTTAGGATACTATTTCTGTAGGTCCTATTATCTAATTGGCTGCCATCATAGTGCAGTTAGTAGAGCATTCTACTCCCAATCTTCAATCATGGGGTGTCATGGGTTCAATCCCCGGCGGCGGCACATATCCTCTCTGACATTTGTCTCTGGACATTGGGTGGATAATTGTAAAGTGGGATAGCAGTTGGAGGCTAGGAAAGGATGTAATGGTAGTACTTGTGTGAGACATACCAGGAAACCATTGTTAGGTGCTGCAGCTGCCATGATATTACTAAAAAAGATTTAAATAGGCATTAAACCCCATTCAAACAAACATTCTATTGTACATTGGAGAGTGACTAAAGGAGAAAACACATTTCTCCCAACAATTCCCCTTGATTATTAACACATCTATGTCTAGGTAGACTGGAAACATGTTTTTGTTGTTGTTGTTGTTGTTTGGACATTTGATGTCCTTGTCTAGCCTTGAAAAGATTTAATTCCCTTCAAGAAGCTCTTGTTTTATTTTGATGAAAAATGGTGAGTACATTAACCAATTACCACACAATAACGCTTTTTCATGCCCCAAAGAAAAGAAGCTTTGGTCATTGCAAGCAATTTCTTCCTAATCCACAATGTTTTCTACCCCTCAAGGCAAAAACACCAAAACTTCATCAACTAAAATTTGTTGTCTGGTATGTCTTTGAACTTGGACCATTCTGAAATTTCATTCTGTGGGAATGGGTAAAAGATTTTGATGTAATTGAAATATTTTAGTCTTATACCTAAGAAGGGATTGTTAGAGTCCTTTTTAACCCATTCCCACATAATAAACCTTTTTGATGCCTCCAAAAAATCCCAAAAGCTACAGATAATGATAATGAAGAAATTGCATGTTATAATGTTTTGTACCACAAATGACAATACAAATAAAATTCCATCAATAGAAATTGCTGTCTGCAACATCTTTGAAATTGGAATAGTTACAAGCACTTCATTCATTATCTACAATATCTTCAGCACCAAAAGATAATGTTTTTTTCTAAATTTCTTCAACTTTTTTCATTTTGGACCAGTCTAAATTTCTGTCACCTGGTAATGGGTAAATTTAGAATTATAAGGCTCTAAAGTTTATCTACAATGTTACATTTCAGGTTGGTTATTAAGAATTTGTTCCTTGGATATTTTACGACTCCATCCAACAAGAGGGGTGAGGTGTTGAGGGCCATTGGTGGTGTATTGTTGTTCAGTCAAGATGATTTTAACAAGGTAAATATAGATCATGTCATACTAAATTAAAATTGAATAAAAAAAATCATAGGGCTGAAAGCATTAGAGTACTAGTTGAGGGTCAATATTTTTTTCAAAAATTACAATTAATGAAAATTCTGACTCAAAAAGGACAAGCAGGTAGTGTAGACTAGATCAGATTGCATAATTTTTATCCGCCCCTTTTCTTTCTTCAACTCATACAGATATAATTTAGGCTTAATAGATTTACTCAATATCAAGCAGAGTTGTGCATATTGTAACTTGGTTGTAGTTCATTCACTTTTAACAGAGTTATAGCCCTTTGATGAACAATCTTGTCTACTCATTTTATCTTCAAATGATGAATGGATTTGACTCAAATTTTACATGTGCACTTGCACTCATTATCCACCAAAGATTGGCATATTCAATTTTGGCTACAGTACATTGACTTTTTTGAGTTATTTCCCTTTGTTGATAAAAAGCCCTGTTCCAGAGACAAAATGTGTAGAACCAGTCTTGTCAAAGTTGATATTCTAACTGACTGTACATTTACCTTTAAACCATAAATAGACAACAAACTTTTGACTAGTCCAAATTGAAAGAAGTTGCAGACATCAATTTTAGGTTGAGTGAATCTTAAAAATCTGTCTTTTAGGGTAAAAAACATTGTGGGAAATAGTTTTAAATTGAAAACTGTTTTCAGATTGACAGTGTGAATTCTGGAGGATGGATGTCCGGTTTGTTAAAGTTTGGGGTAGCACCTGCTAAAACCCCTCCTTCAACACCGACACGGAGGTCAACAATATCTACTCCTGTCTCAAGAGGAAACACTGTAAGTTAGACCCTATACTTATCAAAAGTTAATTCCTTTCATACCATTATCACATAACACGATATATTATTTATAAAGAAGTTGATCATATGATCTAAACACTTTTTGTAAGGATAATCACTAATTATCCCATTATCATATGATCCTGCTTTTTAAACCCATTTCCACACAATGATGCTTTTGGAAGCCCTTCAAGATAAACAATTGGGAAAATATGTAAAATGAAGAAATTGCTTGTAACAAGCAATTTCTTCATTTTACACGATGTTTTCTATTCAGAAAGTTTAAACAATCTAAAATTTCATCAACTGTAAAATGTCTTCTGCAACTCCTTTCAATTTGGGCCAGTCTAAAATTTTGCCATCAGGTAATGGATTTAATGAAAATAATGGAAGACTAGGACAGGAGAAATTGCTTAAGAGAAAGCTTGTTGCAAGCACTTTCTCCTTTTCTCACATTCTTTACCTCTTTTAAATTTCTTAAGTGCATAAAAATGCAGTATTTCATGGTAATTTGTTATGCATAGCTGAATAGTAGTATAAATTGGTAAATTTCATATATTCAAACCATACAACCCCTCCTTTTTATGCCCCTTTAGCCCTTGAAAACAATGTGGAAAATGAAGAAATGGCTTGTTGTAATTTATATTTTCTACCCAGAGACAAAGATTTTAAAGAGTTCAACAATTTAGAATTTTCATCTGCAACCTCTCTCAAATTGGACCAGCTTAAAATTTTACTGTATAGGAATGGGTTAAGTAAGTTGTCTACCTAAATGAGTGAATCTTAATACTGGTAATATACTGTTTCTATAGAAGAAAAGAAAAAGCAATTATATATTTCATTGTTTCAGTCATTTTCTGAGATGTTTGTACAGTTTCTGGAGAGAGAATCATCCCCTCCTCCTCCAACAGTCCGACTCCCAGCAGAAGAAATGGTTCGAGACGTTCAGAAACAGAAAGAATCACAGAAGCCTGCATATAATCCATTTATGGCCCCACGAAATGTTGCAGTACCCCTTCAGACATCTAGTGCAAATGTATCAAGTTCTGATCATATATTAATGAGCTCAGCTGTGCCATCTTCTTATTCGCTAACTACTTTTGCAGCACCATCTGAAAGTTCAGCAACACCGCCAGGGTCCGGGAGGAACACACCTGCTAGCACAACATCAGGGGCCATCCTAAAAGATGTTTTGAATAGATAGTACATACCGTGTCAGTTAAACTGATACCATTTGTGTTCATTAATATTAGTAGCAAGCTTAACCCATAGCCCACTGGTTAATTCCATATAATCTCTTTTCTCCTTAAAGAAATTACATTGAAATCAATGTTGAAAAGGGAAAATTTGCATACTGTTAGCAGTTTCTTTTTCTTCACAATTCTTCTGCTCTTACATTTTTTACATTTCAGTGACATCAAATTACAATTATTATAACTTGTTTCTACAATTCTCTATAGGTTTGTATTACTTTACAAGCTTGTTACTTGGTAGAAGTTTGGACGCATTATAGAATGCATTTTCAACTTATCTGTTACTTAAGGATTTTGAGCGCAAAGGGAAGCAAATCTTGTTTACAGATTTTACAGATATATGGTCTATTTAGACAATCATACTTTGCATCTTCCTCAGCCTGTTTGACTAATGGTCCCATTCTGAAAAAATATAAATAATTGCCAGGCATGATAATCCAGTTCCTTATTGCAATTTGTTGGTGAAAAAATAGGATTGATGATTTGTAAAGTCCATTAATTATAAAATCATTTTATGAGAGTAAGTTGATGAAACGTCTACCATTGATCAAACTATAAGTATACCAGAAATTTATATTGATTTCTTATAATAGCAAAAACGCCCTCATTTCAAGTCAGATAGGTAGGCTAATCTGCTAGACATCTGTGTATTTAGGAAAGAAAAATATAAGCAATATCTTAGTCTCATTATAATTCCATCTACACAAATCAGAATTTTGTAAATATTCCATATCGGTCACATTACACTGACTTTCCTTTGAATAATGGTAAGATCTGACATCACTAATACTGTTTATTAACCAATTCTCATACGACTGAATTTTAGACTAGTTCAAATTCAGAACAGTTGCAGAAGACAATTTTTAAGTTGATGAAATTTTAAAAGTCTATGTCTCTTGGGATTGAAAACATTGTGGATAATGAAGAAATTGCTTGAAACAAGAAATTTATTCATTGTCAATGTTTTTCAGAATTCATTTCTTAAAAGGCATAAAAAAGCTGGACTGTTTAGGAATGGGTTAAATATGATTCAGAGTATTGTTGCTTCATGGTAACTTTCATTTAAATTATATCCTAATGAGGGTGTAGAAACAATTCTGCTTTTTGTCAGCAGAGATTTGATTGGTTCATCAATCCAGAGGTCACTGAAATGTGTCCTCCATTGGGACCAGTCTAATCTGGTAGTACTAACTAATGTCAGGATGTGAAAGATGAATAGGAATCCATTATTTTGTAGACCCAATTCTTAATGAGATTGGCAATTTCTTCCTTTTCCCTTAAAGCTTTTCTACATACAACTTACAGAATTGTAAAAAGAAATAGGTGTTAATGGTTAAAATTGTTCCATTTTGATACATTTGTTATATGCATTCTGCAATATATTTATTTATTGTACCAAATTTATTACTGGTTCAAGTATTTTTGTTGGTTGGATAAAGAGGATTATGAATAAAGAATTAAGTATAAGAATCTGTGATAGTTGTTGATTTACTTCAGTATTTGAGTGCCTGAACCTTTTCCTGTTTGTCAAAATGTTAGACCAGTCCAAAATTCAAAGGTTTAGCAGACGATTTAAAGTCTATTTTATTTGAAAAATAATCATTCTGTAGAGAAGAAAAAATTGTGGAAAAGAGAAGAAATTGCTTGTTTCACAATGATTTATCAAGTATAAAAACACAGAGACGTAAAAACCAGGGATTGAACAGGAAAGGGTTAAGTGCTGTATCTGGCTGAATATTTTACCCTACACCTAAGAAGAATAGGCCGGTGGGGGGTATATTGGTTTCAACATGTCTGTCTGTTTGTTCATCTGTCCTTCCATCCACACTGGTGATTGACCAATATTAAATTAGGTGCTAATTCTTACAGAAAAATATATAGAGGATAATCAACTGGTTATTCCAGATATGAAAAAATATTTCACAAGGATGTGTTGTTAGGTGTTAAAAAATGAGTGCGGAGCACAAGTTTTTTTAACACCTATATACGCGTCCGAGTGAAATATTTTTTCATATCCTGAATAAAAAGTTGATTATTCTATTTATTATATACCTTATCATTTTATTTTTTTATTAAAATATCAAAACCAATCTTTTTGATAAATGAAATGTCTATTGAAAAAGTGTGGATGAATACATGATTAAAGATTTATTACAGACAGTGAAACTGAAAAGTGTTATCGTCACTCCAGTTTATTTCACTGAGAAATCCCAAGATTTCGCAGCAAGGTATATAAAAATATAGAATATTAACTTAACCTTACCCGTACAAACCCAGGATTTTATGTTGCTGTGATTTTATACCTGAGAAAACATTGTTGAGAAAGAAGAAATTACTCATAAAAAGCAATTTCTCCTTTTCCCACAATATTTTCTACCGCATAGGTTGGTTTAGTTTCAAATTGCATCCAATTTTCACTGTTGTCTGCAATCTCTTTCGATTTTGACCAAAAAAAATTGGAAAGGGTTAACAAGGAGCATTATCTGAATAGCATGTGATGTTATATGATACCATTATGTAGCAGTGTACTGTTTGTACAAATTAAAAAAGGTAGAAGACATGCAGAATCCTATATGTAGGAAAGAAAACATATTGAAGAAAAGAAAAATACAAGCAATATCTTTTCAACTTAGATTTATCAGTATGCAGCTCTTACAGCACAGTATTACCACCTGCATTGGTTGCTTTTGATAAAGAATTCAGGTTATCACTATATTCCCATTAACCCATTACCAGATGGCAAAATGTTAGACTTGTCCAAATTGGAAGGAGTTGCAGACGACAACTTGAAGCTTATGAAATTTACAGTTAGAAAACATTGTGAATATGATGAAATTGCTTGTCACAAGCTATTTCTGCATTTTCCACAATGTTTCCAAAGCTTTCTTTCTTCAGGGCGTCTAAAAGCTTGTGTTTCAAATGATCAATCTTTCTTGTAAGAATCTGAGTTGCCCAATCAACAGTTCCAGTAAAATGTGCCTGTAATCAACTAGAAAGCCTAAAATTTCCAAAGTTTTCTCAACATTCAAAAAATGAGTTTTGCCTGCCTGCCTACAGAAATCATATTTTAATGACACAAAATGTGTTTAAGGGATATATTAATGGGTCACCAAGGACAGGAAGAAGAGTAGAATTTATTTTCAACACTGGCACCATACATGGAAATTCACCCTGCCCATAAAATCATTGATTTTTGATATATCAAAATTTTATGAAAGAATATGATAGAGAATAGAAAGATTCCTGTAAGTTTGATAAACAAGCGTCTGATAGGGCCTTATTGCTCAATTGAGTCCGAAGAGCACATAACCAGATAAAAGTCCACCAAATGATGCTATGTCATACCAAATATCAAAGCTCTAGGTCCTCCTGTTTGGGAGACAATTTTTTAAGATTTTCACTATAAAAGACCTATGTAAAATCTGTGAGGCCCGGGGACGGGCTAATTGTGACCCTAGGGCCATTTATACAGTCTTGATAGAGGTCCATCATACGATACTACATACCAAATATCAAAGCTCTAGGCCTCTCTGTATTGGAGAAGATTTTTAAAGTTTTCACTTAATAAGCCTATGTTACACTTGTGATGTCCTAGGCTGGGCAAATTGTGACCCTGGGGCCATGATTTATATTATGCCACATACCAAATCTTGGAGCTTTGGGTCTTTCCGTTAGGAAAAAAAGATTTTCAAAGCTGTCACTATGTAAGCTTGAACCACCCACAAACTTTTGCTCCCCCCGCCCCAGCACAGTGATTTCTTGACAGATTTTTTTCTTGTACAAACTTTATAATCCTTGGCCTTAAGACTCTAAATACCAAAAGGGAATCCAATCTAACATCCAGTTCATGATATGAAGATGTACCCTTTTTGGCCCGTATAAGGTCCACAGAAAGTACCACCATGATGTGTACAAATCCGAAGCGCCATCCCAAGGGGATGCTTCCTCCCAAGTTTGTTTGAAATCTGTGTAAGGGTTCTTGAGAAGAAGTCGAAAATGTAAAATTAAGGCACGAGGCAGGATGACGGACGAAAAATGATTGCTATGGGTCACCATTATCTTCGGTCAGGTGACCTAAAACCACTTTGTAGTTTTTAAGAAGATTTTACAAGCCATTACCGCAGAATGGCACTTTTTGACACCCCCTGACAATATGGTCATAGAAAACTTGGTGAAAAGGAGTAATTGCTTATAACAAGCATTTCTCCTTTCTCACAATATTTTCTACACTATTTGGCACTTATTTTTCAATGTTAGCGCACCTTGAAATGTTGTCTGCAACTTCTTTCTTTTTAGACCTATCTAAAATTTTGTCATTTGGTAATGGGTAAAAGAAAAAGTTTCCAGATTCACAGGCAGATATTGCATATTTCTCTGGCAACCCAGCTGGCCTTTCGTGTGTGGAGCTGGACCCTGAAAGTGGTAATTTATGGCATAGCTTAGATCTATGTGCTTAAGTTGAGCTTTTGTTATTCCAAAACTTCTTATCAAAAGCAAACTCTTCTTTCCTGCTCAAAATGTTTTTCTAAGTTTTACTTCTTAATTGCCTAAAAATGAGGGACTATAGAAATGGGTCTACACTATAGAAATGGGTCTACACATTCAGGCAAGGAAAGCTTATATTTCTCTCTTCATCCTTGGATTTCTGTTGTATGTCATCAGTACTCAATAGATTAATAGATAGTTAATAAATAAATCAATACTCAATAGATAAACTTAATGAATAAATACTCAATTATTTGATAAAAACATGTAGCCAATAAATTAATACTCAATAAATTGATAGTCAATAAATTAACACATCTATATAGTCTATAAATTAACCCATTCCCATACAATCCGGCTTTTTTATGTGCCTCGGGGAAAAGATTGTGGAAAATGAAGAAATTGCTTGTTACAAGTAATTTCTTAATTATTTTGGAATGGACTTATAATTGTCATGTGAACTCTTTGAATACAGAGCAGTCTAAATTTTAGTTGTGTTGGAATTGGTACAACCCACAGAATGTAGTTCACAATATATAGAGGCCAACATAATGATTCAAGTTTACCTAAAATAAACTCACTATTTTTGGAATTTAAAGTATAGTAGAACCTCAGTAATTCGAACGTCACTGGTTTGTAGGTATGTGTTTGTTCATATACTTTACGCAGTCCTGATCTTTTTCCTTCTCTATCTTTGTTAGAAAGCTCTGTCTAATTTGAACGTCAGTGGTTTGTAGGCCATGTCAAGTCCCGAAAGTATGATTATAATACAAACTCCTATGTTTAATACGTAGGTGTGATCCTATCATGCACTAACAAAGTGTCACAAACCATCACTTGCCTTGATTCTG
Organism: Fragum fragum; assembly: GCA_946902895.1. Taxonomy (NCBI): domain Eukaryota; kingdom Metazoa; phylum Mollusca; class Bivalvia; order Cardiida; family Cardiidae; genus Fragum; species Fragum fragum. Next base: position 50,309,330 of record OX336366.1, read on the forward strand.
ACTCTGAGTGATTTGATCCAATACATTGCAAAGGGAAATCACTCTGAAGAAAGGTAGAAAATACTCATTTTAACACAGATAAACTCATAAAAATACAAGATGAGTATTTTTTATTTATGTTTTTTCATTTGATATCTGCAGGTCTTGTTTAAAAAAGATTTAGAACCAATTCCTTAATTGGGGATAGAACAAGACCGTGTCCGATTCCGAGTATATCAAAAAAGCCAACCATTTGCCCTCCTTTTTGTTCATACACGCTTAGTTTGTATGAATTCCCTCGGTCCCCTGCTCTTCAAACTACCGAGGTTTTACTGTATTAAGAAATTTACAAACTTCCTCTGACCAAGAGTTCCAGTTTAATGATGCCAAAGGAAAGATTTTTATGACTAGCAAGCATGAAAATTATCGCAATGTTGAAGTTTGTCACCATTACAAACAACACAAGACTGATGGCAATATCTCAACTTTTTAAGCAAAAAAATTTGATCAAAACTTAACCCTTGACATACTGAATATAATCTTTTTTAAAATTGCACAAAAATCAAAGGGCTGAAAGCTCCAGAAGTACTAGTAGTTGATCAATATTTATTTTGAAACTCAAATTCTATAAACAACCCCTACTAAAAGAGACAAGTTGGTGATAGTGACATATGTGCAGGCTGATCTTTGTCTATATCTCCTTCAAAAGCAGGAAATTTCCGGTTTCAGCATGACAAGGGTTTAGATGAACATTTTTGAACCAATTTTTCTTTATTCCTTTAAAAATCAACCATCTGCATATGGACATCTCAACAACAACTAGAAATGCTGTAAAGTGACAAAGGGTCCCGCAAAAAAAGCTTTATACTAAAGATTCAACTAAGTTAATAACACAATTTGATAAACAAGAGGCCCATGAGGGCCTGAGACACTCTACTGGTTATCAAGTTTTCCTTTAAAGAAATCTGATGTTTAAAGAAGTTAATTACTCAAAGAAGAATTCATAAAGAAAAAAAAGGGCTTTATCTCCTTTATTATTTTAAGAAACAATCCTCAAGGCCCCTTTTCCCGTGTTCATGACAGATCCACTCCATTTCCAAAAGAAAGTTACCTTATGACCCTACAATCATTCTGTGAAATTTTCATCAGAATCTGACAATAATTGTGGACTTTATCACATAAACAGGATTGTTTTGAATGAAAAGCAATAAGGCCCCTTTTCCTGTGTTTTCTGATGGATCAATTTCATTCCAATAGGAACTTTCCTCACAACCCTAAAATTGTCCTGTGAAATTTAAAAGACAATTTGATAATGATTGTGATCTTCATCACATACACAAGAATGTTTTGATTGATAATCTGTAAGGCCCCTTTTCCTGTGTTTCAAATGCCACAATTATTCCATGCATCTTTGAAGAGAATCCCATAAAACTGTTGACTTTATTGTGTTAACAAAGATATTAAAATCAAGTTCTCATAAGGCCCCTTTTCCCGTGATATTTTACTGTTGGTTTTATCATTCTGTGAAAGTTAAAAGTGAATCCGATGAAATATTGGGACTTCATTACGTTTACAAGAATATTTAAAAAAAATAAAATCATATGGCCCCTTTTTACATGATACTTGATGGATTGTACCCAGTTCTGAAAAGAACCATTTAAATGATTGTACAATCATTCTGTGAAATTTTGAAGTGAATCCGGTGAAATCAAGGGACATCATTGTGTTAACCAGAATATTTAAGAAAGTTTTCATAAGGCCCCTTTTTATGTGACACTTGCCATAATCAGATCCACTGTCAAAATCAACAATTGGAATGATGGTACAATCAATCTGTGTAATCTGTGGAATTTATTGTGTTAATAAGTTTATAGTGAAATCTTCATAGGGCCCCTTTTCTAATGATACTTTACAGAACAAACCAAATTTCAAAAGGAACAATTCTAATGAAGGTACAATCATTCTTTAAAAGTTAAAGAGAATCAATGAGAATCAATGAAAACAGTGGACCGTATTGTATCAAGAATTTTTGTAACAAAATTTTCATAAGGCCCCTTTTTCCGTGAAACTTAAAAAATCAGACCCAATGTACAAAGGAACAATCCTAATGATAGTTTGAAGAAAATGATATAGACTGAGGACTTTATTGTAATAATGATGTTTTGTAATAAAAATTTTATAAGGTCCCTTCTCTTGTGTCACTTAACCATTCAGACCTAATTTACAAAGGAACAATCCAAATGATGGTATAATCATTCTATTAAAGTTTGAAGAGATTATGATAAAGACTGAGGACATTGTTGTGTTTATGAGGATTTGGTAATAATTTTTCATACAGCCCCTTTTCCTATGATACTAGACAGATCAGGCCCAATTTGGAAAGAAACAATCCTAATGATGGTACAAACATTCTGTGAAAGTTTGAACAGAATCTGATGAAAACTGCAGACTTTACTTGGTGTAAAATTTTTAAAATAAAATTTTCATAAGGCTCCTTTTCCTGTGATACTTGAAGGATCAGGTCTCATGTCAGCATCAACAATCGTGATTATTGTACAATGATTCTGTGAAGGTTTGAAGAAAATCCAATGAAAGCTCTGGACTTGGTTACAAGGATTATAGATAAAATTCTCAAAAGGCCCCTTTTCCCATGATACTAGAAAGATCACGCCTTATTTGAAAAGAAAGAATCCTCATGATTGAATAATCATTCTGTGAAAGTTTAAAAAGAATCCAATGAAAACTTTGGACTTTATTGTGGTACAAGGATTTTAAAATTATATTTCACAATGCTCCTTTTCCTGTGATACTTGACGGATCAGGTCTAATGCAAACATCAACAATCATTATTATTGTACAATTATTCTGTGAATGTTTGAAGAAAATCTGATAAAAGCTCTAGACTTGGAAACAAGGTTTTATAAATGAAATTTTCATAAGGCCCCTTTCCATGTGTTTCTTGACAGTTCATAACCTGTTATGAAAAGAATAATAGTTATGACCTTCCAATCATTCTGTGAAAATTTCAACAAAATCTGATCAAAGCTGTGGGCTTCATTGTGTTAACAGGGTTTTATTTATTGAATTTTCATATGGCCCCTTTCCCATGTTACTTGATGGATCTGAACCAATTCCAAAGGGAACTCTACTTACAAAAGTATAATTATTCTGTTTGAGTATAAAGGGAACCCCATCTCATCTGTGGACTTACAAGCATTAATTAAGATTTTTTTAATTGAATTTTCCTAAGGCCCCTTTTCCTATGTTTCTCAATGGATCAGACCCAATTTGAAAGGAACAATCCTTATGATGGTATAATCATTATGTGAAAGTTTGAAGTTGATCAGGTTAAATCTAGGGCCATGATGTGTTAACTAAGATTTTTTTATTAAATTTTCATAGGGCCCCTTTTCCCATGAAACTTGATGGATCAAACCTACTTACAAAAGGAACAATCCATTTAATGAAATAATCATTCTGTGAATGTTTGTAGAGAATTTGTTGAAAACTATGGACTCTATTGTGTTTACGAGGACTTTTTAGCTCAGCTGAGCACGTAGTGCTCAAGTGAGCTATTGTGATCCCCTTTTGTCCGGCGTCCGTCCGTCGTCCGTCAACAATTTCTTTAAACAACATCTCCTCCCAAACCACTGGGCCAATTTGAACCCAATTTGGCAGAAATGTTCCTTAGGTGGTCCCCTTCAAAAATAGCTAAAAAATTGAAATCCGTTAAAAACTCTGGTTGCCATGGCAACAAAAGTGAAATTTTAAAAAAATCTTTAAAAATCTTCTCCTCCTGACCCAGAAAGCGTAGAGCCTTGATATTTTGCATGAAGCATCAGTATATTGACCTCTTTCAAAATAGCTAAAATCATGATCCTCGGGTCCCCAGGGGCTGAGCCCCAGGGGGGTGGGGTTTATATAAACATAAAGAACGATTTTTTAAACAACATCTCCTCCCAAACCACTGGGCCAATTTCATCCAAATTTGGCAGAAATGTTCCTTAGGTGGTCCCCTTCAAAAATAGCTAAAAGAATTGAAATCCGTCAAAAACTCTGGTTGCCATGGCAACAAAAGTGAAATTTTAAAAAAATCTTTAAAAATCTTCTCCTCCTGACCCAGAAAGCGTAGAGCCTTGATATTTTGCATGAAACATCAGTTTATTGACCTCTTTCAAGATAGCTAAAATCATGATCCTCGGGTCCCCGGGGGGAGCTCCAGTTGGGGGGGGGGGGTTAATATAGAAATAAAGAACGATTTTTAAATGACATCTCCTCCCAAACCACTGGGCCAATTTGAACCAAATTTTGCAGAAATGTTCCTTAGGTGGTCCCCCTTAAAATAAGTTAAAAGAATTGAAATCCATTTAAAACTCTGGTTGCCATGGCAACAAAAGTGAAATTTCAAAATAATCTTTAAGAATCTTCTCCTCCTGACCCAGAAGGCATAAAGCCTTGATATTTTGCATGAAGCATCAGTTTATTGATCTCTTACAAAATAGCTAAAATTACGTTCCTCGGGTCTCCAGGGGCGGACCCGGGGGGGGGGGGTATAGGCATGAAGCATCAGTTCACAGACTTCTTTCTTATTTCTGAAATTATAAACCATGGAAAAGTTTTTTCCCTCTTTTAAATCAGCACTAAAGCCTTGGAATTTGTAATTTAGACTTTTGGATCCCCAGGTTCATAGTCTTTATATGTAATTGTGGCCCACTTGTTTCATAATCCGAACCTTAACATGAAATTAGACTGTTGAAAGGAAAAGAGCCTTTATCTCAGGTGAGCGCCCCAGAGCCAACGGCCCTCTTGTTCAATCTAATTTTTATCGGTTCCCTTTTTCCCGTGGTCCTTGACTGATCATACCAAATCTTGAAAGGAACAATTCTTATGATGGTACAATCATTCTGTGAAAGTTTGAAGTCAATCAGATGAAAACTGTGGACTCTAGAGTGTTAACAAAGATCTTTGAATTAAATTTTAATGAGGCCCCTTTTCCTATGTTTCTTGAGGAATCATATCCGATTCCGAAATGAACAATCCTTATGATGGTACAATCATTCTGTGAAAGTTGAAGAGAATCCGTTTAAAATTGTTGGCTCTAGATTATTAATGAGGATTTTTTATTAAAATTTTCATAAGGCCCCTTTTTCCTGTGTTTCTTGACGGATCATACCCAATTTCAAAAGGAACAATCCTTTTGATAGTACAATCATTCTGTGAAAGTTTGAAGGGAATCCGATGAAAACTGTTGACTCCAGAGTGTTAACAAGGATTTCTTAAAAGATTTTTTTATTAAATTTTCATAAGGCCCCTTTTCTGTGTTTCCTGATGGATCTGACCAAATTCCAAAAGGAACAATCCATATAATGGTACAATCATTCTGTGAAATTTTAAATACAATCTGATGAAAAATGTGGATTCTATTTAGTGTAAATGAGGATTTTTAATGGATTTTTTAATCAAATTTTCATAAGGCCCCTTTCCCATGTTTCTTGACGGATCATACCCAATTTCAAAAGGAACAATCCTTACGGTGGTTCAATCATGTTGTGAAAGTTTAGAGAGAATCTGATGAAAACTGTGGACTCTATCGCGTAAATGAGGATTTTTAATGGAATTTTTAATTAAATCATCAGAAGGCCCCTTTTCTGGCATTTCAAGATGGATCAAACCAAATTTTGAAAGGAACAATCCATATCTTGGTACAATCATTCTGTGAGAGTTTGAATTGAATCGGATGAAAACTGTGGACTCTAGCGTGTTAACAAGGATTTTTTAATTAAATTTTCATAAGGCCCCTTTTCCATGTTTCTTGACAAATCATACCCATTTTCGAAAGGAACGATCCTTATAATGGTACAATCATTCTGAGAAAGTTTGAAGAGAATCAGATGAAAACTGTGGACTTTTTGCGTAAACGAGGATTTTTAATGGAATTTTTAATTAAATCATCAGAGGGCCCCTTTTCCCTTGTTTCTAGAAGGATCATACCCAATTTCGAAAGGAACTTCCTTTTGTTGGTACAATCATTTTGAGAAAGTTTGAATTGAATCTGATAAAAACTGTGGACTCTAGCATGATAACGAGGATTTTTAATTAAATTTTCATAAGGCCCCTTTTCCCATGTTTCTTGACAGATCATACCCGTTTTCGAAAGGAACTATCCTTATGATGGTACAATCATTCTGAGAAAGTTTGAAGAGAATCTGATGAAAACTGTGGACTTTATCGCCTAAACAAGGATTTTTGAATTGAATTTTTAATCAAATTTTCATAAGGACCCTTTTCCCATGTTTCTTGATGGATCTGACCCAATTTACAAAGGATCAATCCTTATGATGGTACAATCATTCTGTGAAAGTTTGAAGAAAATCCAATGAAAACTGTGGACTCTATCGCATAAACAAGGATTCTTTAATTAAATTTTCATGAGGCCCCTTTTCCCATATTTCTTGACGGATCTGACCCAATTTCGAGAGGAACAATCCTTATGATAGTACAATCATTCTGTTAAAGTTTGAAAAGAATCCGATGAAAACTGTGGACTCTATCTCGTAAACGAGGATTCTTTGATTAAATTTTCATAAGGGCCTTTTTCCCATGTTTCTTGACAGATCTGACCCAATTTCGAGAGGAACAATCCTTATGATAGTACAATCATTCTGTTAAAGTTTGAAAAGAATCCGATGAAAACTGTGGACTCTATCTCGTAAACGAGGATTCTTTGATTAAATTTTCATAAGGGCCTTTTTCCCATGTTTCTTGATGGATCTGACCCAATTTCAAAGGAACGATCCTTTTGATGCTACAATCATTCTGTGAAAGTTTGAAGAGAATGTGATGAAAACTGTAGACTCTATTGTGTAAACAAGGAAAAGTTTAATGGACGGACAGACGGACGCCAGACGGGAAAAAAACCATCGCAATAGCTCTAGTGGCCTTCAGCCAGCAGAGCTTAAAACAAGCTGTGTTTGTGAAACACAATGCCCCTGCAACAGGACTAAATGTTTGACCTTGGTATGTGACCTTGACCTCATCACATTACCTTTACATGAGGAGATGCATATCATGGCGGTGTATCATCATGCCAAATATGGGCATTGTATTTTGAATAGGGTAGTAGTTTTGCAGACAAACCGACAGACAGAAAGACAGACAACGGTAAAACAATATGCCCCCGATCTTTCAATGCAGGGGCATAAAAAACAATCAGTAGAGAAACAATGAAGTTATTGCATATTATAAGAATTATCAAATATCAGCAATCTTGTAATACGTAATTGGAAAATTTTTCAAACTCATCTCAGACAATCAATAAAGAAACAATGAAGTTATTGCATATCATAAGACTCATTGAATGTCAGCAATCTTGGAATATGTGATCGTGAAATTTTCAAACTCATCTTTGACATATCCACATTCAAAATTTGAAGGAAAGTAGTTGCAAAATAAATAAGAGGACCGTGATGGTCCTAGATAGCTCACTTGAATCATTTGCTATTAAAAATGCAGCTGGAGCCAAATAATATAATAACAAGAGGGCCGTTGGCCCTGGGGCGATCACCTGAGATAAAGGCTCTTTTTCTTTCAACAGTCTAATTTCATGTTAAAGACCTAGTTTAAGGAATGTTGTGTATGTTGGACCCCTACTGATAAGCTAATTGCCTTATCTGTAAATCACACCAGGGGGGTTAATCATCTTGTATATTCCATTGATGACCATGGTCAAAATTTGTCAATAATATGTAATAGCTGCACCTTAGCTTTATTCTGCGGAGAATTTGATAGAAAAAAAAGAAAAGTTATTCTTTTTTAATTTATCTTATAATTTCTCTATGCTTTTAAAATTTCAAATCAATTTCAAATTACTGAATGAAAAGTGACTAAGTTGCAGATTGCTGGATTGAATGGAATTGAAAGAAATTTACAAGAAATTTACATGCATTACTTTTTTTGTAATTCAATCGATTACACAGTTTCTTCAAACATTGTGGTAAAGTAAGAATTCAGGTAAAATTACTTTTTTTCCATTTTGATTTATATCATGGCCTAGAATATTGAAATATTTCCTGAATGTTATAGCAGTTTTACAAACTAAAAAAGGTTGATTTGATAAGAGAGAAATAGTGTTGAAATATCGAGACGAAAGGGGAAATCAGAAAAATCAATGTTTTCTCCTCTTTTCTCAATGTTGTTTATCTAAGTTATTCCAGTTGCTACTTATGATCTATTATGATAACAATAGCCTTATATTTTGTATTTTTACTCCTTCCACACTTTGAAAAAGTCTTAAAAATGAGAACTTATTATTCATTAACAATTATAACCAAATAAAATTCAAAATTTATTTCAAAAGACAAATTAGTTACAAAGAAAGTGCAAATATATGCCACACTTTTCCATTGTAATACTGCAGATTTAATCCCTTGTATAATGTATATAGCTTCCTTATCAGATAAGGTCGTTAAATTCTCAGCATGTGGTTAATTAAACTAGGCCTTTAAGGTTAGGATTATGAAATAAGTGGGTCACACTTACATATAAAGACTATGAACCTGGGAATCCAAAAGTCTAAATGACAAATTCCAAGGCTTTAGTGCTGATTTGAAAGAAGGAAAATCTTTTTCCTCCCTCTGGATCCATGGATTATAATTTCAGGAATAAGAAAAAAAGTCTGTGAACTGATGCTTCATGCCTATAGCCCCCCCCCTCTCCGCCCCTGGAGCCCCGAGGATCATGATTTTAGCTTTTTGTAAGAGATCAATATACTGATATTTCATGCAAAATTTCAAGGCTCTTTGCCTTGTGGGTCAGGAGGAGAACATTCTTAAAGATTATTTTGAAATTTCACTTTTGTTGCCATGGCAACCAGAGTTTTAAACGGATTTCAATTCTTTTAGCTATTTTCAAGGGGGACCACCTAAGGAACATTTCTGCCAAATTTGGTACAAATCGGCCCAGTAGTTTGGGAGGAGATGTCATTTAAAAAATTGTTCTTTATTTCTATATAGACCCCATCCCCCCAGGGGCAGAGCCCTCGGGACCCGAGAATCATGATTTTAGCTATTTTGAAAGAGGTCAATATATTGATGCTTCATGCAAAATTTCAAGGCTCTACACCTTCTGGGTCAGGAGGAGAAGATTTTTAAAGATTATCTTGAAATTTCACTTTTGTTGCCATGGCAACTAGAGATTTTAATGGATTTCAATTCTTTTAGCTATTCTTGAAGGGGAACACCTAAGGAACATTTCTGCCAAATTGGGTTCAAATTGGCCCAGTGGTTTGGGAGGAGATGTCCTTTAAATAAATTGTTGACGGACGACGCCCCACAAACGACGGCCGGACGAAAGGTGATAACAATAGCTCACTTGAGCACTTTGTGCTCAGGTGAGCTAAAAAAAAGTATCATAAAGGCCCTTTTCCTGTGTTTTCCAATAGAACCTATCCATAATCATTAAGGTTCATCCTTATGACCTACCAATTATTCTGGCTATGATTCAAGAAGATTGACCAAAAATTGTGGTCTCTAGAATGTAAACAATGAACTTGTCATTAAGGCCCCTTTTCCTGTGTTTTCCAATAGAACCCTCCCAATAGGTTTCATCCTTATGACCTAACAATTATTTTGGTCAAGATTCAAAAATGTGGCCTCTGGAGTGTAATCAAAGCAATTGGCATTAAGGCCCCTTTTCCTGTGTTTCCCATATTGAACCTTCCCATGATCATAAGGGTTCATCCTATTGGCCTAAAAATTATTCTGGCCAAGTTGCATGAAAATTGGTTCAAAACTGTGGCCTCTAGAGTGTAAACACTTCAATTGTTGACGACACACGGCGGACGACAGACATTCAATGATTACAAAAGCTCACCATGAGCTAAAAAGTTAACACGTGTCAAAAAAATTGTCAGTTTGCAGCTACTATGTCAGCTAAAACTTATTACTCAAAATGCAAATGCAAATCCTGTGTAAAATGTGAAAATAAAAAGGACTGTATGTCATTTCTCTAAAGAACTTGTATATGAAAGAACAACATCAGTAGTATTTTGAACTTTATGAATCTTTATTTTTTTCACTTATTATAACAAAGAAAAAATCAACATCACAACTTATTTAACCAAGCGTACATATTCATACAAGTTGACTTAGTTACAAGCCTTTACAATGTTACCAGATAAAGAAATATACTTGTCCAAACTGAAAGAAGTTGATAAGAACATTTAAATTGTTTTTGGCCTTGTCATGCAGTTAAAGATAACATTAAAATCAAAGGGCTGAGAGTACTGGAATTACTAGTTGTGGGTAAATATTTTGTTTGAAAATTGATTCTATAAACAACTCTAGCTTGAAAAGAACAGGCAGGTGGGCTAGACTAAGATAAGACTGCATATATCTGCAGGCTGATCTTTGTCTATACCTCATGCCAAAACAAGAATATTCCGGGGTTCAGTTTGAAAAGGGTTAACAATATAAGATAGTTAAGAATATAGTTCCAAATTAAGTAGAAAGCTATGAGAGAGAATGAGAAATTGCATACTACAAGCTATTTCTCAAATCGTTTTCACAATGTAACTGTAGTTCCATTAAGCCATTGCTGGTTTGGATTAACCCTTTTATTTTACATCAATTGAGAAACAAATTTTCCACCTTAGATAAATCTCTTTTAATTCTGCTTCCTGGAGAAAATACCATGGCAAGCACTGGAAGTGTGGACCAATGAAAGAACCCAGTTCAATAGCTGCTCCCAGAAATCAACTGTGGACCTTTTGATTATGGAGCCAATGCTCTACTTCTTGACCACAGACACCACAAGCTGTAGTCATGACAGTTAGGTTGTCATCCAACAATTCTATTTTTTGTTACATGTAACTGGCATTATCATAATTGACTAATATCTGAGTAAAACTTCCTGCCAGAGATCAGTCAGCCTGGTCAGAGATCAGTCGGCCTGGCCAGCTATCAATCTATCAGGAGATTTTCAAAACACAAAGAAGTTTAGAGACTGTCTTTTGAAGACAGATGGTCTTTAAAACCTAAATTTTGCATGTTTTAAAGATTTTTAGGAAAAAAACAATATTTTAACTATCATGTAGTTGCATTTTATATAAAACTATTTGAAATTATCAGTAACTCAAGAATTACTCCTTACATTTCACCAATTTATCACAATATTTTTGCACTGTTTAGCACTTATTCTTCAATTCAGAAAACTTTAACCCTTTCCTGTTTTGCAAATTTTAGACCTGTCACATTTCAAACATTTTCATGACTAAAATATAAAGTGGATTTATTTGAAAAATAACCATACAGTAGGGTAGAAAATATTGTGAAAAGAAGAAATAGCTTGTTACAATTTTTCCTCATTTATAAAATCACAGGGACATAAAAACCAGGGATTGCACTGAAAAGGATTAATTTTGTAATCTAGTTATGGGTTAAGTAAGATAAAGGAAAGAGAAAACTAAAGAAAAAGATAGATTTCATGTTCTTGAGATAATTTGGTGATATTATATCATACAGATTGTTGTAGGGACAGTACAAAAAGATTAACCTATTACCAGACAACAAAATTTAAGAGTGGTCCAAATTCAAAAATGTTGCAAATGACATGAAATGATGATCTTTAAAATTCTGTATATTTTGAAGGTAGAAAAGATTGAAGAAAAAAGAAAAAAATCTTTTAACAAACAATTCCTTCATTTTCCACAATGTTTCCACATTCTTTTTTCTTGAAGGTGTTAAAAAGCGGGATTGTGTGGGAATAGGATAAGACCTGGAAGACACTTTGCCTGATTTAAAAACAATTAGTTTGATCTCTTTTACAAGTAACACACTTGTCAACTCACATCAAAATACATTTCTTATCACTAGAATTTGATTTAGAGCTTTGACTTAGTTCTGTGCCAACATAACTGCAAGTTTCTGAAAGATCATTGCAGTCTGTTATGGAACTTATTTCTGAAACCATGTCTTCTGCACTGTTAACCGACAGACACGAAAACATGTTAGAATTCTTTGGTCCTTTTCCAAACTTTTTCATACACTCTGAGACATATTCCTCATATCTACAGTCTAGTTCCTGAGCTTTGGCGATCTGTTCCAGTCTGGCAGGGACTTCAAGAGATCTTGCACAATCAAGAGAACATACCCAATGTTGGAATGGAACACATGTATTGCCTAGGTATGGGTTCTTGAATGTTATAACTTTAAAACCTAAAATAATGAAAAAAGATTGAGTTATGTAATAAAACCTTTTACCATTAGACAAATTATAGACTGGCCAAAATCAAAAGAAGCTGTAGACGACAATTTCAGGTTGAAGGAATTTAAACTTACTCGTAATTTTGGATAGAAAACAGAGTCGTTAATGAAGCCATTGCCTGATACAATTTCTTCAATTTCCACAATATTTCCAAAGCTTTGTTCTTTAGGGGTGTAAAAAGGAGGGATTTTGTGGGGATGGGTTAATATGCATGAATAATTGACCTTGGACTTCTAACTAGTTTCAAGACAAAAATTCAGACTGGCCAAAATTGGATGAAGCTACAGACAATAAGTCAATTTTAGTTTGAATTTCAAAAAAGGGGACAAATGGGATAGAAAAAGATTATGTGACAAGAATAAATTGCTAATTAAAAGAATCTCTTCATCCCAGAAAATTTCACATTTTTATGCCCCCGCATCTATATATTGTGGGGCATATTGTTTTACCGGTGTCCGTCTGTCTGTCCATCTGTCTGTGCATCTGTCTGCAAAACTTAACCTGCCAACTAAACATTTTCCTATAACTTCAACCCTGATTAAGATACAATGCTAATATTTGGTATGTAGATAGGTCTCAACAAGGCCCAACTGGGGAAGGTCATTTCATCAAGGTCAAGGTCAAATTTTAACCCTTTTCCCTAAAACGTTACACAAAAACCTAACCTGCCAACTAAACATTTCCTATAACTTCAACCCTGATTAAGATACAATGCTAATATTTGGTATGTAGATAGGTCTCAACAAGGCCCAACTGGGGAAGGTCATTTCATCAAGGTCAAGGTCAAATTTTAGCCCTTTTCCCTTAAAGTTACACAAAACTTAACCTGCCAACTAAACATTTTCCTATAACTTCATCCCTAATAAAGTTACAATGCTAATATTTGGTATGTAGATAGGTCTCAACAAGGCCCAACTGGGGAAGGTCATTTCATCCAGGTCAAGGTCAAATTTTAACCCTTTTCCCTAAAGCAAAGAAAAAGAACAATAAAATCACCCGTTTCTAAAGAATTCCTGTTTCGGGGGCATGGTGTTTCACAAACCCATCTTGTTTTCAATGCATCAAAATACTTGAATCAGAATTGTTTTGTACAGAGTTTCCTCTTGTAATGTTGAACCAGAAAGAATTTTCCTGTTTTGGTGGAAATGTAAACAATGCCCAGCCTACAAACATGTGCAGTCTGATCTTAGTCTACACCACCTGTTTGTCCTTTTCAAGCTAGAGCAGTTTTTACTAAATTCTTATAAGGAATATTTACCCAAAACTAGTGCTTCCAGTGCTATCACAATTCTAACAAGCATTTTAATCAGCCTAATAGAGGGTTAGTCAGATTTAAGGAATACAAATCCAGCATAAAACCGCTACTCCATATTGTATGTATTGTCTGTCCTTTTAAATGACTCATGCTTACTCTTGTCTAGAAGGTTATTCACATGAGATAACCTAGATTACTTGATACATGACATGTCTTAACCCTTTCACAGTACAAACCCGGGATTTTACATCACTGTGCTTTTATCCTTGAGAAAATATTGTGGAAAAAGAAGAAATTGCTCCTTTTCCTACAATATTTTCTACCACATAGGACGGTTAAATTTCAAATAGCATCAAGTTTTAATTTTTGTCTGCAACCTCTATCAATTTGGACCAGTGTAATGTTTCAAAAACAGGAAAGGGTTAATTACAAATATTAGTGTCCTTTAAATTGATCGCTCGTTTGCCCCGCCACCTGACCTCCGACATGGAAGTTTGACGGACATTTTGACACTATTGTTTTATAAAATATATGGCCAGAGTCAAGAAACGAAAAACAAATCAATGGTTTGGAACCTACACATTGAATCACCCTTTACCAGACGACACAATTTCAGACTGGTCCTATTCAAAGAAGTTACAGACAACAGTTTTTAAGTAATTAAATTTGGGTAATCTTTGCATTTTGGGTTGGAAAACATTGTAAAAAATGAAGAAATTGCTTGACATGGTTTGAAAACAATGTCACAATGTTTTCCAAATCATTTTTCTTGAGGGGCATCCAAAAGCATCATTGTGTGGGAATGGGATATGCTAAAGTTACGTCACACCATCGAAAAGGCTCTACAAAAATGTTGGAAGTCAATTTCTTCATTTTTCACAATGTTATCCAAAACATTTTTATTGAGTGGCATCCAAAAGCATCATTGTATGGGAATGGGATGAGCTGAAGTTACGTCACACCATCAAAAAAGGCTCTACATAAATGTTGGAAGTCGGCTTTCACTTGCAGTCTACACAAAACATTTGATTGATCAATCAAATGTTTTGATTGACAGCTGCTCTTACAAGGTGATAAAGTATGATTATGTTTCATTCATACCGAACAATATATAAGAACTTCATCTCTTAACCAATTTGAATACAATCCATCTTATCATCCTAAAGGAAAACATTGAAGAAAATGAAGAAATTGCTAGTAACAAGTCATTTCTTCATTATAAATGATGATTTCTGCCTTTAAAGACAAAAAATGTTGAATTTCATAAATTTCAAATTGTCATCATTCTGCATCATATTTAAATTTGGACCAATAAAAAATTTTATCATCTAGTGATGGGTTAAGTGTGTCAATTCAATTTATAGTCTACATACCTGGTTTACTAATGAGAGAGGAAGTGGGGCAATTCTGACAAACATTAAAATGTTCATATATGTTACAAATGTAGTCTTTCAACATGGACGGAACCTCATCATCAGCAAAAAAGTTCTTTTTGGACGCTACCAATGATTTAGCTGCCCAGAACGACAATGACGCAGGTTTCCCTGGACTATAATCACTAATACCATACACTGGTATGATTCGATGATGGACGTCCGTATGATACCACATAAATGTAGATTTAAAATAGTTATGGTTGCCATGACGATGGACTGTTTCTAGGTTTGTCATTTCAAGAAGAAATCCTGGAAGTGCATCCAAGAGGTTATTGTCCAATAAAAGTGTTTTAAGATTAACACAAAAAACTAATGTGTAAGGTATCGACTGCACATGTAAACGATTGTTTGTTAGTGCTAAATATTCCAGCTTCTGTAAACGTCCAATATCTGGGGGTATTTCATACAGGAAATTATACTTCATGGAGAGGTATCGCAGATTTTCACATCTGAATATCTGAAATGAAACAACATTTTTCATAATTACAAAACCAGTCGCGATGTAATACAACCCTTTACAGAATTTTAACCTATTACCTGATGAAAAAACTGGTCTAGTTTGAAAGAAGTTGCAGAAGATATTAAAACTATGGCAACAAAGCAAAAACTAAAGATATGACCTAACTGACGGATGGCTAGTCAGGCCCACTGAACTCCCACGGCAAATTTGAACTAGCTGATGTTTAACCCTTTCCTGGACAAACCCAGGATTTTACGTCACTGTGATTTTATACTTGAGAAAACATTGTGGAAAAAGCAATTTCTCCTTTTCCAATAATATTTTCTACTACATAGGATGGTCAGATTTCAAATTACATGAATTTTTCATTGTTTTCTGCAACCTCTTTTAAATTGGACCAGTCTAAAATTTCATAAACCGGGAAAGTCCCAAAACCAACAAAAATGCTTTACATGAATGTCAAAGTTCAATATTCACTTCCAGTCCTTATTAATAATTTGATAAGTAAATTGAGATTGAGAGCTATAATACTATCTACTGGTTATCAAGTTTTCCATCAATTTGTTTGAATTGGGTTTTATGCCGCTTTCAACAATCTTTCAGTTATATTGCGGCGGCTGGAGCACCTAACAATGGAATCCTGGTATTTCTCACACCAGCACTACCATTACATCCCTTCCTAGCCTCCAGCTGCTATCCCACATAGGTCTACGATTATCGACCCATTAAAAAAATCTGATATTTAAGGAAATTAATTGCTTAACCCATTCCCACACAATTACGCCTTCAACGCCTCTCAAAATGAAAGTGGTGGACAATTTTGTGGAGTATGAAGAAATTGCTTGTTACAAGCAATTTCTTCATTATTCACAAGGTTTTCTATTCCAAAAGACAAAGATTTTCAAGATTTCTTCAAATTAAAATTGTTGCAACAATCCTCAAGGCCCCTTTTCCCATGTTTCATGACGGATCCACTCCATTTCCAGAAGAAGTTTCTTTATGACCCTACAATCATCTTGTTAAATTTTCATCAGAATCTGACAATACTTGTGGACTTTATCACATAAACAGGATAAACAGGATTGTTCTAAATGAAAATCCATAAGGCCCCTTTTCATGTGTTTTCAATCAATTTCATTCCAAAGGGAACTTTCCTTATAACCCTACAATTATCATGTGAAATTTTTAAGAAAATCTGATAATGATTGTGAACTTCATCACATAAACAAGAATGTTTGAATGATAATCTGTTAGGCCCTTTTCCGGTGTTTCCAATGCCACAATTTTTCCATGCATCTTTAAAGAAAATCCAATAAAACTCTTGACTCTATTGTGTTAAAAAAGATATTAAAATCAAGTTCTCATAAGGCCCTTTTCCTGTAATATTTTACTGTTGGTTTCACCATTGTGAAATCAAGGACCATGATGTGTTACAGGGTGTCCACATTTGAGCAAAACAAAATTCCCTGACTTTTCCCTGACTAAAATCAAATTTCCCTGACTTATGTTTACCGTATTTTGCACGTTAATTTATGAAAATGTTGTCCTCCTCCACCCCTACAGCCAACCATTTCCACCTCTAACTTTACTAACTGTAACTGAATTACTATTTGTATAAATTTTTTTTTCTTTTTCTTCATACATACATATTGCATGTTTTATGAACTTAACCTATACTGCTGGGTGTGGGTTTTGAAATAAGATGCATGCCAAAAAGGACAAAAAACACAAACTAACCTCATAGAAGCATTATCTTTACCCTTGTCATACTGAACCCGGAATATTCCGGTTTTGGCAGGAGGTGTAGACTAAGATCAGACTGCACTTATGTGCAGGCTGATCTTAGTCTATACCTCCTGCTTGTACTTTTCCTGCCAGAGTTGCTTATGAAGTTGATTTCTAAAGAAAATGTTGAATTTTGAACAACAAGTTCTATCAGTGCTTTCAGCTGTTTGATTTGACAGCAATTCAATAAGGTAATTTATACAACATGACAAGGGTTAATATATTGGACTATTTTTGGTGTGCATTTCAAAATATAAACTTTCTTTTAGACGCTTCAACACAAATTAAATGGTACATTATTTGGTATCATGTATTAAATTCCTAAGTGTCTTAAAAACTCTCATTCTGAAGTACATTTATGAAGACATATAAATACATATAAACCATATTAGTTTATCCTGTTTTTGTGTCTTTTTGGCATGCTAATTTACAATATGCTTATCAACATAGTTAATTGAGCTACAGATCATAAAATTACTTTGCAATCATACAATTTCAATAGATAGAACTGAATCTAATGCAAAGAAAATACTTGTTAATTTGGAATAATGAATACTACTTATCACTTTATTATAAATGTTATTGTTATAATCAGTATTATCATTATAGCCAATCATGAAGAAACTGCCTTAGCCGTTATTTTTTTTATCTTTTTATCATTCATACACCAATTATTTCAAAATTCCCTGACTTTTCCCTGACTTATGCTTAAATTGTAAAATTCCCTGACCAATTCCCAAATACCCTGACCAATTCCCTGACCTTGAAAAAAACTTTTTTTCTCTGACTTTTTTCCTGACCGTGGACACCCTGTGTTAACTGAGATTTTTTTTATTGAATTTTCATAAGGCCCCTTTTCCCATGATTCTTAATGGATAAAACCCACTTTCAAAAGGAACAATCTTTTAAATGTAATAATCATTCTCGGAATGTTTGAAGAGAATTTGTTGAAAACTGTGGACTCTATTGTGTTTACGAGGATTTTTTAATCAAATTATCATAAAGCCCATTTTCACGTGGTCCTTGAGGGATCATACCTAATTTCAAAAGGAACAATCCCTATAATGGTACAATCATTCTGTAAGAGTTTGAAGAGAAACCGATGAAAGCTGTCGACACTAGAGTATAAATGAGGATTTTTTTATCAAATTTTCAAATGATGAAAACTGTGGACCCTAGAGTGTTAACAAAGATCTTTTAATTAAATCTTAATTAGGCTCCTTTTTTCATGTTACTTGATGGATCATACCCAATTTCAAAAGAACAATCATTATGATGGTGCAATCATTCTGTGAAAGTTTGAAGAGAATCAGATGAAAGCTGTCGACTCTAGAGTATAAATGAGGATTTTTTATTAAATTTTCAAAAGGCCCCTTTTCCGTGTTTCATGACTGATCCTACCCAATTTCAAAAGGAATGATCCTTATGATAGTACAATCATTCTGTGAAAGTTTGAAGAGAACCTGATGAAAACTGTAGAGTATAGAGTGTTAACAAGGATTTCTAAATAGATTTTTCTATTAAATGTTAATAAGGCCCCTTTTCCCTTGTTTCTTGACAGATCATACCTGATTCCAAAAGAAACAAACCTTATGATGGTACAATCATTCTGTGAAAGTTTGAAGAGAATCAAATGAAATCTGTTAACTCTAGAGTGTTAACAAGGATCTTTTAATTATATTTTCAAAAGGCCCCTTTTTCTGTGTTTCTTGATGGATATGACCCAGTTTCAAAATGAGCAATCCTTATGTCCTTTTGAAGAGAATATGATGAAAACTGTGGACTTTAGAGTGTAAACGAAGATTTCTTAATAGAAGGGAATCTGACAGACTGATGGATGGACTCACGGATGCTGGACTGGAAAAGCAATCGCAATAGCCTTAGTGGTCTTCAGCGAGTAGAGCTAAAATTGCAGAGTAGAACCAGAGATATCACAAAATGCCAAAGTTTGAAAAATCATGTCCGCTCAATTTCTCAGACTGCAATTGTGTGCAGACTGATCTTTGTCTATACCTACTGCCAAAACAGGAATATTCAGGGCTCAGCATGACTAAGGTTAATACATCAGGTCTCATTTTATTAGCTCGGCTGTTTTAGGAGAAAACCCTATGTATTGTTATAGCCTTTGTGTCGTTGTTGTTGTTGTTGTCGTCATGCAAAAACTTTGACATTTTGTGATATCTCTGGTTCTAATAAAGGCATTCACTTAAAACTTGGCAAACTTGTTCACTATCAAAAGAGCAACCTATACTATCAAGGAGGATAACTCTAGATGCATTTTATCCACTATCCAGGCACCCGTAGGCGGTGCTCTTGTTACAATAATTTTAGTAACTGTAACAAGTTTTCTTCTCATGATGTCTCATGACCCGGTGACAATAACTTTCACAACTCATGATTACTTCCTGCTAACTTATATTACCTCTTTTGGTAGTGAATTGTCATCGCCATAGTGAAAAATACTGTCAAGATGGAATTCTGTAAAGTGGTTCATACTCATGTACTTTGTCAACAAGCTCTCTGTAACAGTAAAATAGATTCTTCAATGGGAGTATTTCAAAAGTATTCTTCATTCAAAACATACAAAGTACTTGTATTGGTTCACTTTACTGCAATAAAAAAATTCACACAGGTCTTGGGTTTTTTTTCCTTTTCAAACCTCTTTAATCTTTATTCCAACCTTTGACCTAGAAGACCTTACGCAAGTGCACCTATGATCATGGTCAAGATTTGTGTAAAGTTTCATTGTTCTACATTTAATAGCAACTGAGTTACAGCAATAGCTCATTTCAAGGGCATATAATAATTGAAGTTTTAAGAAGTTTCATTACAACTCAACAATGATTCCATAAAACTTCAGGAATCAACAAAAGTAGGATTAGGAAAATTGCACTGGCACATCTTCAGACTACCAGTAATATCAATTCATTGAAATTTAAAGTTCAATGGGACATAACTCTAGAACCAATAATAGTGCATTGTATTGCATTGAAAACTGCACATGCACAACTTACATGTGAACAAAAACTATACATGTATATAAATTCTTGCAAATCTGTAGGAGAAAAGCTCTGGGGCCAATTTGACCAATCGGCTGTCAATTAAGGAATCAGCTGACCAATCACATCATTTATTCAGCCTTGACCTGAGCTTTCAAGCTATAGTTACAACATTTAGGTCACCAACCAACCTTTTTACTTTTTTGCTACTGGTCATAGAAGAAGAACAAGTACATGTAGTACTGAATACTTATAAATAGTGTCAAATTGTCATAAACCTATTACCAGATTACCAGAATTTTAGATTGGTTCAAATAGAAAGGAGTTGCAGATGACAATTTAAAGTTTATGAAATTTAGATTTGTTTTTCTACTTTCTCGGTACAAAACATTGTGGAAAATGATGAAATTGATTGTTAAAATTTACACAATGTTTTCCCAATTGTTTTTCTTGAGTGGTGTCAAAAAGTATCAATGTGTGGTAATTGGCTAAGGCAACTTTTCCCTATGTTTTCCAAAGGAATAGTTCCATTTCCATAAGGATTTATGCTTATGACCTGAAAAAAATTGATTAAGTTTCATTAAGAACATTGCCCCTAGAGTGTACAAAAAGATATTATTTTGCTGTGTTTTCTAATAGAATTTTCACATTCTCAATTAAGTTTCTTTATGACATAACAATGATTCTGACCAAGTTTCATCATGTTTGGGCCAAAATTGTATCCCCTTGAGTGTAAACAAAAAAATAGTCATTGATGCCCTATTCCAATAGAACTTTCCTGTTTTCAATCCTTATGCCCTAACAATCATTCAATCAGGTTTTTTTCTTCAAGATTTGACCAAAACTGTGGCAATTAGAGTGTAAATACTTAAATTACTGACTCCCAATGGCAAATGACAGACATTCAAGGATCACAAAAGCTCACCTTGAGTACATGCTCAGGTGAGCTAAAAACCAAAACCTGTAGTTTTCCTTATGAAATTCAGAACAAGTACATGCACATGCTCTGGTCTTAATAACATAACTTTCTACTGGGCAGAGGCATTGTTTCATTGAGACCATAAGTCATAAGCAATCTCTTCATTATCCATTATGTTTTCAACACAAAACAACAAATTTCTTAAAGATTTCATCAACTTAAAATTGTCATCTGCAACTTCTTTGAATTTGGACTGGTCTAAAATTTCCTTGTGTGGTAATGGGTCAATCCATTATCAAATGACAAAATTTTTGACTTGCAAAAGGAATTTGAAGAAAACAATTTTTTTTTGTTGATGAAATTTCAAAAATCTGTTTTTTTTGGTTAGAAAACATAGCGGATAATGAAGAATTATTGTAACAAGTAATTTCTTTATTTTCCACAATTTTTTCAACAGTCTTTTTTCTTGTGGGTTTCAAAAAGCATGATTGTGTCAAAATGGGTTTAAAATACTTTACCTGTTCTTCCTAATTCTTTCTTTTTCTCCCTGTCAAGGTCTAATCTTACCAGCTGTAACAAATATCTTGGTCTTTGGTGGAGGGTAACAGACAGAAACCAGAGTTCTTGGGGTATATCCTGTTAATAGAAAGAGAATTGTTAGAAGGATACCAACCCATCCTGACTACATAGATTTAAAGATTAGATAGAATGCCCAACAACCTTTTTAGTAAGAATTCTCTTTAGCTTAGTTGTCTTCAGTATTTAGCATGTACTGTGCAATGCTCTGGATTCACTTTTTCGACTGCTCCAATAAATTCCTATCCAGAGCCTTCATGAAGGACTAAAATTGTCCATGAGTTTAAAGTAAACATACTTCACAGAGTTCTGCTAACATAGTTTTGGTAATGATAATAATGCCTTCTTTGTCTTTGAGGCTACATATCTTGTTTCTCAATGCACAGAGTACATTGTATTTCAAAATATGGTTTAACTTGAGTCATGAATTTTGCAGCAAATGGCGGTTAGACTCTTTCTACATTTGTTAACCAGTTCCCACACAATGGCGTTTTTTGATGCACGGTCCCTCTAGAAAATCAATTTAAGCAAGCCATTTTTTCATTTTCCACTATGCTATCTTTCCAGTTAGTTGAAAAATCTAGAAAATCGTGTGCTTTGATTGTTGTCTGCAACTCATTTCGAATTGGTCCAGTCTAAAAAATTTAATCAGGTAATGGGTTTAAATAAATCATGAAAATTAATGTATGAAATGTGGTTGTAAGGGAACAAACTTAAGTAACTAAAGCCTATTTCAAAAACAGGGCCTGTGGCCAGTCAAAAATTCGAAAGACGGGAAAGGGTTAACAAGCATCAGAGGAAATGAAATTGCACTTGCAGAAGAAAATCTCAGACATTAAACTTGCAACAAGGACTGTATCTGAATGGCAAATGTCTGTCATCCCTCATTAGTCTGACAAAATGGAGTAATTCAATTAAGTGATAGACTGGTTGTCGTTGAGATACTCCAGTGCATTATTTGGCAAGATATCCAAATGTAACAATTGATTGTTTTCAACACACATACACTTACTTGTGGTTCCTGAAATCTTTATCTTACAAATTCATGAAATATCCAGGATCTAATTACAGGATGTTTACATGAAAGTTCTTTTGTAAAATTAATAATCCACTCTCTTATTTCCCAAATATTTTTTTCATTTAGGAAGTAGGCTTATTAAGAAAACTGTTTTTCCCTATCTCCCATAAAGTCATACCCTTCCTTTATCAATTTCTTCATATATATTTGAATATTATATGTTTATATCTGAGAAAATGCAAGGAAATTTATGAGATAAAATCAGACAAATAATAAAGTATGAAAATATTCCTATAGAATTTATAATATTTTAAGCCATTTCCACACAGTGATACTCTTAGACACCCCTAAAGATAAGGGATTGGGAAATCATTGTGTGAAATGAAGAAATTGCTTGCAACAAGCAACAAGTGATTTCTTCATTTTATCCAATGTTTTCTACCTAGAAAGTTGAAAGAATTCAAAATGTCATAGACTTTAATATGTGGTTTGTAACTCCTTTTAAGTTGACCCAGTCTAAAATTTTGTCGTCTAGTAATGGGTTAAAACTATGTGTACATTATCAGTCTGTCAGAGGTCTAGACTGGAACTGTGTTTACACTTCAAAGATTTCAGTCTATCTCTTTATTGACAGTTTCCAACCATTACAGCTTCTAATCAACCAGGCTTCTCTGCCACTTCTTTGATAAGAATTCCAATAAAGCCCTGCATGTTTCATTGAATTCTTGAATTATTTGAAAAGAAATACCAAAATGTCTTGAGGTAGTGAAGTGTCTTGGAAGAGAACCGTTATCTTCCGATTGGTGGCATTTTTCAAATACTGACCTATCTAATTTGAGCATTCTGGGTAGTATCATTTCGTGAAACTTCGGCCGATTCCGTCGAACTTCATTCAAAATGTCAGCGCCCATGAAAAGCACGCTTCGAATTTTTGAAGCTCCTTCTTGGAGCACAGGTAAGACATAAATTCTTTCATATTTTAAAATAATTATTTTTCTAATTAATCTTGGGAGACAGTAAAGTTTGATTTCTCCACAATTGTAGTTTTTATTGCATTTATCCACTTGCTACTTTTTTGCGATATGATATGGAATTATGCGTACGACGTAGTAATATTTATCCCATTCTGGATAAGTGATACGGTCCCGAAGACAGGTCAATCTTCGGAGAATATGACATGCGCAGACAACGGGAAGGGAACCAATTAACTCTTTCCAAAGTCAATTTGTACCTAAGCAAACTAAACTAATTTCAGTTTGGATCAGCTTGTACATGTACCAAAACTTTTGTTGACCTGTACCCAGGTGAAAATTATTGAGTCAACTCCTATGGTACCTTCATCATTTTTATTCATCTTTATATTAGTCATGTTTGATAAAAATGTTGTTTTTTTAATAACCCATTCCCAAACACATAATAAAATCAAGAGAAGCTCTCATCTGAGTTGGTGGCAGCCAATGGCGTAAAAGCACAAGCACCTTTATCCAAGGTGAGACTATAACTAAATTCTCTCTTTCACATATCATAAAGAAATAACAAATAAACCAAGTTTTAACTGTTACTTAAGTCATAAATGTAATGTCTATGATTGATGCAAAGTTATTTTAAGGTTTAACCTAGTGACCTACTTTTTGACCCAAAATAACCAAAATTGGAGCTTGTCCTAAATATCAAAGAGACAAACAGTTCAATCAAATATCAAGGTATTGGAGCCTCGAGAAAATCTCCAAGAGTGCATACAAAATATACTTAGATTTGACCTAGTGACCTACTTTTTTTACCCAATATGACCCAATCTCAAACTAGACCCAAGATATTATAAAGACCGACATCCTGTCAAAAAATCAAGACAATTGATGAAAAGAAATTGTGTCTAGAGTACACATAAGGTATTTATATTATTTGACCAAGTGATCAAGTTTTTGACCCTGCATGACCAGTTTTCAAAAATGACCTAGATCTTATGAAACACATTCTGACAAAATATCAATAAATTTGAGGCAAAAATGTGCCCTCTAGAGTGCACACAAGTTTTTTTAACCTAGTGACCTACTTTTTGACCCAACATGACCCATTATATTACCCGAGATATTTTAAAGACAAACTTTCTGACCAAAATATCAATTAATTTGAGTCAAAAATAAGCCCTCTATAGTGCAGACAAGGCTTTAATAAGATTTGACCTAGTGACCTACACATAAGGTATTTCTATTATTTGACCAAGTGATCAAGTTTTTGACCCTGCATGACCAGTTTTCAAAGATGACCTAGATCTTATGAAACACATTCTGACAAAATATCAATAAATTTGAGGCAAAAATGTGCCCTCTAGAGTGCACACAAGTTTTTTAACCTAGTGACCTACTTTTTGACCCAACATGACCCATTATATTACCCGAGATATTATAAAGACAAACTTTCTGACCAAAATATCAATTTATTTGAGTCAAAAATAAGCCCTCTATAGTGCAGACAAGGCTTTAATAAGATTTGACCTAGTGACCTACTTTCTGACCCTATGTGACCCAATATCAAATTCGACTAAATTACATGTTTAATGAAGACAAGCTTTCAGGCCAAATATCAAGACATTTGAAGTAAAAATGTAACCTCTGGAGTGTACACAAAGTTTTTCTCTAGTTTGGCCAAGTGATACAGTTTAGACCCCTCATGACATAATATCAAACTTGTCCAATATGGTGCCCAAGTTTCATGACATTTGAGGCAAAATTGTCACCTCTAGTGGTTGAGTCACAACTGATGACGGACACGGCTAGATCACAAAAGCTCATCTTGAACACTTCGTGTAAGGTGTTGCAGACAACAATTTTAAGTTTGAGAAATTTAATGAATCATTGTCTTTTCTATGTATAAAACATTATGAAATTTGAATCAATTGCTTAATACAAGCCTTCTTTTCTTTATCCACAATGTTTCCAAAGCACTTTTTTTTGGGGGGGGGGACATTAAAAAATATTTTGTGTGGGAATGAGTTAAGATGTGTTTATTTGGAATAGTTTAATAAAAATTTAAATATCAGATTGTTTTTCATACAATTTTTCAATGCTTATTTTGTTGATTTTAATTTGACTACAGCCAGTCTTGCTACCATGTCCACCTCTATTCAATATCCAATTTAATTTAGTGACAAGTATCAAAATTCCAATTCCAAAAACGAAGGATCATCATTCTAGGACATATTCGCTTGTAAAATTGTCAAATTCTGATACAGAGCTCTGCAGAGTGGGCGACTCAGGCAAAGAAGTTGCCTGGGTTCATAAAACTTCTCAAGAGTTCCTGATCAAAGCAAAGTCAAAGTTGCCTGAAAATACGGAAAGAGGCCTCGTTATGATAGGCGATAATTTCATTTTACCTAGAGGCTATCAAATAAGGGGACTGTAAATCAATTATATAACTGCTGATTGGAAGCTCTTTCATCATAAATTAAGCATGTTACTTTTTGTATCAATAGGTGACATGCTTGCTTTATTTGCACCCCCACTGATTTGATAGTTGCTAGCCCTTGTATACAGTCGGCAGTACAGGAACTTTTGATATCAAAACCCTTTCCCTTCTGAAGATCCATTTCATCAATCTATGAGATTTGTTGCGTACTTTCAGGCAATGAGAAAAAAATGGCGGATGTAATTAACAACGCCATGTAATTTACCAGAGTTCAAAATTCATGCATAAAAAAATAACAATCTTGGTTATGAAGATTGATTTTCTGTAAAACTAAAATGAGAAAAAAAAACATTTTTCAATAAAATCCTTTGATTCTAGTTATTTACTTTAATTAAAAAAATGTAGAAAAACTATGACAAACAATTCAAGGCTTCTACTATCTTTTCATAAGTAACATTGTTAGGATTCTTTCAAGAAATTAAATTTCACTTAAATAATCCATTCAATGACATGTAATCCAAAAAACTAAAAAAACTTACAATTTTCACCCTTTACTGTTTACATACAATAACTGCAACTCAGTTAGAACAAATCCTTTTTCATCTATCAATTTCAAGCTTTTTATTCAAGCTTTTTTATTGTTATAAACACAGTTTTTCTGTCAGAGCATGTTTTCTGTGGTTTTAACGCAAATATCTGCAACGCAACAAAATTATTTATATGCATTTCAGTAAGGCAGCCTAAATTGACATTGAAATACAAATTTTGTATGATGTATTTGGTAACATTGAATGATCTTTGAGCTAAATGGTACAAAACAAGTTCATTTTACTGCAAGGGAACAGCTTATAATATTGATGACATTTCCATGGATGGACTTTTTGAATTTGCTGATTCCTGCACACATGGCAATTCAAAGAAACTGAAGAAACCAAGGGCTTTGAAATCATTCAGACTAAACTCCTTTTGTGTTCGGACAATTAATAAATGGAACTTTTTACGGAAAGATATTGTGAATGCTCAGACAGTGTTCAAGTTTCAAAACACAATATGATAGATACATGCATAGTGAAAAGTTCACTACTGAAGTAATCTATTAGTCAAATGATGAACTCAAAAATATACTAATTAACGACTGTCAACATATGAATAATAAAACAAGCATTCTGAAGTATTGCATGGCAATACCAAGTCCCCTACCGGTTTTATATATATCCCTAGAGAGGTATATTTTTTGGCTGGTAAAGGGATTACTAACCCGCCAAAATATTACAGTTGTATCAGATTTTATGAGGAATTCTTGAACACACACACATACACACAAACATAAAAAATAGGCATCCCTTTTTGTTGTTAGCTAAATTGTACTGCATAAAGTCATCTGTTCCAAGAGAATTAAGACCCTCAAGCCCAAGTAAACTTTGAACAAAAGCTTTCAAAAATCTGTCTAGGATTGTGAATGCTTTTCGGTTATCAATATTGACTCGAATAACAAAAACCACCTTAATATCACAAAGGGTTTAGAAAAAAATCTGGAAAACTGAAATTTCCTGGTAATTTTTCAAGTCCAGCATTCGTATCTTCTTCAAAAATCAATGGACCTTAACCAAACTTAAACTCATTCTGTTACTCATTGATGTGGACTTACATACCAAAAATTAGCTCAATATCTTTGAGGGTGAAGAAAAAAAGTCCTAAAAACTTATTTTCCTGGTAATTTTCTAAGTCCAGCATCTGTATCTTCCTCAAAAATCAATGGCCTGGAACCAAACTAAATCTTGTACCGAAACTAATTGATACAGACTCACATACCAAAAATCAGCTCAATATCTCTGAGGGTTAAGAAAAAAGTCCGGAAAACTGAAATTTCTTGGTAATTTCTAAGTCGAGCATCCGTATCTTCCTCAAAAATCAATGGACCGGAACCAAACTCAAACTTGTTCTGTAACTAATTGATACCGACTTACATACCAAAAATCAGCTCAATATCTCTTAGGGTTAAAAAAAAAAGTCAGGAAAACTGAAATTTCCTGTTAATGTTCTAAGTCCAGCATCTGTACCTTCCTCAAAAATCAATGGATCGGAACCAAACTCGAACTTGTTCTGTAACTCATTAATGTGGAATCACATACTAAAAATCAGCTCAATATCTCAGAGGGTTTAGAAAAAAAATCCGGAAAACTGAAATTTCTTGGTAATTTCTAAGTCCAGCATCTGTATCTTCCACAAAAATCAATGGACCAGAACCAAACTCGAAATTGTTCTGTAACTCATTGATGTTGACTCACATACCGAAAATCAGCTCAATATCTCCCAGGATTAAGAAAAAAAGTCCGGTAAACTGATATGACCGGACTGACAGACGGGCGACGGACGGAGCCGGCAGGGGACTAATAAGAGACATTATATTAACCCGGAAGTAGGAAAAGTTTAAATAGTTAAACTGCTATGACAAGAAGAGACGTAGAAGACAAGCTTCAAAGCTCATTAACTCTACAAACACCAGTACCAGTTATATTGAGTTTTGTGGAAATCTGTCAACCCCCTTGTTGTTGTTCTATTTATACAGGGAGCTCATTTTCTGGCTTCCCAAGCCCAGAATAATATGTAGAGAAGCCAAGGAAACTAACTTTTTGGGGGATTATACTAATTTTTTACTCATTCTAATTGTGGAAGCAATTATTTTGAATTACAATTCGAGTCAAGTTAAATTCAACATTAAAACTGCGCCATTGATACTTTTTCTTCTACATGTAATCCTTCGACTAAACAATTTTATCTTCGTTACCTGGGACGCTTTTGTAAACAGACGACAAAATTGCATAATTATGGTAGATGAACCAAAACCTAGGACCTCCATTAGATTTGGGGATAGCAAAAAATTTGCTAGTCTTTTTTTGCTTTATGAGAAAGTTATTGTGTTTGTTTATTTCTTTTATTCCAAGTAATTTGATCATTCTGTCCCTAGATAAATCATAATGTAACTCTTTCATAAAAACTGTTCAGTTATTTACAAAATTGACCCTTTAACATTCTAAATGATCCCTAGAAATTAAGACGGAGTCACAACTGACCCTCAAAAAATTGATCCTGGCAGAAACACTGTAAACAGGTCAACTAGACTGGTTTTAACCCATTACCATACAATCCCTCTTTTTGGCGCCTTGAAGATTTTAAAAGTTCAAATGGAAAACTTGTAAGAAATTTTAGGAGGAAGAGCTTGCAGCTAGCAGTTTCTCTTTTTCCCACAATATTTTTACCTTATTTGGTACAGTGTATTCTGATTTGAAATGTGGTATGCAACTCTTTTTTCAATTTGGACCAGTCTTAGATTTTGTCTTCTGGTATTAAGTTAATTGAAATAGTAATAATAATAATGTTTTCTTTTTTCTGCTTCAAATTAAGCTCTGATCATTTTCGTTAATTCAGACCACTTATACTCTCTTTTCAAATTAATGATTATCATAATTTTTCATAATTGAGAATATAATACCATCTATATATGAAATATTCAAGAAAATAAATTCAGTATCATTTTTCTAATTCTCAAACCCAAAGAAAGAAGGCGAAAATATTTTTTCACAGGAATAAGATCTCTATAATAAGCACTGAAAGAAAGGGTGAGCAGTATGTAATTGCACACTATATAAAACAAAATATGCAGCTACTTTGATGTAAAGCTATTTTTGTTATCCTATAGAAATAAGGATTATGTGAGAACAAACTTGTTAAATACGCACTTCTCCCTAAAATCTCACCACTTCTCGCTATTTTGAAAAACTTCTCCCAATGTTCAGACTAGGGAGAAGTCATTTCACGCCAAATTCTGAGAGTCTGCAGAGCTCTGCGATATTGGTGGATCTCTTTAGAATTGTCTCAATGAGAAGATCCTAATGAGTTCCATCAACATAGGATTAAATGGGAATCTTGCAGTAATTTATGTATGCAGTCAAATTTGTCAAAAAAGTGTATCAAGCAACCATTCTCTTTAACCCATTACCAGTCGGCAAAATTTTAGACTTGCCCAAATTGAAAGAAGTTGCAGATGGAAATTTGAAGTGTATGAAATTTTGGATTTGTTCACTTTTCTGGGTAGAAAACATTGTGGATAATGAAGAAATTGCTTGTGACAAGAAATTTCTTCATTTTCCACAAATTTTTCTAAAGCTGTTTTCCTTGGGCAGGGAAAAAGACTATCAATTCCAACCTAGGGGCCCAGCCTGCCAAAATTCAATATTTAATATTAGAGGTATAGGCATTTTCTCAAAAGGTTTAGGGGCCCAGCCCAAAATCTAGGGGCCATGGGCGACTGGGCCCCTGCTAGTCTTTTTCCCTGTTCGGGGAGTCTAAAAGCGTCACTGAGTGAGAATGGGTTAAGACATATTTTGGTCATCCCTTGAGTGGTCACTTAATGCAAGTTTAACTGTAGTTTCCCTATCTAAAATTGATAGCTGTCCTGCAACTTGTGGAAGACAAGTGTCAACATAGCAAAAACTTAAGGCCTTAAATTTTGATACTTAACCCATTCCCAAACAATCCCTCTGCCATCTGCCCCCTCAAGAAAAAAGCAATTTCTTCACTATCTACAACGTTATCGATGCCAAGAGATGAAAAATAAATAAACCCATCAACTTGAAATTGTTGTCCTCAGCTTATTTCTTAGACCAGTGTCTTTTGTTGTCTGGAAATGGCTTAAAGGCATCACCTTATGAGTTGAAAGCAGCACACAATCATGCAAAAGCTTGATGAACTATGATCACTTTACATCTGACATGAGACATAGTTGTCTGCAAGTTCTTTACCTTTTAACTTTGGACCAATCAGCTTTTCTCAATGTCTTGAACTAATATAGAAATTTCTTGGTAAGAAATATCATCTATTATTTGTGGATTTAACAGAAATTTCTTTGTTTTGAATGCCTAATCATGTCTAATGACTAAACGAGACTAGTTCCACATTGTTCGATTTAGTTTGGTTGAATTTGTCCAATTTACTATGTGAATTAATGATAAAATGAATGGAAAATATCAAATTTCAATTATGAAATAAGCGTTTTCTTACTCCAAAACTGTCGATTCCTTTCTCTTCGCGTTCTTTGAGTTTTCCTCTCCATTGTTTCCATTCCTGTGGTCGAGATTGGAACCATTTAAATAGCAAGAGTTCATATCCGTTGAAGACGTTACACATTGTTCTATGTAAAAATTGTTTTTTCGAATCAGAAACTCAGTGTATGTAATGAATTTTGTTATGTTTAAGACCGCGGAAAAGGATTACTTGAATTATTTTCCTGAAACAAAAATTTTGTTTCCCTGTCATGGTAAATCGCATTTTTTCGGTTGATCGGTGCCCGTACAATTCACTGACTCGTAGTTTGTACTTTTTTTTTTATACTAATCTAACTAAAACTATTTTTATTAGAGTATTGAACAGCTAAACGTTTCTAGAAGTCCTATTTGTAATAAGTAATTCTTAAGGGAAAATGCTTTGCAAGTGTTAAACGAATATGGAAATTAAATAAATTGATACCCGTATTTTGAAACCAGTGAGATTTACACATGTATTAGACACATGACCGAGCGGAAGACCACGAGAACAGAGAGAACGAGGGGGAAAACAAGCCGCTAAGGGTTTAATACTTTCCCGGTATTCCAAAGGTATTCCAAAGGAATGGGAGATGGGGGAGGGGCGAAATCTGATAATAGTTCACGGTCATTGAGGGGCCCTGGATGGTGGTAGGATAGTGTTTCAGAACAAAGAATGTATAGAGTTCGAGGCCTGGTACAGTATGGTACACTATAGCCCCTAGCGTCTCTCAGTCCGTTGCCATACACCATTTCTACCGATCCCGATAAAGAGGGCGATTGTCCAATGAAATATATCTTTCCATTTATAACTCATATGAACGACGGTTTTATGATATGATCGTTGAAAGCACATCGAAGCTGAACATATTAGCAATTTTCTATTTACACCACAACGAAAACAAAAAGGCAAACATACAAATTATGATAAGCAATTTTATGATTGTCACTTTTTCCCATTAATGAAGATGGATACGAGTTGACTCCATAATTTTCACTTTGGGTATGAGTTGACCAGATTTTTGATAAGAGTTTACCAAGTTGTGACCTAGTTGACTTGGGCATAAGTTGATTGCTTGCAATTTACAATTTATGCAATATTTATGTTTTTTAGTGTTCACAACTGACATTATTTTTAGTTGATTGCCTTTGGTCTCATGAAATAAGGGCCTGTCAGAACTTTCATTCGAAGTTCAAAGCAAATACAAGATGCTGGATTGCTATCGTGACATAACCGTTCCAAATATACAGTTTTGCATTTTTTAATTTCTATCAATAATAATGATTAAAATGACGTCTATTTTGTGAAGAAATTTTCATTTTAAAGGGGGAAACGGTTTTTATATATTTTTAAATGATAGAAAAGAAAGAAATAATCATTGATTAAATATTCTTTGAAAACGTTTTTAAAAAATTTGAATAATAGATTATTTCTTCCTCGGTGGAAAAAATCATGTACATTCTTAGTCATGGAAATGCACGTTTTTTAATTGCATAAATCAATTGAATATCACTCTTATATGACAATTACACCTTTAAAAATACTTGTACATACGGGGGGGGGGGGGTCTTAGGGGGCTTTTGTCCACGTATCATAGTAGGTCTCGCGTGACGCAACGTCACGGTGCCGATCGGCATCTGTTTTGTCTCTTTCAAAGTTTACGCATTATTGTAGGATTGCCGACTTAAACGTCTTTACAAGAGCTTATTCAAGCTGTAATTACGACATTTAGGCCACCAACCAAACCGGCATTTATACTTTTGTTACATTTAACTGGCCATAAATTTTGCAAAATAACGTCGTATAATATCGAAGTGGAACTTTCTGTCGGAGTCAATGGATGGGGCCAGCGGAAACAGTAGGCTGGACAGCGATCAATATATTGACGAAACGTTGGCTACATCCACTAGACTACGACAGGAAGTTCGATTTTGATATGAAACGGCATAATCTTGCCAAATTTATGGTCAGTAACATTTTTCAATGTTTCTTTGCGACTCAACTTCGCAATTAACGCTTAAATAAGCTGTAGTTACGACGTTTCTGTCACAAAACCAACAAAAATATGGTCAGTGACAAAAATAAAAAAAAAAAAAAAAAAAAACACCGTCGGTTTGCGACTTGACGTCACAATTAACGTTTAAAAAAGCTTTACTTACAACGTTTATAATGCAAAACCAACAAACAATTCTTCACAGAAGTTCAACCAATCTCAGAGTTCAAAGTTCTCTCTCGGTCTATCAATGAGATTTCATTGGTCTTTCGAGATTTTGATCATGTAGCCGCGGGGTGCACCAGTCACCGCGATACCCACACCAAAGTTGCGTCAGACTCCTTATCTTCAATCATGGGATATCATGGGTTCGTCCCCCGGCGGCGGCACCTATTCTTTTCGACATTTGTCTCTCACCATGGGTGAATAATCGTAAACCTAAGTGGGATAGCAGCTGGAGGCTAGGAAAGAATGCAGTGGTTGTACATGTGTGAGAAATACCAGGAATCCATTGTTAGGTGCCCCAGCCTCCGCAATATGACTGAAATACTGTTAAAAGCGGCGTTAAACCCTATTCAATCAACCAAAGTTGTACTATAAACACAGTACAATCAACCGGTTTACAATACTGTCATCTGAAGCAAGGTTGAACTGTTGCCTCAATAAGTCTACAAGGGGGGTATCGATTTTCCAGCACTTCATCGCCAGTACAAAAATGCTGATGAATGGTTCTGATAGTAAAACTGTTGTTCTTGCTAGTTGGTTTTACTCGGTCGATAAAAAAAAATCGGTGGATTTCTGCTGAGGCATTTTAATTCAGTTTCCTGGTGAGAAGATAGGAACATTGTTATTTTTCTATAACCGTAACCCTTATCACAAATAACTGATCGCGATTTCTATCAAAGAAGTGATCAACCAATCAAATCATTGATCTAAGACGGGAAGAAGACTTTGAACTCCGACATTTATGTGAAGTAATTTTGTAGGGTTTGAGACTTAAACGTCGTTACTACAGTCTGAACAAGCTTTAATTACGGCGTTTAGGTCGTTAACCAACTATTTACATTTTTGTTACATGTTAATGCTATAAATTTTACAAAATAACCCTGTTTATTATCCAAGTGGAACTTCCAGTTGGTGCTCAGAGGGGGTGGAGACCATCATCCAACAGTGAACAATTTGAATGTTGGCCAGACTTACCTATCCTCGCACACTTACTAGGATCTAATCTGTTCTCTTTCGGGAGATGAAATGAACTCCCACTTGCGTTTACTCGTTTTAGTGTATAAAAAGACCCAAAATGAAACAAGACACATAATAGACCCATTCTGGGACCATTCTTTCCTAGGGTCCAATAGATGGTGCGTTTAGTTTTATCTAATGTATTACCATTGTATATACCGATTTTGCCTGTATTGGAGATCAAATCACATATAAACTAAGTTCAGTACGAACTGTAAACGCGACAGTATAATCACTAATCGTTGGTTAGACCGATTTCAAAACATAAATATTTTCTCAGTTGGCGTGAAATGAATAATTCCTTAAAGGATTTTGTACGTCAAACAGAGGATGCCTGTTTATGGATTTTAAAATCGGTTGAAAAAAGGAATCAAAGGCTCCTTTAACCTAGGCAGTTTTTCAAAGACGTTCTCAAGTTCTTTACTCCAAGGCGATAGCATCAACACGAGGAAAAAGTCTGGAATTAATAGATTCCAATACAAATCAAATGAAATAAACATAGCGTTACATTTGTTTGCGCTGACAGAATACGAAATGTGTTACATAGACTAGAAACCTAATCGGAATTCAGGATTTTTAAGCATAATGCCTTTACGGAAAAGTAATGTTCGCCTGATTGTGTTTGGAGTTTTCTATTTATTATATTTGGTTATCGGTGGGTCCATATTTTCGGCCATAGAGGGTCCTCAAGAAAAGTCGCTTGTGAAAACCTTAAAGGACCAACGAAAGGAGTTTTTGAAGAGTCACCAACAATGTATGACAAGTAAGTCGTTCAACCTTTACTCATCTTCAGATGACAAAATTTTGTATTTGTCTAATTCAAAGATTTTACAGGTAGCATGTTGTTTCAGAAAAAGAACGATTAGAAGGATATTGTGCTTCTTACCAGTTTTTTTTATATTTTCCCACAATGTCTTCAATAGCTTAATTACTTCGATGCGCCAAAATAAAGATTTTTTGCAAATGTGGCTTAAACCTAATTGTCCCCCCCCCCAAAAAAAAAAGAGAAGGTGTTTGTAAAATTTGATGGAAAGGAATAATGCTAAATACATGAAAGATCAAAATATTATTTCTAGAAGGTACAGTATTAACTACTCTTCTACTTTCGTTTTAGATCATTTTTAAATTGCTGCTATAGTAATCTTCACCCTCTTCGCGCTGAATAAAATCTCCCTCAAGAATAACACAAGAATCAAAGGACTGAAAACACTGGAAAACTTTAAAGGCGGTCAATATGCCTTTATAAACTCTATTTTATAAACAACAACAACAACAACAACAACAGAAAAAACTCTGTTCTAAAACACCATACAGGTTGTGTAGACTTGCACCAGACTGCACATATGGGCAGGCTGATCTTATTCAATACCTCTTAACAAAGCAGAAATATCCCCGATTCAGCATGGCAAGGGTTAATTTTCGTATATAGACCCTACAACGGTGGTACTGGTGCGAGATATACTCGGAATCCATTGTTAGGTGCTCCAGTCGCCATGATATGACTGAAAAATTGTTAAAAGCGGCGTTAAACCCCATTCAAACAAACAAAAGATCCTACAATGTCTTGACATTTTCTAGCTTTGTCATTTTGCTTTAAACAATATCTTATTTCGACAGGGTGATCCTTGCATTACCGTTTCCCGAAATGTACAAACCACGAATTAATTTAGCTAGGAATAAAACAACAGATGCCGTCATAGAACCCAATTATGAAGCCGGGCCTTGATTTATCCGAGAAATGACCCGATTAGGTCGTCTTCAAGGCTGTCTTGATGGTCGATACGTATCTTGTATAGGGCTATGTTGTCAATTCCAAAACATAGTTCATGTACATGCTGTTGGAACGATTCAAATACGACATTGTCGAATTCAACGGACCAATGATCTTTTCTCAGCCTCGCTATCTATTAAAGTCAGATGTCGATCAACTTGTTAAGCTCTGGTATTATTAGTTATCACGACGGATGTATAATGCTATGAGGGTGCTTTAGAGAATTTTTCAGGTGAGTGTGGTAAGAAGGAGGGTCCAAAAGCGATAGGTATACAGTAAATATGGTAGTAAGCGACCACTCATCAGACGACTAAAAAGAGGTCGTTGAAAAAATGGTCACTTTATCCCATTACCAGATGGCAAAATTTTAGACTAGCCCAAATTGAAAGAAGTTGCAGACGACAATTGAAAGTTTATGAAATTTTGGATTTTTCAACTTTCTGGGTAGAAAACATGGTATAAAATGGAGAAATTGCTTGTAACAAGCAATTTCTTCTTTTTTTCACTATGCTTTCCAAAGCTTTTTTCCCCTTGGGAGTGTCTAAAGGCGTCACTGAGTGGGAATGGGTTAAACACGTTCCTGCGAAATATAAGACGGATTGATTCAATCGCATATATAAACCTGAACAGAATTTGTTGTTAGGACTCATTAGAATCGTCACTCTGAGACGATTCCACAGACTTCCAACAACATTGGATTTATTCGTAATATCCTTTTAGCAAATACGACCACTTCCAATGTGGACTTTTGGTTTTGAAAGGGGGGGGGTTTGATTGTGGTCGCTTAATGCAAGAAGTCGCTTAGAAAAGCTGGTTGCTCGAGCAAGATTGGCTGTGATTATTTGTATGTCCATGATCTAAGATATTTTAGCGTATTTGAGATTATAAGCATATACATTTAATAGTATACAGATAAAGGGAAATATATGTAAAGATAACATGGAATTGCTGTTTCACCACAAGAGTCCATCTTTTAACGATCTCTTGCTATTTGTCAGTTTACTGATGATGTCTATTAGACCAAACAGCATTAAAATGTGATTTCTGTATATTTGTATGATCGACAAAGGCCAACTATGATGAGTAGGTTTGGGGTGTTGTTTGTGTCTTTTTCCCTTTCTAAACAATGCGTTTCTTTCTGTGGTCCTAGAATGGTAGATTCGAGACACGAAAAAGGAACGGTAATATGTGACACAGAAAAGCAATTCGCACGACTAGTTATTGTTATTTGGTCCGTAAATTTGCAAAAGAAATTGCTCTTTGATAAATTATTCATGCGCGACCATTAACACTTTACCGATTTTCTACCCTTGTCTTTTAAATCATGGATTTTACTACGTAAGCTTTAAATTGTCGGACATTCAACAAAAACAGTTTGATTCTTCGATCTAAAACCCAAATTGCACTTATGTAGAACATAGTTATGTGAAACAGCCATCGAGTTCACCCCTTTTCCACACGGTGACGCTTTTGGACGCCAATCAAGAAAGTAATTGGGAAAACAGTGTGTAAAATGTGTAAAACAAGCAATTTCTTCATTCTACACAATGTTTTCTATCTAGCAAGCTTGAATAAAGCTAAAATTTCATAAACTTTAATTTGTCGTCTGCAACTCCTTTCACTTTGGACCAGTCTTAAATTTTGCCGTTTTAATGGGTTAATAATTGACCTGTAGGCCTAAAGACATCTTACGTCAGCCGAGTAAGTATTATTCGCGAACGATAGGAACCACGAAATCTATAATACTGCTTTTTTATTTTCATAGTTCTTACTTTGAAAAATAATAAATACCATTCCGGGTTGCATGGTGCTGTTGATTTAACCCTTTCCTTTTCCAGTTTTTACATCCCTGTGATGTTATAGTTTAGAAAACATTGAAGAAAAAGGAAGACATTGCTTGTAACAAGCAATTTCTTCTTTTCAACAATGTTTTCTACACTACCCTTTGATTATTTTTCAAATCAAATCTACTTGTAAATTCTGACTGTAAAACCTTTGTATATGGACAGGTCTAATATTTTGCAAAACAGGAATGGGTTAAACAAAGCCTCGTTTGAATTCTTATGGATAGATTGTACACAAAATAAGAAATTTAGTACATGTAACTACAACTCTATCAAGCTGTAGTTACGAGGTTTTGGTCAACCGACGACGACTATATCCTTAGTTTCATGCCTCGTTTTGGGTATGGGTCGCAAGGTCTTGATCTCAATCAGAATTTATTGCTCACTTGAGAAATATTACACATAACTAATGCAGATCAGGCTATTTCAGAGCAATTAATATTTCAGCGTTAAGTAAGCGACCACGCGAGAACAAATATTTGATCTGTGCCCACTCACTATTAATGTAGCGAAAAGGACAATAAATGAATAAAATCACAATTTTCTAGTTAAAAAAAGTTACAGAAAAATGGACATTTGCTCCAATTTTGCACCATAGAATGAAGCATCGTGGAAAAAAGGAAACTGCTATCTACAAATGAATATCATCACCCAATGTTCTAGGGGTTTTTTTTTACATTCATATCCGACGGAACTCACAGAAGAAATATTATATGATGGAATTTGCTAATTTTACCAACTTGCTGTGTACGTTATATTCTTTATGTTTTATAAACGAATCTATTCGGGCAACATATGCTCAGCTATCTAAAAAATTGGTCTGATTTTTTCCCTATCCCTGCTT
Organism: Fragum fragum; assembly: GCA_946902895.1. Lineage (NCBI taxonomy): Eukaryota > Metazoa > Mollusca > Bivalvia > Cardiida > Cardiidae > Fragum > Fragum fragum. Next base: position 50,348,199 of record OX336366.1, read on the forward strand.
ACTTTACATCAGTTTCCAACACGATACTGGCTGTTATTTTATGAGGTCCCCTGTGACTGTACTATACATCGAGCACGCCAAAGAACCTGGCGGAGCTCTTAGTAGTTTTTGTCCTGTATCCTTACACTAGCACACCCCCTCCCCAATAACTAACAGACTTTAGGGGCTTGATTCATATTGATATGTAATAACCGACGATAAATGAACGAACATACATGCATGTCTGAAGCATATTTAGGTCACTGTATGGTGCCTACAGTACGAACTGTTCTTGGTTTATGGCTAATTCTGAGAATTGTTGCTGACCATTTCAGTATTTGTTCCCTGTATGATTCTTAGCCTTATGCAAACAGTAAAAATCTGAATTCCTGACGATGAAATAAAACCTTTGTTAAAGGGTCGCGAAAGACATGTTTTGACCTTTCAATGTCTGCAGTATGAATTGTTTCTTGGATTATGAATAATTCTGGTAGTTATTGTTGTCCATTGATCGGTGGGGTTATTTTTACTTTATAGACAAGCCAATGGATTAAAAAGTTAAAGACTTATCTTATAGGCCGATAGACTAAAAACTCTTTCGATCTCGCTATGTAAATAGATCAGTGTGATCTTTTACCTTAACCCGTTCCCACTAAAATTTTAGACTGGTCCAAATTGAAACGAGCTGCAGACGACAATTTCAAGTTGATGGATTTTTTTTCGACTTTTTTGACAAAAAACATTGTGGATAACGAAGAAATTGCTTACCCCTTCCCTTTTTTGCAAAATTTTAGACCTACCTAAATTCAAAGGATTTGCAGACAACAATATAAAATCGATTTTATTTGAAAAATAATTATTTGATAGGGTAGAAAACATTGTGGAAAATGAAGAAATAGCTTGTTACAAGCAATTTCTTCTTTTCCACAATGTTTTCTCAAGTATAAAAACACAGGGACGAAAATCCAGGGATTGAACGGGAAATTGTTAATATAAGCAATTACTTCATTTACCACAGTTTCTTCCAAAGCCTTTTTCATTAGGGGCGTAAGATTTAAACATATAAAGATGGGAAGAAAAAATACTTTTCAAAGGAAAAGGGATCTCCTGGAATGTACATAACTGACGTATTGACCCTGATCAAACTACGAGGACTGTGCAGGATTAGGTGTTGTGTTTGAAGAAGCATCAACAAGGATTTTGACCCTCAAACGTCTGAAAATATCCTCATCTTAATCACTAATTTCCATTGTGGTCTCTAAGTGTTGGTTTCATGACAAAGGGTGGCTACGATATATCACAGTAAAGTCTAGAATTGAAGTTGTAAGTGCGTGAGATCACAGACACGTAAACTTATTCCAGTAATTCATTAAGATTGCTAAATAAATGTGTTTTGACGACATGTTTATCTAGTTTTGTAATCTGACTATGAAGACTACTTCATAGCGAACAACCTATAATGCAAAAGACTTCGATCCATAACTTTTTACTTTGTGACTAAGACAAATCTGCCTTTCAGACCAGATCTTGTTCCGTACTTGTGCAAAGCACTCGATGTAGTGAACTTTTCACTGATAAAGATAATTTGGCGAGGAGCTATTGAACTTTTTTACATGTTACAGAGAATTATCAACTTTACAGGTTCATGAATTAATAGACAACCGATTTAGTTCTTTTTCATGATGACAATGAGAGAATGGAAGAAATATTACAAGAGGGATAACTTTAAAGCTTGTGTTTAGAGTCAAATATATAAGGACTCTGAAGTGACTCATATTCTGAAGATCATTTGATAGTATGGTCTCAAGGATCGAATTTTCTCGGTTTTTTCTAGAAGATTTTATGAATATATAATGACCATTTTACCCTATATATTCATGTACAAAAAAGACCCCTGATTGGCCGCTGCAGGGCGCAATTTTTTTCAGATATTTGTTTTATGGAATTCCCAAGAGGTCCATTTTTATTTGAAGGGATACAAGTTTTTAAAGGTTTCTCAGAAGGACTTAAGGATGTGGCCTTTAAAAAGCTGACTCCATCTTCATATAATGTGGGTGATATAATTATATGAAAATTAGTTTTGCCACACGGCCAACGAAAAAGAAAAAAATAACGAATAACCTAGGGAAATGACCAGTCGCTGGACCCATCAGCTTACTCCGTTTGCCCCGCCCATTCATTCCGACAGGAAATTGTGCTTCAATATCTAACGGTGTTATTTTTCAAAATTAATGACCAGTAGCATGTAGCCAAAAAGTAGACGAATTGAATTGATTTGACTTGAATTAGCTGTAGTTACGACGTGTACGTCGCCAAACTGCTTAACATAAACGGTGGCCATTGTCAGAATTCAAAGTCAACTTCCAGTCTAAATGAATGATGTTGACATTGTTTTATGGCATATGCAACGATAGCACTTATATGAGTGAAGATATTATTTTAGTTTTCATATGGCAGCGAAAAACGAATTACGCGTCCTTTGGATCCACTCTGCCGGTTCATATGATGGGATTATCTTTTTCCCATACCCGTTGAAAACAAAATATATTATCTTCTTTTCTTAACGCATTCCAACACAACGAAATTTTAGACTGGTCTAAATTGAAAGAAGCTGCAGACGACAAAATTGAAGTTAATGGAATTTTATTTTATTTCTTTGTCTTTTTAGATAGAAAACATTGCGGAAAATGAAGAAATTACTTGATACAAGCAATTTCTTAATTTTCCACAATGTTTTCGAGAGCTTTTCCTCACCAAGGGGGGATTGTGTTGGAATGGATATATTTCTCAAAAAAGCTCGATTATCGTCAGCATTTATCAAGCATTAACAGAGACGATACTAATGACTCCCAAAACGACAGAATCAAATATGCAATAAAAGGAGTTTTTCATAAAAGAGTTGCCGACTGAGAAAATTTCTGTCCATTCAACTGGAGAATGTTCGTACTGAAACAAGGAATTCAAAGAAAAAAAACTTCATGCATATGTTTATCTAGAAATCAGGGAGATCACCACAAGTTAGTCAAAATATGTAAAATTTTCATGGCGAAACCTATCAGTACGGCTTATTTTGTGGACAAAAAGTTTCCAAAAGGAAAATCAATTGGTGCTTGAAAAAGTGTAAGTTAACTGTTTGAATATTGAGTTGTCTGCTTTAAGAAATCCATCAAATTAAACTTTCTCTTTTTGAAGTCACGAATCGATACTTCAAGCTGCAAGATAATCCTTCAGTTAAAATACTTGTCCCGCCGAACGAGAAATATTGCTTTATCAATTGGCTATCTAGTCAAAGATCAGCTTGCATATATAAATTTGCCTTGACAACATACTTATTACACGTATTTTGTACCGCTGAGCATGGGCCACGCAGGGAGCAGTTACGTATGCTAGATATTCGCTAAAATGACCCAAAAGTCAAACCAGGTCTTTTAGAAATACTATATATAGACAAGGGATACAACTCAGAATTCCTGAGATCCCACCCCTGTCTTTTTTAAACGTCTTTAAAAATTATACTTCTTTGTTTACATATTTTACAGTTGTGCATATTCTTCACACATATAATTATTTGTAACCTTGACCCATCCATTCTACGAAAACTTTACAGATTTTGGAGTACAGACAACTTTCTTACAGAAATAAACCTCAATTTTGCTCGATTGTCGAGAAGTAGCACCTTCACTTTTCATCAGTAAACAGCAAATCCCAGATAAGCCACTCATTTCTATTATGTATAGAGCAATGGTAAATTATGAATTAAATACATTTTTACCTTTAAGTAGTTAATTTTGATGATTCCAGAGCTTTCCTAAGCTTATGAAGTGTTACATCCTTTCTAGAAGTTTTTTATGATAAACATCCATAAAGCACAAACAGATGCAAAAATGTGTAAAAAGGCGTAATTGACGAGAAAGGCCACAAGTGGGATGTAAATGCCAAGAAAAGAACAACAAAATGGATTTCAGAATAGACCAGATGAGAAAATTTTATTCTAAAGGTACTTATAACACCATTATAGTTTTAAAAATATTCATTATTTATCAATGGCTCTCTAATCATTTACTAGAGCCCAAGATATTGAATTGCGTGTATTTGAAAGTTAGTTAAAAAGTTAGTTAGGTTAAAAAAATAAATAAATGAAAAAAATTAGGACTTTATGATCTAGAATTAGTTCAGGCTTCCAGACTGTTATCTTGAAACAAGTTAAGACCAAAGATTGACCCCTGTGGAACGCCAGATAAAGCCATAGCTCACCAATGACGACTGTTATTTGGCTTCTAAGAAGGAAGGGTGAAATTCAGCAAAGCGTCTCACCCTACATACCATGCAGCTGCATTTTGTAACAAAGTTAAGTTGTTGACTTTAATAAGTACATTGCTAAAATGAAATATCAAATATTTGTTTGTTAGCCAAATTTCTTATTTTTCAAAAGTCTTGAATGAATTATATTAGTTATATTTCACTAGACAGAACTTTCTCTCTCATCTCTTAATGGAACCTTCACTAGCTGAATCTCTTAGTCAATGGAAAGTTCACCAGCAGGATTGAAAGCATTAAGAATATAGTAACATATAAATAGTATAATATTTTTTTCCGGAAATGGGTTGAAAAATAACTCAGTATGCAGAAGGTTATGAAACAGTGTGATGTGCTATTTGTTGATAGCCATTCTGAAAAAAAATATGAATACATGAATTCTTTTACACAGAAGACTATTCTACAGTCATTTGTTTGAATTTATAAAGGTTATAATATTCATGTGAAAATCCTTAGTTTAATAGTTACGTTACACCCATTCTTAATTATAATTGTGAAGTCTGGGGTTTCATCCAATCGGAAAATATTGAAAGAATTCACGGAAAATTTTTTAAGCGCATGCTCAATGTAAAACAGTCAACGAATTCTCTTTCCCTCTTATCGGAAATAGGAAGATTCCCCCCTATAGTTAATAGACATATTCGTATAATCAAATATTGGCTAAAATTGTACAGTAAAAAGGAGAACAATTGTACTTAAACATCAATATTGAAAAGCCAGCGGTTAGAAATTGGAAAAGACCCCAAAGTTAAAAACTGGAGTAATAGAGTTAAAAAACTATTGGAGGCTTCAGGCTTCAGTGGAGTTTGGTTTTACCCTGATTTGGTACATATTGAAAAATTTAATCCGAATTTTGAAAAAAAGAGTCAAAGATATATACATAAGTAAATGGCACTCACCCATAGATGCTTCTTCCTCCCTAGTTTTGTTTCGTAACCTTAAATTGAGTTATGAAATGTCAAATTATATTATACTCCTTGAAAATAGAAAACAACATAATATATTAGCAAAGATTAGATTATCCTTACACGATTTAAAAGTCGAAACAGGTCGTCACCAATGTGAATTATGTACCTTTACAGATATTGAAGACGAATTTCATATCACTTTTATTTGTCCCTATTATGAAGATTCAAGATCTAAGTATATCCCTACTTTTTATCATAAACACACTAATATGTATAAAGTTTACACTACATTATGATACTATCATTATTAACATGGTATAATTATTATTGTTTATTCATGTGACTGTTTTCTTATCTCCAAAAGCAGCCTGTTCTGATCTTGTTTCAATATTAATTGAATATATTTAAAGATTTTTCTTCTTATTGTTCATGTCATTTTTTAGTTCTATCTAAACACTTATTTCTTTACTTTTGATTAACAAAACCTTGTGGAATTCCTATTCTCATTAAAAGTATTAAATGAGCATTAGAAAGGGAGTTTATCAAAAACCTATATCGCCGCATCTTTATCTTTTATCTCTGTGGATTTTCTCACAAAAATGCATATCTTGGAATTGAACAAACTTCAGAATATATTCTTCTTAGAAATTAGATGTCTTGTATTAGGTTAGAGAACCATTTATACTTTTCGAACATATTTTTCAATTTTCATATCATATGGAATGAGTTATAAATGAGAAATTGTCATTTCAACTACCCTCTATTTCAGTCGTTGGCCTTCATTGCAACTCACGTCCCCACTTGTAACCCCCCCCCCTTCAAAATGGCTGCCTTTTGACTTTTGGAAAGGTTATAACACTTCATAAGCGTAGGAGAGCTCTGGAATCATCAGAATTAACTACTTAAAGGTAAAAATGTAATTAATTTATAATTTACCACTGCTCTATGCATAATGGAAATGAGTGGCTTATCTGGGATTTGTTATTTACTGATGAAAAGTGAAGGTGCTACTTCTCGACAATAGAGCAAAATTGAGGTTTAGTTCTGTAAGAAAGTTGTCTGTACTCCAAAATCTGTAAAGTTTTCGTAGAATGGATGGGTCAAGGTTACAAATAATTATATGTGTGAAGAATATGCACAACTGTAAAATATGTAAACAAAGAAGTGTAATTTTTAGAGGCGTTTAAAACAGACAGGGTTGGGATCTCGAGAATTCTGAGTTGTATCCCTTGTCTATATATAGTATTTCTAAAAGGCCTGATTTGACTTTTGGGTCATTTTAGCGAATATCTAGCATACGTAACTGCTCCCTGTGATGGGCAATAGGTAAGAAAACATTGATAGGCCTGCAATACATCGCAACCTCATGTTCAACTAGAATGTGTTCACGCGTGAAAAAAATAAATAAAAAATAAGATCGAGTTCTAGTTTTGTGCCCTGGCGGCGGCTCATATTCTTTCCGGAATTTGTCTCTCACCAATGGGTGTATAATCGTTAACCTAAGTGGGATAGCAGCTGAAGGCTAGGAACGGATGTAGTGGTAGTACTGGTGTGAGAAATACCAGGAATCCATTCTTAGGTGATCCAGCCGCCGCGATATGACTGAAATACTTTTAAAAGCGACGTTAAACCCCATTCAATCAATCAATCTATTTTTTTTTTTGTTTTTTTTTTTTGTTGTTGTTTTTTGTTTCTTTTTTGTTTCTTTTTTGTTTGTTTGTTTGTTTCGTTTTTTGTTTTAGTTTTTTTATTGGTCAAATATTGTGAAAATGGCTCATTTGTCCGTTACATTGTTTTTTTGGTGTTATTCTTACACAATCCCATTTTTACGCCCTTCAAGAATAGACAACAAACATTGTGGAAAATAAATAAATTGGTTGTTATTAGCAATTCCTTCATTTCACACGGTGGTTTCTTCGTAGAAAGACATGTACATGTACATGTAGTTTTTGAAAATTTCACCAACTTCAAATTGTCTTCTGCAGTTTCTTTTCAATTCAGACCAGTCTAAATCTTGGAATGGGTAAATTGTGTTGGTTAGCTCCAGTCGTCGAGTAGCACCAGAGTTGTTTATAAACAAAAAAATTACGAGGGCACAGCAATAGGCTTGTATTTTACTAATTTGATGCACGTGAAATTTATTCCAAACATTTCCGTAATTGTTCGAAAACGATTTCAAAATTATCAGAGAATTTCAAAACAATTTTGCAGCGGCGTTTTAACCAGCTCCCGTTTTATTAGTTAATTTTACTAATTTGATGCACGTGAAATTTATTCCAAACATTTCCGTAATTGTTCGAAAGCGATTTCAAAATTATCAGAAAATTTCAAAACAATTCTACAGCGGCGTTTTATCCATTTCCCGCACAATCCCGCTTTTTACGCCCCTCAAAAAAGGCTTTGGAAAACATTGTGTAAAATAAAGAAAGTGCTTCTAACAAGCAATTTCTTCATTCCCACAGTGTTTTCCACCAAGAACCTTTAAATGTCGTCCGCAATTTCCTTCAATACGGACAAATTAAAAATTCTATGGTGTGGTAATGGTTTAATTGTTTAAATTAGCTTCAGTCGTTGCGTAAAACCAGAGTTCTTCTTGAATGTACGAGCGCACAATGAAAAACATTTAAACATATCAAATTTATTCCAAAACATTACCCCAATTGTTTCGAAATCGATTTAAGCATTTTCTGGAAAATTTCAAAACATTTCACTGGTAACATTCTGCGGCGGCTTTATTAAAGTAATGGATAACAAGCATACATCATAACAAACCGCTAAATGCATGAACACTAAATAAACAATCATCTCACAATATCCTATTCAATTTATAGAAAGTCTCAGCAATATCAACTCTTCTGAGAAAAATTGCTAATTGATAGACACGATGGCAAGAAACGATAACTTCTAATTTCGAGTGTTATATATATCGTCGGTGTAATTCTAAAACCTCGTAACTACAGCGAGAATTCTGTAATAATTTCTTTATGCAATCGAATCAATACATGTACTTTATATCTTTCACAATAAAAGGTATTAAACGACCATTCTTTTAAGTGACTACTTTTTGGTTGCCCCGTTAGTGGTCGTTAAATAAAGATTTACTGTACTTAAATGATTGACCATGAATAGAAGAACTAAATATTTAACAACAGCATCTACTTAGAGATGATGAAGGAAATCTTTAAATATCTCCTCCTCGCCATCTGTATGGTCTATAGACTTATCAAATTTAGCACCTAATCAATTCAATAATCACATAATCTGTAATAAAAACAAAATACCTATATATATGTATAATATAAAACATGGAAACAGAATCTTCAACAGTCGTCTCCCTTGAAGGTTGTAAAGCTTAAAGCTATCAAACTAAAAAAAATTCTAGTTTATTATAACTAGCCCTTCTAACTAACCTCTGCTGGCTCCCACTATTTTTTCAAATATTTGTGTTACGGAACCTCATTGAGGCCTTTTTCCGCTTGACGTATCATAGATACAAAACTATAGTCAGCAATACTCTAAAATTACCATATTTGGCAAGTTAAATGTCTAGTGTTAAGCATGGAACATTTTAAAAACTCTTTAGAAAGCAGCACTTGACAATAATAGATACGTCTGTATTATAGCAGTTTCCCCAGCCTGTAATTTTCTCTCCATATATGCCAACCATGTGTGTAATTATATCTAATTAGGCGTGTGGCATAGTTGGGAAACCTTGTTCGCGTGGGAATGTTGTAAACGTTCGGCTTATTAACAAAAAAGATAAAACTCCATTGCAGATTGGAATCTCCTATATAAATTCTAGATGATATTTGTTTTCAAGTACAGGTATCAGTCTGTTATTGTTGTTGTTTTAGAGAGGGAGTATGAATGCGTATTTTCGTGGTTTATTCTTTGTTTCTAATTCATTACTTGAAGAGAGCAAGAGAAGGATTCAATGACATGCAACTGGTAGATATCCAGCGTGTTATGACCTCGAGAGTATTTTATTCCGAGCCATAAACAAATTTGAGCCAGTGCTGTATATTTCTATCATGTTAACCCTTGTCATGCTGAACCTGGAATATTCCAGTTTTGTAATAATTGTAGTCTGATGTTAGACTACACCTCCTGTTTGTACTTTTCCTGCTACAGTTGTTTATTTAATTATATTTCAAAAGAAATATTGGTGACTAAACAAGTACTAGCAGTGACTTTTGCCCTTTGATTTTAACGCAATTCTAAAATGGCTTTTATAAAGCAAAGGGTTAAAACAGCCGGTGTATACATATAGTTTATGAGGAATATTCGCTGATCGTATAATTAGTAGCTATCTTCAGATAGTAAAGTAGAGATCAGGCTGTCTGGATGAACAAGCTGATCTAAATGTTTACTTGGCGCACATGTGATATTATTAGGAATGTCTCGCATCGACTGATCTATGGATTTGTTTAACTTACCGCAACATTTTGGAGGTTTTTTTGGGATTTCATGTATTTGTTTTATATAATGTTAGAATAACTTGATTTGAATAGTCAAGTCCCCAAAGAACATCGGTCCATTTCACTAATAGGAATTAATTCTACAAGTGCTAAATCTCATTACTCTATATGTATTCGCCGCGGGCTCTGCTGATATCGTTCTCGTGACATTCTTCATTCTTTAATTTTGACATAGAATCAAGTAGACTTCATGCTCTGTGAATAATATGTAAAATAATTGTTGAAAAGTATGGATTTTCATTGGAATCTGCGTTCAAGACTGCAATTGTATTGACCAATCACTGGCCTCGTTCACATACTCTGTTGGACCCGCTCATCGACTCCGTCACGAAGTTGCCCTTTGATATTTAACGGCGTTATTTTGCAAAATGTATGGCCAGGAGCCAAAATACTAGAATGGATTATTTGCGGTCGATGAATAGTTTATTTGCGGCCTAATCGACGTAATTTCAGTCTGTATAAGCTGTAGTTACGACGTTCAGATCGCCAAACCAAACAAAAACGTTTGACAAAATTGGCGACCAACGTCGGAGCTCAAAACTCACTTCAGGTCAAAATGAACGATTTCATTGTACAGCTGATTATTTGATTGACAGCTGCGATTAATAAATTATGGATGATATTCCAAATTATTTCTTGATGGCATGGTAAGGTAGTTCGGGGAGGGGCTATTTCAGAAAGTTAGGAAATTTATCTAGTAATTCATTGTTGTTGTAAAAAATCAACGCACCTGTCAAATGCCAAATTCTATTGATGCTTCCACGGAAATTTAAGTTTGTCCCACGAACCGCCAATTGATGACGTATACGTTTCATTTTCTGTTTCAGACGTGGCTGAACACATACCTTTTTCATAGGCTCAAACTATCCTTGGAATGTTTTTATCACTAAATATTTCATGGAATTATAGATGTTTTAAGGCCTCTACTTGAAATGAAAATCTAATCGGTTATTCCAATTCAGGGACCAGGTTAGTGTCTCGAGTAATTTGGAGAGAAAGTGACATTTCGAGCCCGTTTTTGGTCTCAGAAGAGGGGATACAAAACAAATGCTTAAATACATTTATGTGGGTTATTATAGATTTTTTTTCTAAACACGAGAATATGATACTATGTTAGGTAATTTTCATTATGAAGAACAAATAGAAACAAGTTGAGAAAACAAAACAGTTAGGGTGTCTTTGGCGGATTCGAACCTGTGGTATTTGCTGCAGGTCTGGGTCTACTATACAACTCAGCCACGTATCTGTTTTACAAATATACAAATATAACATGTATCTATTTAACAATATATTTCTCTAGGTAAAGACGTGATTACTCATTTCAATGAGAAAAAAATATTCATATGTATTTGCATTAAATTACTTGTTTGCTCTACCAAGAATATTTGATGAAAGGGGGTGAAACCTATGTCCAAAGATCGAATCCTAGAAATATATAATAAGTTTAAATCGGTAAGTCCGCCTGTTAACAATTGGTTCGAGTTCCGATTAGATATTAAACGTCGTTATTTGGCAAAATCTATGGCCAGTAACATGTAACAAAGAATCAAAATGGTTGGTTGGAGACCCTAATCAGTCAGTAGCTAAGACGTTATAGTCGCCAAACAAAGAAAATGTTTCACATGTATGTCGGTCAGTGTTGGAGTTCAAAGTTCAATTCCGGTCACATTGACTGATTTGATTGGTCGATTCTCTGATCGTCACACGCGATCCGTCAATTTGGTAACGTGCTATTTTCTTGTTGTTGCTATCGATTAAAATACTTATGGTTATATATCTACCAACTCAGATTATAACCACACAGGTACAAGGTCCACGCAGAACGCTTGTTCAATCTTGAAGGAAGCTATAGTCGGATCAAATGTGTATTTGTTTAAGTCAATGAAGCCAACTCTACGCGGTTCCTTATTTCTAACAAACGGCAAACTCAAAGGGGTTACTCGTGGAAAGATTTTTTTCAGCAAAACTTTCGTATGTGAACTGCTCTTGTGGATTATTCAAATTCGCAGAAAAACTAAACCGATCGTTCAACCTCTTTATTATTCATACGGGTTTTCATTGTTACAAAATAGTCTATGGAAGTCGTTAGTAAAACCATTCCCGAACAATCCCTCCTTTTACGCCCCCAAGAAAAAAGATTTTGAAACATTTTGGAAAATGAAGAAATTGCTTGTATCAAGCAATATTTTCATTACTCACAATGTTTTCTTTCCAAAAAAGACAAAACAATTTGAAATTCCATTAGCTTGAATTTGTTGTCTGCAACTACTTTGAATTTGGACAGGTCTAAAATTTCTCTGTGTGGTAATGGATTAAAATGATAGGACTCGCTTAATCTCCATACAAAAATTGCCTCGGATCCGTGAATATTATCTTTGAAATGTCACAAAATTTAAGACATAACTGCGAATCACGGAATAAAGATGGTGCCAACGACATGGTCTCCTACGCCGTCTTGTACCTACGCCATTACAAGATGGCGAAGTTTTAGACCGGTCCAAATTGAAAGGAATTTAAAAGTTTTGAAATTTTGGAATTCTCTTTACTCTTTGGATAAAAAAATGTTGGATAATGAAGAAAATGCCTGATACAAGCATTTTCTTCATTCTCCACAACGATTTCAAAGACCTTGTTTGCTTGAGAGCGTCTTAAATCACGATTGTGTGGGAATGGGTTATGAGACTGTGTATATTCCTTCACAGCTTGTACGAGATGGGCGATTATTAGACTTTCCCATTTGAAATTAATTTGCAGACGCCAATATGAAGGTGGTAAAATATTTTTCCTCGTCTTTTGGAATAGAACGTATTTTGAACAATGAAGAAATTGCTTGTTACTTGAAATTTCTTCACTTTATAAATTGTATTTCCAAGTAATTTTAAGGTTCGTAAAAAACCTGGTCTAAGTGGGAATAGGTTAACCCATTCCCACACAGTGACGCTTTTATACGCCCCTCAAGGAAAACAATTTGGAAAACATTGTCTAAAATGAGGAAATCGCTTGTATCAAGCAATTTCTTCATTTTACACAATGTCTTTTAACAAGAAAGTTAAGAATATCTAAAATTTCATAAACATTAAATTGCCGTCTGCAACACCTTTCAATTTGGACCAGTCTAAAATTTTGCCATCTGCTATCAAATACTAGTTTTTGAATGGCTGTCAAAGCAAAACAAGGTATTCCCCGTATAACGTTAGACGAAAGTCCATCGCCGCTAGAAACCATTGTTAACGAACAAAAGACGACGGAACCACATTGATGTAATCATGTGGTATCCATTATTATCTAAAAGTCGTTCAACCCTTTTCTAAATATGCACTTGTTTTCAAATCCCTTTGATGTTTACAGAGATATTTCTGAAAAAGAAGGAATCACTTGTTGTTAGCATTTTTCTTCACTGCGATTGTTTTATCCCATAACAACATGACACATTTTAGACTGGTCCGAATTCAAAGTAGTTTCAGACGACGGATTAAAGTTGATGCAATTTTAAAATTCTTTGTCCTTTTGAGAAGAAAACATCGTGTATAATGAAGAAATTGCTCGAAACAAGTATTTTCTTAATTTTCCACAATGTTTTCCGAAGGACTTTTCTTTAGGGCGTAAAAAGTGGGATTGTGTGGGTTAAATCGTCGATTGGGGACCCAAATATCGCAATTACAGCTTGAATAAAGCTGTATTTACGATATCTGGATCACTGTTAATTGTATTCTCAAAGCTCACTCACGCACTCAATCCTGATAATCCCTTTTTCAATTATGACATCTCTCAAATCATGTCGTAGATATACATAGATGTACAAGTTATAGATGTATAGTCAAAATTGACCTTTGATCACTCTTTAAAACTCGTATATCCATAATGGGTGGAAATGGCGAAGTACAGCTACATTGGAACTTAGCAAATAGTGCAGGTTGTCCACTTCCGTTCATAATTGATCAAAACTGAGATCGATTGATTCTGTCTTTTTTAGCTAGCAAAGCGTCAGTTTTGATAGATTAAGTTAACAGACAACATTTTGAGGTCTTCTCAAAGTTTAACGAGTGCAAACTGCCATTGGAGGCTTGCACTAAATCCACTGATTATCTACTCCACAAAAGTAGTTATTATGTATTTCCGGAATATTGCAAACTCTATTCGAAATTGCTGAGAGCTCTTTTAAAACATTCCAATTAACCCATTCCCACTCAATTCTTCTTTTTAAGCATCTCAAGAAAAAAAGCTTTGGAAAATATTGTGGACGTTGAAGGAATTGTTTGTGACAAGCAATTTCTTCATTGTCCATTATCTTTACTACCAAACTAGGGAAATATTTTCTAAATTCAACAAGCTTTAAATTGTCGTCTGCAAAGTATTTCAATTTGACCAATTCTAAGATATTGTCATGTTGAAATGGGTATACTCCTGGGTAAATTTAACCTCGTTTGTTTATCATGATACCGTTGACAAAGAAGATTACTTAAAAAAGATATGCTTTGCTAGCCTACAGTACTTTCAGTACTTTGATTTTTCTATAGGTATCGCTGAAGTCTTATTTTAGTGATAAAACTTAGGTCTTGGGATCAAAGGGTCCCCGGTTCAAAACCAACCGTGGGAATTTTTCTAAGCATAGAGCCAACTCCATAAAAATTGGTACCTGTGAGAGTTGTAAGCCACTGTGCTGCGGCTGCCTGGTGCGCCATATGTAGCAATTTTTCATTTTACAGATTTTCTCGATTTTTCTTATTTTCGAAATAGATTGGAGATGAGCAGACGCACCTTTAAAATGCTATTCGAAATGCTATTGAATCTTCAATGAATGTTCAGTCTGTCCTTCGTAACCCCAGTGGATGTTATGTTTGCGTAATCTTCTGTTTATAGTAGAACCCGAACAATTCATTTTTAGCTAGCAAAGCGTCAGCTTTGATAGCTTAAGATAACAGAAAAAATTTTGTGGTCTTTTCAGAGTTCAACGAGTGCAAACTGCCACTGGAGGCTTAACCACTAAATCCATTGAATGCCTACGCAATAAAAAGTAGTTTTTATTTCAGGAATATTGCAAACTTGCCAACTCTGCAACTGCTTTTTATGGCCACATGAATTAACATTATTCAAATTGTAGACAACTCCTATAAATGAATGCTATTTAACCCAACCCCACTCATTTGAAACATCTCAAGAAATAGCTTTGGAAAACATTGTGGACAATGAAGAAATTGCTTGTAACAAGCAATTTTTTCATTGTCCACACTGTTTTCTACCCTACAAGACAAATGTTTTTCTAATTCCACTAATCATGATAACCTTTGACAAATATTACTGCTTTGCTAGCTTACAGTACTTTCAGTACTTTGATTAACCTTAGACATCGCAGAAGAGGATTGCTCCTATTTTAAGCCTAGTTTGTTTACTTGAAATTGTCTTAGAAATAATCCAAGTATAGATAAATTCTCCCTCTTAGTCTCAATGCAGAAATCTAGTAATTTTAAAAAATAAACCAACCTTTATGTATGATTCAAGCTGGATATATAAGTAAAACAAAGTCTCGTTTAGATATACAAGTTCGAGTAAGTAGTCAAAGATCCATTCTATATGGAGATTTATATATTGTAACGGTTTCTCGAGACTCATCCGTTCTGTTTCAAAAGCGTATTTTAATTGACCAATCGCGGCTGTCAATCAAATGACCAGTCGACCAATCAAATCATTCTTTGAGACCAGACATGAGTTCTGATCTCCAACATTGGCCACCATTTCCGTTAAACTATTATGTTGGTCTGGCGACTTAAACGTCGTAACTTCAGCTTCAAGTTGTTGATACGACGTTTAGGTCGCCAATCAACTATTTTATTTTTTTTGTTACATGCTACTTGCCATATTTCTTAACAAAATTACACCGTTTAAAATCGAATTGGGACTTCCTATCGGAGTTAATAGGCGGGGCTAACGAAGTAAGTGGGCGTGGCCAGCGCATGGCCAGTGATTGGTCAGTTAAAAGCCGATTACATGTATATTCCACTGTAAAAGCGACAGGGGCTCTCTGAAAGCCTAGGGTTCTACCTTACGTTCGTTGATCTCCGCAAGCTTTAACTCCACTTTGTTCCCAACAAAGTGGAGTTAGAAAACTTGTCTTGAGATGATGCGCACTATCGTAATAGTTGTCTTCTGATTCTTACTTTTTTTTACTACATGTGCGAGAACAACTGTTGGCAACCGCTACTTTATGTCTATTCTGTACTTTAATTGACGCCATACAGCGGTCTTGTTATTGTGGACAGTGTTTTCCCCGGTCATCATGTTAAACCGAGCAGGCGATCAGGTCGAACTAAACTTGAGAAACTGTCAAGCTTTGAACCCGCTGACTGCGTTAACTGTTTAACGAGAAAAGCTTATGAGGTGACAAATTTCAACATCCTGTAACGTACAAAACTGACGGTTAAGTAAAATAAGTCCCGAAAGCCAACAGCAAGAATCGACGAATCGCTGTTGTCATTTAAATGATTGATTGAACAATCAAACTTTAAACAGACTAGAAGAGAATTTTAAACTCCGACATTGGTCGATATTTATGTAAAGCAGTTTTGTTTGTTTGAAGACCTAATCGTCGTAACTACAGATTATTTAAGCTGTAGTTACGGCGTTTAGGTCGCTAACCAAACATTGTTCTTTTTTGTTACAGGTAACTGACCTTAAATCTTGTCTAATAACGCTGTTTATGTCAAACTTTCAGTCGGAGGTTGGTGGGCGGTGCCAGCGATTAGTCATCGTTTATTAGCGTATGAATTGTCCTTTTCACTTCTATCAGAAACAAAAGAAAAAGAAGAAACAAAAGTCAATTTATCGAAGTTTCTGATTTCTCACACAATATACTGTGTCTTTGGGGATTTCGTATTTAATCGGTCTGCCTCCAGTCTTGTTTTTACAAATTCGTCAGAAATTCTCGTAAAATATTTTTTTATGGTAGAAACAGCCACGAGAAATATAAATTCAATGCTTGTTTCCCAGTAGAAAACTCTGGGGACTTCCTTACCATTAAAATTTACGCATTTACAGTCTGTAATGAAAACGTACTTGCCCCAAAAGAGGGGAAATTCAGCGCCTTGTTAAAAACAGATCTCCTCTATATTCTAAATTTGCAAACTGTCGCCAAGTTTCTGTCGTATACTCACCGCAAAATGGATAAGCTACAGATGTGTTATTTTATCTTCGGAGAAACAACCACTCATGTTGTATTGTTGTTATTGTAGTTGTCAAAAAACACTGACTTTGTTCCATTTTTTATCATTTCATTTCAAATATACCAAGGTATAAAACGAATTCTAAAGCCTGTCTCACACAGAACACACGGCTTATACGGTTGGCCACTCGTTTAAACCGTACATACAACCGAACCAACCGTGGCCCTATCCGAGTTACACTCGGGCCATTCGAGTGTATCCGTGAAAGCCGTGTATGATTTTTAAAACTTTTAAAAAACTGGCACGGGTGCCTTGTCCGTGTATGATCGTATTAGCGATCGTACAAGACCGTGAGGGTCCGTGTGAGACCGTACGAGACCGTATATACAACCGCACATGAAGTCCAATCCCCGAGTGAGCTCAACCGTGTCAATGTCGTATATAAATCGTATGGAATCGTATGAAACCGTTCTCAAGTCCTACATCCAACGCACCGGATTAACACTCGAATGTCACACGATCACCGTACGATTCACACGAGTGTACACACGGTTTTATACGGTCGCAATACGACCAATACGGTTTCATACGATCGCCATACGACCAATACTGTTCAAGTACGAATTATACATGGTTAAGTACGACCAGACACGGTCTCAACGTCTATACAAAGCTCGTGTATGATCACACAGCACTCGAACACAACAGAAAACACAACTACCTGCTGCCACCTTGAAACAACAGAGTACTTGCTACATAATGCCTCCAAAGAAGAAAAAGGTCTCAAAAAGAATCCCCACCATGGAAGATTCTCCCAGCGAAAATACAAAAGGGCCACCAAGGCCCTCCGGCTACGTCTTCTTCTCCTTCCGTTGGCTTGTTCTTGTCTCCCCTCACGCCTTCTGGCCAAATAATCTCAATGTCTATCAGTCTTATCATGATGTCTAATTCCCTTATTCTGTCATCTGTCATTTTCTAATTTCTCTGTTGAAAGTTCGAAAATTTTAAAGCCAAACTATCAAAACGAGTCATTTTATATCAAAACATACACGAATGTGTGAAATTCGAGCATAACTCGAACAAAAGTCGGTGGGACCGTATGTTAACCCTGTAAATGTCTAGTTAATCGAGTAAAAGTCGTGTTTAATCGTACTAGGCCGTAACAGACCGTACTAGACCGTACTTGGAACAGTACAACAATCGTATGAAAATCGTTTGCAAATCGTGTGTATATCGTGACAAACCTTGCTTGACCGAGTATATCTGTGCTTTGTTCGTACATACTCGTGCTACACTCGAGTCTAAATCGTACCAACTCATCCCCAAGCACGGTTGGAGCTCAAAACCCGTACCAGTCAACCCGTGTATAACCGAGTATACCGTATTGGAACCGTGTGCCCTACCGTGTTTTGTGCGAGACAGGCTTTACCGCTAATAGCAAAATGACCTTGGTTTTGGACCAATAAGAATTTGTTTCCGTCCGTCTCATTACAATTCACTAAAGTGTTGATCATTTGTTAATTCAAATGCCTATTGTGTAACTTTTAAAACGGGTTTTAAATCGAATAACTCGGGTCCACAAGTAAATCTAAGTACTGAAAGTACTGTAAACTAGCGAAGCATAGTTTTGTTAAATAATCTTCTTTGTCAAAGGTTATCATGATAAACAAGCGAGGTTAAAGTAACCCATGAGTAAATCTATTATAATATGATAAAATCTTTGACTAGTTCAAATTTAAAGAAGATGCAGACGACAATTTCAAGTTGGTTGAATTTATAATATCTTTCCTTTGTTGGGAATAAAACATTGCGTAAAATGAAGAAATTGCTTGTTACAATCAATTTCTTCATTGTCCACAATGTTTTACAAAGCTTTTTTCTTGAGAAGCTTAAAAAAAGGAATTGGGCTAGAATGGGTTGAAAAGCAAGCCCTTGAAAGATTTATCCACAATTTGAATAGAGTTTGCAATACTCCTGAAATACATAAGAACTACTTTTATGGCGTTAGCATTCAACTGATTTAGTGGTTAAGCCCCCAGAAGCAGTTTGAATTTGAGAAGACCTCAAAATTTGTCTGTTAATTTATAAGCTAGCAAAGCTGACGCTTTGCTAGCTAAAAACCACACAGCTACAAGGCCCACGCAGAACTTCTGATTAAATCTGGTAAGCAGCTTTAGTCGGATCAAATGTCCATTTATTTAGTTCCATTAAGCCAAACTTAAGCGACCCGGTATCCATTACTTGGAATCGTTTTTGATGTCTTGTGTATTGATTTGTCACGAGGACGTACTTAATCATGGCTGACAGAAAAACAAGAAATCCAATTTGTGTCACTGTTGACAGTTCTCAGAAAATAGGAAGAATCTGATGGTTATTTTTGAAAGATAGAATTTTCATTCAGGTAAATTTGCTCGTAATAACAGGGCATAGATGCTGTGCATGAGGTGGCCATAGCACAGTTGGTGGGTCGTCGGACCCTCAATTTTGAGGTTCAGGGTTCGATTGCCGGTCGCGGCAAATATCCTTTACGCCATTTGTCTCTCAACAAAGGGTGGACAATCTTAAACCTAAGTGGGATTAGCAGATGGAGGGGGCTCGAAAAGAATGTAGCAGTAGTAAATGTGTGAGAAATACCAGGAATCCATCATTAGGTGCTTTAGTCACCACGACATGACCGAACTACTCTTAAACATGGCGTTGAACAACATAAATGGTTATATGACTGAAATACTGTTAAAAGTGGTGTTAAACCCAATTCAACCAATAACTAGATTCTGTGCAAAGTAAGTGGTGTTAACCCAATTCAACCAATGACTAGATTCTGTGCAAAGTAAGTGGTGTTAACCCAATTCAACCAATGACTAGATTCTGTGCAAAGTGAGTGTTCAGGAGGACGTCTATAACTATTTCTGAAAAGAAAGGCAAGAAATCGAACTTGAGTCAATGTTGACAGGTTCGAGACGATTTTATTTAAAATGGTCCAATGCATATAATTTATAATAATAATAATAATAATAATAATAATAAATTCTATATTTAGAGAAGGTAGCACATTAAGCTAACGTCATACATTAATCAAACAGATAAATGAATGAAAAACTTATATTCAATGAGGCCTTGTGTAAAATAAAAACAAGCAAACAACAACAGGATCTGAAAAACAAATTTATGCGGTGAGAAAGAAAACGTATTTTGATGATAAAATTACCACACAGTAATGATTTCTGGAGCCCTTTGGGAAATGCAATTTTGGGAAATTTTGTGGGAAAAGGAGAAACTGCTTCTTACAAGCATTTTTTTTTATTTTCTGACAAAAAGTGTTCTATCCTATTTAACAGTTATTTTCCTTTCTTTTTCACAATTTGAAATGTCGTCTGTGCAACCTCTTTCAGTTTTGACTATTCAAAAAAAAAAAAAAAAAAAAAAAAATCGGTAATAGGTTAAAGCAGGATTTAAGCGCGCAAATATTACGTTATCTAAAGACTTTGCCCTTTCACGCATTCAGAGTTCGTTTAATTCTGCGAGAAAAATGACTGGTGTTATCTGGAAAATGCCGTGCGCATTCAAAATGGACATCCGGCTTTCTACTTTAATTCTTGTGAATATTCGTTCGTAATTGTAATTAATCTGACTCTTTATAAGATTTTCTGGTCCTGGCGTTGCTGTTTTCGTATAATAGTTTTCTTTGCTGAATTTTGTAATTAAATCCACGGTGTTTTCATTTCTTCAATAAAAATGTTAAATTTCGGAATTAGATTTATGTAATTGTTCGATGACACTCTAATTCGTATTCTAATGTTCTGTTTTCTGTCAAGCAAAGCTGCTTTTGGGTCGGCTAAAACAAGGAAACCACTTCTTTTTTAAGGTTATTTTCCATATCAAATACTTCTGAAGTCTACCCATTTTAGAAAAAATAAATAAAGAAAAAAAAAGGAAAAAAAATGAATAAAATGAATAAAAAAATAAATAAGGAGAACCATAATTCGAAAGCTTGGAACAACAACAACAACAACAAAATGGTATGTGTCTATACATTGTATAGACACGTGCCATGTTTTTGTTCTAAATCCTCGAATTATGACATTAAATGACGTCAAAATTGTTTTTAAACATATTAACTCGACGTCGAAATAGGCAGAAAATGTTACCAGAAAGATGCAAACAAGTGATTTTTCGGAATATTATTACTGGCCTTGTAGGAAATTTTCACATACTTACGGCAATGTTTATTGATTCTTGTGGTATAAAACGAAAGAAACAGGACCCAAATAACTGTCTTAATTCAATTTCAAACTCGAGAAATTTAATTTCAATCCAGACAAAGATCCCCAAGCTTCGAGGTAATATTTTGGGCTATTTTTATGAAAAGGGGGCTTTATACGTACAAAATAAACCCCTTTAGTTCATAAAAAAAACAAAACAACCGAATAATGATAATAATGATAATTTAACGATAAAAACAGTTGATAAATAATAAGTGAAAGAATAACAACAGAATGTAATCGAAACTTAAGTAACACGTGTCACTCTATAGATTGTTTGAGAAAGAGAGTTCGTTTCACCCTTTCCCACACAATCCCATTTTGCATTGTGGAAAATGAAGAATCTCTTTGTGAAATCGATAAACCAAATTGATTTATTAATTTAGACGGGAAGTGAACTCCAATATTTTCGTAGTGTGTGTGTGTGTGTGTGGGGGGGTATACTGGAGTCACCATGTTTGTCAATCCGGTTGTCTGTCCGCCCGTCCATACGTAATTTTGGAGTTATTGTCTCTAGGTAACTTCTGAAATTTTGTTTTTGCCACAACTTCTTTAAAAAGGAAGTTTTCAATTTTTTAATTTCATGCATGACTTGGGGAAGTGCAGAATAAAGAACCATGGTTCTGCTATCCATATTTTGGAGTTAATTACTCTGGTCTTTTGCAACTACTTAATTTATTTTTGCAAAACTACAACTACAACTTTGCCATCCTGATCTTTAGAGTTGTTACCCTTTCATTTTCAAAGATATTAATTTGTAGTTGTAAGAAGAAGAAAAAGAAGAAGAAGAAGAAGAAGAAGAAAAAAAAAAGAAATCTTTCAACTTGTTACTTCGCCAGTTATCAGTGACAAGCACTTGGTGGAAGTCTTTGTCGGCTTGTTACAGTTTCATGTTTTTTGGGGGTTTGGGGGGGCGGTTGGGAGGGGGTGATGTCGTAGACGTCGTAACGACAGCTTATGCAAACTGTAGTTACGACGTTTATGTTGCCACCAAGTCATTTTTTGTTACATGAATCAATCCATAAATTTTACAAAATAACGCCGTTTAATATTTTAGTCGAGCTTCCCATCGGAGGCAATGGACATGCGATCCGTCAGTTGCCTGAACCTTCAAAAGTAATTATGCCTTAAATACTTAACCTTTTGAATTATCAATTCTGTTTGACATTCGTTAGATTCGATCTCGTCGTATTGTTTTCCAGAATTTTCGAATGATCACTTTTTAAGGTTTTTTTTTATTTCGTCGGCGAGAAATTTTTATTAAATATGAGAGTTTATTTATCTATATATTTTTGCTAGTTTGTTATGCAGTGTAGCTTACATAGGTCGTTACATCATATCTTGTTTGATCCATTACCAAACAGCATATTTTAGATTTGTCCAATTTGAAAGAAGTTGCAGACGACAATTTGAGGTTGATGATATTATCATTTTTTCTCACTGTTAGGTAGAAAATATTGTGGATAAAAAGCAATGACTTTTCTATGGTATTTTCAAAAGCCTTTTTCTTTGAGTGCGTAAAAGAGCGGGCTTGTGTTGGAATGGGTTGAATGAACCTATGTTTTTTAATCAGAATGGGTAAAGTCGACCTCGGTTTCATTACATTAAAATGGGACAAATCAACCTCGGTATTATTGTGCTGGAATGTGTTAAATCAAGGTTAGCATTTTTGTGTTGAAATAGGTTAAATCAACATTGGTATTATTGTGTTGGGATGGGGTAAATCAACCTCGGTATTATTGTGTTGGGATGGGGTAAATCAACCTCGGTAATATTGTGTTGGAACGGGTTAAATCAACGTTAGTATTTCTGTGTTGAAATTGGTTAAATCAACCTCGGTATTATTGTGTAAGGATGGGGTAAATCAACATTGGTATTATTGTGTTCGAATGGGTTAAATCAACCTTGATATTATTGTGTTGGGTTTGGTTAAATCAACCTCGGTATTATTGTGTTGGAATTGGTTAAATCAACATTGGTATTATTGTGTTGTAAGTGGTTAAATCAACATTGGTTTTATTGTGTTGTAAGTGGTTAAATCAACATTGGTATTATTGTGTTGGGATGTGTTAAATCAACCTTGGTATTATTGTGTTTGGTTTGATTAAATCAACCTCGGTTTTATTGTGTTGTAAGTGGTTAAATCAACATTGGTTTTATTGTGTTGGGATGGGTTAAATCAACCTCGGTATTATTGTGTTGGAATTGGTTAAAACAACCTTGGTATTATTCTGTTAAAATGGGTTAAATCAACTTTGGTATTATTGTGTTCGAATGGGGTAAATCAACCTCGGTATTATTGTGTTGGGATGGGGTAAATCAACCTCGGTGTTATTGTGTTTGGATGGGGTAAATCAACCTTGGTATTATTGTGTTCGAATGGGGTAAATCAACCTCGGTATTATTGTGTTCGAATGGGTTAATCAACATTGATATTATTGTGTTGGGTTTGGTTAAATCAACCTCGGTATTATTCTGTTAAAATGGGTCAAATCAACCTTGGCATAATTGTGTCGGAATGGGTTAAATTGGTATTATTGTGTCGAATGGGGTAATTAACATAGGTTTTATTGTGTTGGAATGGGTTTAATCAACCTCGGTATTAATATAGCCTACATAACCCAAAATAGAAACTATATTACAACAGATGTATATTTAATGGAGTGGTGCACTTAGGAATCGCCTTCATACCACATTTTGTCGGATAAAGGCAGAGTCAGATAGTTATGATGGAATTTATTTTTTCCCATTTCTGTACCTCTTAATGTTATCATGACGTGCAGTTGTAAGGTGACAAAATGTCTTGAATGGCTACAGTTAACAACCAACAACGCTTTTTGACGCCCCTTCAAGAAATAGGGCATATAGCTCAGTGGGCGTGGCCAGCGAAGTCAGTGGGCAGGGACAGCGATCTGGCATTTACTCTGTGTTTTTACATATTTGAATCATGATTTACCAAAATGAAATTCCGCCCAGTCCCTTTTTTTACGCCCTGGAGAATTGTATTGAAGGAAACATACTGGGAGAACTAGAAATTGCTTGTAAAATACAATTTTTACCATCTTCACAACGTTTTTTGCACAATTTGTTACCAGAATAATTGTTAAGTCACGATGATGAACCCTATTGATTATGGGAAGGGGCCTTAATGACTATTTAAACCTATTTCGAAAAGTCATCTCCAGCTCTTACAGTTTGAACAAATCTGAATGTTGTCGTCTGGTATTTGATCAAATGATCCGTATCTTTCTTACAAGGATAGGTGCCTTGTGCTCATTTTCACGAAGTAGTCGTAACTGAATGATTTTGGCAAGAAGCACGTGATCTCTAAATGTAACATTATTATTGGTTTGGCGACTTAAAAGTTGCAACTATTCAAGCTGCCAGCGATTTTGTTATTTTGTTACATAATTCTGGATATACATTTCGCAAAATAACGCCTTTATTTTTAAGTGGAACTTCCTGTCGGGGCTCAGTGGGTGTGGCCATCAAAGTCAATGGAATGGGCGGGGCCAGCGATGCGTCAAAATGGACCAGAGTTTTATGGGTGCGATATCCTTGGACATGCCGCGACCCCATATATACCAAGGAATTTTAAAAATTCTGACTATGTTTAATCCTTCTGTATAAAAATTGAACATAAATTAATCTATTTAGTAACACTTGTCATACTGATACTAGATATTTTTGTTTTGGAAGGGATTACAGACAAAGATCAGCCTGAACACATGTGCAGTCTTGTCTTAGTCTACACCACTTACCCGTCCCTTTTAAGTTTTATTTTCATTGAATATTAACCTATATTTATTGATTCCAGTGCTTTCAGCCTTTTGATTTTAATGCCCTTCTAGGATTTTATTCAACATGACAAGGATAAAAAGTTATACATAAAAGCAAAGTAAGTCGTATGTCGTCTTATTCATGACTGGCGGACCTGTCCTAATATCGGAGAGCAGCGTAGATGAGACAGGTCAACTAGTCTAGTCTTATTTTCACATGTAGTTTTGTCATACACTTGCAACGATACTACCCGAATCGTAGATAAAAGCATCAAATTGATTTTGTATGATTTGACTCTAAACAAATTACTAAACGCCATGGTCCATATTGAAAGAAGTTGCAGATGACTGTATTTTAGTGATGAAAATTTTGGAAATATTTTTATTTTGAGTTGGAAAACATTACGAATAATGAAGAAATTGCTTGTAACGAGGAATTTCTTCATTTCCCACAATGTTTTCCATTTTTTTTTCTTGAGAGGCGTCCAAAAGCGTCATTGGAATGGGTTAAATACTTTAGAGCTTGTTTCCGTTGTGTTCAATGGAATTTGTTTTCTGGGATACTTTGAGATATCCATTCTTTGACAAATCAAATTTATTTGTTTGACTCAATAATTGTACCATCCAACGATGTTTATATCTTTGACAACAACACCCCCCCCCCCCCAAAAAAAAAACAACAAAACAAAACAAAACAAAAAAAAAACATACATGAAAAGCAACGAAATGAGTCATGGTCCCTGTCTTTTCATTGCATTTCATTACCTTCATTTAAAGGCAATGTTTAGTAGGTAAAACCGATATTTACACAATTCCGTATGACATATTCAATTCAAAATAAATCAATATAAAACGTTGTGTAAAAAGAGGAAATTGCTGACAACAAGCATTTTCTTTTCTCCCTGCAATGTTTTCTATACTAATTGATGAAAGAAATTACATGTAAAATTTTAGCCACATTTAAAATAGTGTCTGTACTACACTTAGCCCATTGCCGTTTGTCAAAATTTTAGACTGGTCCAAAGTAAAGGAAGTTGCAGGTGACATTTAAAAGGGAATGCAATTTGAAAAATAATCTACCTACAGGATAGAATATATTGTGGGAAACGAAGAAGTTGCTTATTACAAGCAATTTCTTCTTTTCCGACTATGTTTTCTCAAGTATAAATTCACAGGGACGTAAAAACCAGGGATTGAACAGGAAAGGATTAAAATGTCGTCTGAAAATTCTTTGGATTTAGACCGGTTTAAAATGCTGTCGTTTCATAATGGTTAGGTAAAGTGGGATCGGCGTTTCACCTCGACTTGCGAATACTTTTGAGAAAAATGAGGTCGTCGCTGGGAAAATGAACCCTTTACGCTATTGCATTTCAAGTAATTTTCTTTAAGAACAAAATCTTCAGTTTTATATGGAATTAAACCTTTCTGATATGCTGATAAATGTATCTCACCAGCCGGATTGAATTTCATTTCGAGTTTAATTATCGGTTGATATTACATTTAAATTTCCTGGTATCTAAGAAACGTTAGATTTAAATGCCTAAATGTCTCTCGTGGATCGATAATTCTATCACCAGCGCAAAAATAAGACAAGGAAAAGTAGCAAAGCACTTTCATGTATTAAAGAGACAGTTTAGCTTTCAACCAATTTCCACACAACAGAATTATAAACTGGTCCAAATTCAGGGAAGTTTCTGACGACGATTTCCGGCTGATAAAATTCAAAATCATTTTGTCTTTTTGGGGGGAGAAAACATTGGGGATTATGAAGGAATTGCTTGAAACAAGCAATTCATTCATTTCTAACGATGTTTTCCTTTTTTTCTGTAGGGGCATAAGAAAGAGGGATAGTGTGGAAATGGCGAAACAACCTGGAGTTCGAACTGATATGGGTGAAACCAGTTTTATGTCTATGGCTTTTTTTTAAAATCCATATAAAAGAAAAGTAAATAGAAAGATATTACATCACTAGTGATGTAATTAATTTCTGATGGCGCCACATTAAGTTATGATAAAGGGTTATTCAAGCCACTTTGCCATGTTTTCAATATTTTTGTTATCACTCTCCTGAAAGGATATATTCTTATTTAATCCACCAATAAAAACGACTGTATTTTCTTATACCGCCCAATTGACAATTTCATAGTTCAGTAGTAGAATGTCCTTGTATCATTTGAATAAGAGGCAATTTTCGTTAAACATTTGGCATCTTCTTAATATTGCCGAAATGACGGTTCGCAGCTGTCATAAAGTACATGTAATTATATTATGAGACTGTTATAGTTCATGTTTGTCGAGCCCGCTTCCGGAGAGCGAGATAAATGTACTATGATAAGTCGGTATATGTAGGTTAGTACGTAGGTAAGTGTTTAAGTGAAGGGTTGGTCCTTCCGAATTTGTCTAGACCTAAGCTCCTATGTTTATACACGGATTTCAAAATGACTATGACAAATTGTTCTCCACCATAGATGTGCCTTTTGAAACAAATTTTCAGGTATCTCAAAGGTCAGGGTCACAGCTCAAGGTCAAATAATTAGCATGCTCAATATGTAGTCCCTTCTAACATATTCCGTCGGCATGCAGGAAAATCGTCAAAAAGCAAGATTATTTATCTAAAAATGAAGAGTTTTTTTTTCATTGATGTATCAATTTACAAACTTAATCACACTTATGTATGAATACGTGATGCTTTTAGGTTCATACCTTAATGAAAACAAAAAAAAAGTATTAACACCATCAAGCTAAACAAAGAAAATGTTTTACAATTTCCGAGTAAAATTTCATGGATCAACTCTATGCACTAGCATATATCTAGCTGCTTGCTCAAAAATTTATTCAGGGAAGTATAAAAAATGACCAATCAAACGCTTGAATCTAGGTAGACGAAACTAAAGTCAAATTATTTCCAAATGAAATCCGATTAAATCTATAGTCAGAAATGTATCACCAGAGTCTAATTAAGCAGTCGTGTTAAGGAGAATATATTTTTCTCAGAAGAAAAAATATTGTCTGATATTGTCGACAAATATGTAACAATTTAAAATGAAAACTAAAAAGACATATCTCGTTCAAATGACGATCGCAGGTCCCTCCAATTGACGCCGTTGACACCTACTGACTCTGACAGGAAGTTCCACTTCGATATGAAACAGCATAGTATTCTAAAATTTATGACCTATAACATGCAATTAATAGCTTGTTGAAGCTGTAGTAATGACATTTAAGTCGCCAATTAAACAAACAAATGCTTCACAGAAATGTTAGCCAATGGCGATGTTCAAAAGCTCACTTCCGGTCCAAATAAATGATTTGATAGGTTGATTGATTCTTTGATTGACAGATGCACTGGTCAATTGTAGCCGTCTTTGTGTGTGTTTTGTTTGTATATAAGCTTTCGTTGGTAACACGGGCTATCTGATTCATGCTGTAGTTACGTCTTTTAAGTCGCCAACCATCAATTCTATTTTATTGCGTGTTACTGGTCATAAATTTTGAAAGATAAGACCGCTTCATTTCTGGGTCAAACTTCCTGTGGGAGCTCAGTGGGCGGGGCCAGCGATCCGTCGATTGAGGTCCAGTATAATATGTATTGTTTTTGCCGATTTGTTACCTTATATCTGTATATATCAGAGAAAAAAGAGCTTTCTTCTTTCTTTTTATATTTATCTATCACCGCTTTGAACACAATCTTCATATGTTCTGTACAAATACGTCCTGAAAAAAACAACATATATTCTAGGAAAACCATAGTAATGAGGAAACATTCGCTTCTAGTATGATACACTTTGTATGGCAGTTATTCTCGTAGATCACGCTTCTAGTACGATAACCTTTGTATGGCAGTTATTCTCGTAGATCACGCTTCTAGTACGATAATCTTTGTATGGTAGTTATTCTCGTAGATCACCTTTCTAGTACGATAATCTTCGTATGGTAGTTACTCTCGTAGATCACGCTTCTAGTACGATAATCTTTGTATGGTAGTTATTCTCGTAGATCACGCTGTATTTTACTATTTGATATACACGAGAGTAAGCATAACGAAGTCTAGAGTTTCGAACGAAAGACCCAAACCCATTTCAACACTCCCTGCATTCGTCTTTATCATTTTTTTTATTTTTATCTTATTTTTTTCCAGGAAATATACCAAAAATGATGCCTAATGTACAAATAAACTTTAAGTCTCGATATTCAAGGATGCTTGTAAACATACGTTATATTTTAATACACGGTTACAAGTTTGAACGAAACTCATGCTTCAGTTTGATGAGCCTCGCATATTTTAGCAACAGTTTTATAACATCGAATATCTCTCTTTCTCAGTCACTTGTTTTCAAAGGCAAGATATATTCATACTTGGAAAATTAGTGTAGAAAGAGATAATATTGCATGTAACAAGTTGTATTTCCTACAAAATTTCCCCCCTTTCTGGTGCTTATTTCTCTGAAAAATCTCTTTGATATAATTTGTGACAGTCTAGATTTTTTTCCTCTTTTCGTCTTATAAACGGCTATCCTGCGATAACATTCACTATGGAGATCGCTGTTACTCAAAGTTTTGCGTACGTACCAATATTTACTTAAACGTCAAAGGAGAGCTTTTTACACCGGGGAGTGGAAGTCGAGTTTTATTGTTGTTGATGTGTTGTTTTTCTGTTGTTTTTCTGTTTCGATCCTTTATTAAATGGGATGAAAAGGGTGAATTTGGCTGTTAACTAATTCCAATACAATGACGCCTTTTGACGCCCAAAAGAAAATACAATTGGGAAAAACATTGTGTTAAATGAAGAAATTGCTTGTGACAAGCAATTATTTCATTTTACACAATGCTTTCTATCCAGAAAGCTGAAAGAAATCTAAAATTTCGTAAACTTTAAATTGTCGTGTGCAACTCCTTTCAATTTGGACCAGTCTAAAATTTTTGTCGTTTGGGAATGGGTTAAACAACGTACACCTATCCAATGAAAGATGGATACCAGTCCAACGTAAAGGGTCAGAGAAAATCCAATAGCTCTGTGAGAGTTCCAACAAATATACATATTCGCTCGGTTTCAACTGACATATGAAAGCAAGCGAAATCACTAATCAATATCATATTTTATTCACCTCAATGCTCAATTTAGAACTCTTGTTAGCCGACGTTACTGATGACTTTTTACTGCGACAACCTGTGTGGCTACGTCAAGAGAGATTACTCTTGTCGTAAAAATTAGTGAAGACAAGAAAGAGTTATCTAGCATTAGTATAGACCATTAGAAGATGACATTTCAACAAGTTCCATAACAAATATTGTCAAAATATCATTGCTTTTAGTTCTTCACAATTTTCTAAGACCATGTCTGTACGTCTGCTCGTATGTGTTAAAAATTTAATCAGACAAACTCACTGTTTCGTCAAGGCTTTTAATCATAATTGATAATGTGCTTACATATTTTTACAACACGCGTCTGCTTTCAGAACTATTGCAAGATCAACAGAAGCAAAAATGGCCGCCTGTAAGGGATTATGATTATGAATTAAAACACACTACCATTGCAAACCCTGCATAACCCATTCAAAAATAATTCTATTTTTTACGCAACTGAAACAGAGATTTTTTTTTACGTTTTAGAAGGGTTTGTTATGATAGTATGTTTAGGCTTACCCCGTTCAGGTGGTCAGAGAAGTATGTGGGCGGGGTTATCGATTGGTCAATTGCTTCAGACCATGATAAACTTCACATGTAAAGGCACTTTTCACAGTAAATCCTATAATTGCATATTTTTCTATCGTTTATCTATATGTTCTGATTATTATCCTCGCGGTATGGGTTTTCGTCCTAATAATGAGTTTTCAGTTTTGCGGTTACTAAAATCTATTGTATTAAAGAATTCCTGCATATAATATCAAAGTATATTCTCTTTAATTCTTTTCTTCCTTCTAAGCTTTAATGCATTGTTATGAATATTCTTTTCCTGTTTACGCTTCTGGTCAAGAATTTTGGGGTCAGTAAAATAGCGTTATATGTTTTCGTCCTATTTTATAAATGGGCCAGTTACGGATGTGGAAACAGGATTTGAATATAGAAACCAGTCATTTTCAAAATACAATGATTTACATTTCTTCATATGTATATTGTTTAAGTAACTGTTACAAAATAATTATATAATAACCAATTTGCAAATGGTAAAACAATATTCAGTGCTGAACCTGTAATTCCATACTAATCCTAACCTACATAAACAAAAAGGCACTTAATTTTGAAAAAAAAAAAAAAAAAAAAATACACTTCCACAACCTTTTACACAAGGTTTGTTGAGAATGTACTTATTCATTTTATATAGCCTGCAAAGAATTTATAGAGTTAAAAGTGAAATATGTTTAAGAACACATAAAAAAGAAGCAGCTCACACTCAAATAATTCTTCTGCTGATTAAATTGACCTGGAAAATGTTAGAAAGACTTATTGCGATAGCTATGTTTCTAAACTAATTTTAGACAAGGAAAAATTTCTTGTACAACAACCTTTCCTCACAAAATAAGTAAAACATTATTTGGTGTGAAAACATTTGACGTACGAAAACTTATTCCACAACGATATACAATTTCATTACGTTCATTCATAGTGTATTTAAGAGATGAAGAGAATATTTTTTGTTTTCATGGAGGTATGAA